>JAJEOU010001709.1:13952500-14315000 GCA_021534815.1 Acrocephalus arundinaceus
GATAGGAAGCCCAAAAATTCCCCACATTTTATAGAATGCAATGAAATTTAATTTAATTTAATGGCAGCTTTCTGTAACTAGAGTTTGGAATAATATGGAATATCCAGCATTTAATTCTTATCGCTATTTCCCCCCCCTTTTTTTTTTTGCAGATGATATTTGTCTTTTCTTTCAAATCATCTTTTGCTTTTCAGTTCCTCCGTTCACACCTTTCATAATTTGTATTCTTTTCACTGTGGCAGCCTCTGCACAATCCCAGCCCTTCAACTTCCCATGCATTCCCACACATCATATCCATATTCCAAGATCCCACTGGTGGGTTTGCAATTAATGACTCAATTTATCCTGCCACACCAACGCTCACAAAGTGACAACCAAAGGTTCCTGCTTAGAGTCCTGATTTCCATAAAAGAGCACTGGAACTGAAGCAGATGAATTCTCAGCTCTGCTTTTAACTGGCTCTGGCTCATCCTCAATTTCCCATGGTGCTAAGTCAATGGAAATGCTGCCTTGGAAAGAGAATAAAATGGATAAATGCAGAGATAAATACAAAAGTTTCAGTAAATACAAATATCTCTATTTCAGAGAAATGCAATCCTGCAGAGCAAGGGGCTGACAGGAAATGATCACACTGTGATCAAACGTCCAGGCAGTGGCTGCTGTTAGGTATTAAAATCCAAATTATTGAGCTTCACCAGAGAGCTGGTGCCTTTCACAGCATCCCTGGGAATGAAGGCCCTTCACTGAGGACAGAACATTCCAGCTCTGCAGCACCCCTGCTCCGGCTTTTTCACCATCTGAAACTTCCCATGGTGTCATCTGATCTCATCGTGGCTGGGTAATGCCGGCTCCAGGAGAAATCTGCCATGGAAAATGAGAGTTCCTACGTCTGGCTCCTGCTGGAAATGCTCATGAATTACAGCCCCAGCCAGCCCCAAGCAGCTCAAGCTCTGTGGAAAGGCTCTGAAGGGAGAGAAATTCCATTTTTATTTTCATTTCGTATCGGGGTGTCCCAAGCACTTGAAGGAATATTAAAGGTAGCAAGGGGGTAACAAAGAAATCTTTTTTTCCTTCTCAGAGCCACAGCCAGGCAGCAATGACAGCTTCTGTGGGACAGTGAGCACAGGGACAGCCCTTCTTTTGTACCCTGAGGTCAATTCTTGAGGTCAATTTACCCCGAGGTCAATTCTTGAGGTAAATTTACCCCTGAGGTCAATTCTTGAGGTAAATTTACCCCCGAGGTCAATTCTTGAGGTAAATTTACCCCTGAGGTCAATTCTTGAGATAAATTTACCCCCGAGGTCAATTCTTGAGGTAAATTTACCCCTGAGGTCATTCTTGCAGGTGAGAGCCCCTGAGCAGCCCTTGGAGAAGCTCTCACATGCAGGACTCTCCTCTTTCCCCCTGACATTCCCATCAGCTGAGTGTCACTGTCATTTATTGCTGTCAGAACCGGATGATGATTCATTTTATGATCAATATTTTGATCCTAAAGCAGACCCCAGCCTTCATTCCTTATAATTATCATCTCCAGCTTCCTCCTAAAGCCAGCTCTGCACCCTGGGGAGCCCTGGCAGATCACCTTGGCCATGAATCCTCCTCAGGTGCTTCTACTTGATGAAACAATTAATTTTTTTTTAAGTCTCTTACTGACATTGTGATCCCAAGAGCATAGTGGGAGTTAAATATTTCCTTTTTGTAATTGCACATTTCACATGCTGGAAGCAATTTCTGGATTATGTCCCTGGTACCATATTCTGCAATAGAACTGAAACTTTGTGATGGAAATTAATTACATTTTCGGTATGTCTGAATCACAGATGATCCAAAAAAAAAAAAAAAAAACCAGTTTAAATGAGGGTTTTTGGAGAAAAATAAAATAAATGTGGTGCTGTGATCTCTTTTGTAAAATAACTTTTCATGTCACCATAAAAGTTTGTTTGCTGCCTGAAAGTCCTGCATGGCAAAACCATGGCTACAGAGTGTGGCCTTTCAAAGAAATGTTACATGAGATGAAAAACATCACATCAGCTTTCAGAAGAGAAATCTGAAAAGAACTTGGAAAAATAAAAGCATTTCCAAGTCAAATATTTGAGATGAAGTGTTACCCATGGGAGCTTTCTTCATAAATACATAAAAGCAGCTTTTGGGGAATGCCCATAATTGCTGCATTACATATTCCTGCACTTGGCAAACTGATGCTTGAGTTTGAAAATAAATCAATCTGGGCTTCTGCAAGCAGGAGTGAGAGGCAGAAAATACATTTGTGTTGGGCTGCAGTAATTACTGGAGTACATCAGCAACTTTGGGGGCTTTAATAACTTCATTGGGAAGGGCTTTGGTCCCCAAGCATGGCTGCACCCCAAAAGCAGTGTCACTGTTAGGTCAGACGTGACACACACACACACACGTGTGATCAGGATCTAAAATGGAAGGGGTTTTTATTCTGCATTTTCTCTGCTCTTAACAAAGTGTGATCTTAAGTCATTGACTACATCACAAAACCTTATTATATTCATTGGTGCAAAGCAATTAACGTCAATATAATTGGCAAAAGTTTTACAGAAAGTTAATAAGGCGCCTATACACGTTTACTTATGCACGTAGTCTAACTTAAAAAATTCTCATGTATCAGCAACTTTGGGGGTTTTAATAACTTCACTGGGAAGGGCTTTTGTCCCCAAGCACGGCTGCACCCCAAAAGCAGTGTCACTGTTAGTCAGATGTGACACACACACACACACGTGTGATCAGGATCTAAAATAGAAGGGTTTTTTTTATTCTGCGTGTTCTCTGCACTTAACAAAGCGTGATCTTAAGTCATTGACTACATCACAATAACTTATTATATATTATTATATATTAATAATATATTATATTATTATAATATGCAAAAGCAATTAATGTCAATATAATTGGCAAAAGTTTTACAGAAAGTTAATAAGGCATGTATACACGTTTACTTATGCACTTAGTCTAACTTAAAACATTTTCATGTATCAGCGACTTTGGGGGCTTTAATAACTTCATTGGGAAGGGCTTTGGTCCCCAAGCACGGCTGCACCCCAAAAGCAGTGTCACTGTTAGTCAGATGTGACACACACACACACACGTGTGATCAGGATCTAAAATGGAAGGGGTTTTTATTCTGCATTTTCTCTGCTCTTAACAAAGTGTGAACTTAAGTCATTGATTACATCACAAAACCTTATTATATCCATTGGTGCAAAGCATTTAATGTCAATATAATTGGCAAAAGTTTTACAGAAAGTTAATAAGGCACGTATACACGTTTACTTATGCATGTAGTCTAACTTAAAAAATTTTCATGTATCAGCGACTTTGGGGGTTTTAATAACTTCTTTGGGAAGGGCTTTGGTCCCCAGGCATGGCTGCACCCCAAAAACAGTGTCACTGTTAGTCAGATGTGACACACACACACACACACGTGTGATCAGGATCTAAAATGGAAGGGGTTTTTTATTCTGCGTGTTCTCTAGGTTATATACTCTTAAAAAAGCGTGATCTTATGTCATTGACTACATCACAATAACTTATTATATATTAATATATATTAATAATATATTATATAATTATTATATGCAAAAGCAATTAATGTCAATATAATTGGCAAAAGTTTTACAGAAAGTTAACAAGGCACCTATACACGTTTACTTATGCACGTAGTCTAACTTAAAAAATTCTCATGTATCAGCAACTTTGGGGGTTTTAATAACGTCATTGGGAAGGGCTTTTGTCCCCAGGCATGGCTGCACCCCAAAAGCAGTGTCACTGTTAGGTCACATGTGACATACACACACACACACACATGTGTGATCAGGATCTAAAATGGAAGGGGTTTTTATTCTGCGTGTTCTCTAGCTTATATACTCTTAACAAAGTGTGATCTTAAGTCATTGACTACGTCACAATAGCTTATTATATATTAATATATATTAATAATATATTATATTATTATTATATGCAAAAGCAATTAATGTCAATAAAATTGGCAAAAGTTTTACAGAAATTTAACAAGGCACGTATACACATTTGCTTATGCACGTAGTCTAACTTAAAAAATTTTCATGTATCAACGACTTTGGGGGTTTTAATAAATTCATTGGGAAGGGCTTTTGTCCCCAAGCACGGCTGCACCCCAAAAGCAGGACAAAGGGGACACAAAGAGGGCAATTCCACGGGATGTGGATGTGCTGCTGAGCTCTGCCTTGCTCAGGGGTACATATATATATATATATGTGTGTATATATATATATATTTGTCTGCAGGGGATGCTCACAAGGTGAGCCAGCAGTGGAACTGGAGCTGGACACTCGACTCGGAGAGGACACGCAGAGCTCCTGACGGGAGGGGAAGGGAAGCAGAACAAAGGAACCACAGAGACAGAGGTCAGGTCCTGTGGCCCAGAGGAGGAGCAGGAGTGGGTTGGGCAGGGCTGAAAGAGCAGCTGAATAAAGGACAGGGAGCAGAGCACGCACAGAGCAGGAGTTACTTCAAAGGAAAACCTCTCCTCTCATCCCGACCAAAGGCTCCGCGTGCGCAGCCCCGCAGAGGGAAGCGCTGGGGCTGATGGATGGGGCCTGGAGGTTGTCCTAGGGTGACTTTATAACGCTTGTATCCCCAACTATCCGTTCTGTTTGTGCTGTATGTTAAATTCTGTACATTTCAGGCTGGTTCTAAGAGTGAAACAGGGAAAGAAGCAGCGCTGAGTTTGTTTTGAAAGCAGCTCTCGCTCCTCTGCATTCCTCTTGGGACAGCACTTTGTCTGAGGCATGGACAATGGTGGGACAGAGATCTCCTGTGCTTTTAGTTAATTTTAGCTGGCTAGGGCAGAGAAGTTTCCTGGACTGTTTTTTTTCTGGTTTTTTGGGACTGTTTAAACCTTCTCCAGACTGAAAAACCCAGAGGAGCACTGAGGGCTCTCGCACCTGCGGCCCACCAGGGCCTGGACCTCCAGAGGCCGGAGAGGAGACGGAGAGAGCTGAGCTGCCCATGGCAGAGACTTTCTGAATTTACCTTCTCACTTCAGAGCAACAAAAGCTTTTATTGCTTCATATTATTCATTCTTTGTGCTTGTGGACACTTTGTTCATTAAATAAATATTTTTTCCGCTTTTCTCTGAGGAAGTTCTTTACCGGAAAGAAGTTCTTTCTCTGGGTTTGCTTCCCAGAGCGACCCCATTTGGGTTTTCTCCCAAATTTGCCCCAAACCAGGACAGAGGTCCTGACCTGCCCCTGTCCTGCCCCACTGCTGGGGTACAAATCCTCCATCCACACAGGAGTGTCCCAAAATGTGAGGACTGAGTTAAAACCCTCTGAGAAATTAAGACACATCAATCCATCCAGACGTGAGGTAGAAATGCAAGTTTAGTTTTAAATAAATAGAGGATTTTTAAGCGCCTTAAAAATAAGAACCTGTGTCAGTAAGTAAGAAAAAGAATGTGCTAGTTTTAAGTTTGAACCTTAACCCAGTATTCCATATTTCTCTTTAACTAAAAACCAAACTGTGTTAACTCACGACAAACACCTAATACCTAGTTTATAGTCCAGTAACATTGCCTTTTGCAAAGTTAGTTAAATTCTAGTCATACCAAAAATAATGTGGTCTTGCTGGAAATTCCTAGATGGGACAGATAGAGCTATATACATGGAATTTGTGTAAGAATTTATAAACATTAATGCAGATCAATTTTAGCTTAAGGTAAGTCCAACACTTTCGTAGAGAGTTCGTGTTTAAGCCTAATTAGCTAAAAATAAAATAAAATAAAATAAAATAAAATAAAATAAAATAAAATAAAATAAAATAAAATAAAATAAAATAAATAAAACAAAATGCACTAAAAATGTTAGGATGCTGTTGCTTAGGGAACATGGAATACAGGAATACAGGTGCTGTTTTTGCTGTTGCCTTTACTGCTGATAAGATGCTACCACTTCTGCTTAAGATTTTATGTTAGAAAGATTCTGCATACTGTTACAGACTCAAATAACTTTAACTTCATGAGACTGATGTAACCACACAATAAAAGACTTGCTTTTACAACTACCCAGCTTTTAGTCTTCAATAAAGACGCCCAAACCTCTCAACATCACCCCACTCCCCTTGCACACCTCCCTCCTGCTCCTGGAGCATCCACAGCGCTGCTCCTCACCCAGCTCACCTGGGCTGCCCCAATTCCACATGGGAATATTCAGGTGAGAAGGGTTTGGGGTTGTGTCAACCCTGCTACTGCTTCCCCTCAGGAGTTGCAGCTGACAGGAGTCACAGATGGGCAGCGTTTGGGAGGTTGTGGGCTAATCCTGGCGTCCTGGAAATATTCACTGGATTTACCAAATGGGTTCTGACCTGTCCTGTGAGAGGCCCCTGGAGTGCTCAGCGTTTTTCCCCATTAATCCTGCACATCTGAGGCATGGGGTCCCCTATAAACTGGTTTGCAGACACAATTGATTGATCTCACTGCTGTTCCTTCATTGAGTCAGTCAGGCAAATTCCAAATAGAAAGGAAAAAGCAGTTCCCTGTTTTTATTGTAAGAGTTTAAAATCCAGTGCAATAATTCAGGTTTTTCTTAAATGCTGTCCTGCCAGATTTTGTAATAATTCTGTTCTTCCTTCTAAATCTCCCCAGTTTTGCTAATTCCCTTCCAGGCTGGTGTGGCTCGTGCTGATGCAGATGGCAGGAGTCTCTCATCATGTGCAATGTTAAGGTTTCTTACTAAATCTTCCAAAAATTACATGCAGGGTCATATCTCAGTGAGAATTCTGGGAATCTCAGGAAGAAATTTTAAAAGCAACTGATAACAATAATTATTGACCACCAGCACAATTCACTGTGTATTTGTTTACAGTTTTATACACATATGTGAACTTTCAAACTCATTTATTGACCTTAGTGACACGAATAACCAAGGGCATGATTTATAATGATTTGTCAGCTGTTATTAGATTATAAAAAATTTAATTAATTTTTCATTAGCCACAGTTCATGATGGGCTTGTTAAGCATCTTGAGGTGAAACCAAGAGATATTAGCTGTATTAAAGACCAGTTTCAAGAGAATCACTCTTTTATAATCCCCAAAATGAGTCATAATGTCATTTTCCCCTTTCAGAAAATTGGTTTAAGCTCTTAGATATATTAAAATCTATAGAATTTATAGATATATTAAAATTCTATAGAAGACAAACTTTGAGGCAAACTGATCATATAATAACAATTATTGACCCATTTTTCCACCAATTAAAATGAGATCAAACTTCTTGAGGATACTTAAAAATCAACACAATTATTTATCACATAGCAAAGAACTGAACTAGAATGAGCGACTCTTTGCAGGAATTCGCTGCCACAAGACTTCTGCTTCTTGTCTCAACTGTTTGTCTAATCAAAAGATAAATCAGGGTTGGAAAATTTATTTGAAAATATAATTTGATTGAAAAATTCCTTTGTTCTGCTCTGGGGCCTGTGCTGGGTGGGAAGGCTGAGCACGGCAGTGATTGCTGGGGAAGGATCCATGACTCAGAGAACTTGCAGAGGAATAAGAGATACCTGTGAGTAATCAACATGGAAAAATGGAAATTTAAATTATTTTTCCTAGCAAGCTTTCTTTTGATTTCCAGAGAGAGGGAATACATTAAAAATGAAATGAAAATCTTAAAAATAAGTGTCTAAACATAGAATGCTGCAAGGTGAATAGTCTTAAAGCTTATTTTAAACAGGTGGGAGGACCAGGCCTATGGAAATCACTGGGAAACGTGCACAGAAACTCCAAACCTTGTGGGTTTGAACAGGAGCTCAGAAATCTCAATTTTAGCCTCAATTTTAGCAAGCCTTGACCATAATCTGCATTTGATAGAAATGTATTTAACTGTTGTGAACAGCTGTGTGAGGGCACTGGGGTGAGGCTGTGGCTGCCCCAGCCCTGGAAATGGCCAAGGCCAGGGGGACAGAGCTTGGAGCAGCCTGGGATGGTGGAAGGTGAATGATTGGGTGGTGCCTTCCAATCCAAACCATTCTCTGATCCTGTTCTATGGTTCTGTGGTATTTCCTGAGACTGGGAATCCCCTCTGCACAGAGCTGGGCCAGTACTCAGCAATGGAATTATTTCTATATTCTATATTAATAATTATTTGTATTCTATAGTAAAATTATTAATATTCTATGTTAATAATTATTTATATTCTATGTTTTATATTGTATTTTATATTATGTATATATTATTATATATGTCTATATATATAATATAGCTATAAATTTTCTTTTTTGTATTTATAAACATATATTTATAAATATACATATTTATGTATTATATATAAGGTATATATATTATATTATATTATATTATATTATATTATATTATATTATATTATATTATATTATAAATTATATTATATTATAAATTATATTATAAATTATATTATATAAAAATTATATTACATTACATTATATTATATTATATTATGCTATACTATATTATACTATATTTTACTATATTATACTATATTATATGATATAAAAATTTGTTTTTCTATATTATTAATTCCAGCAATGGAATTATTAATCACCCATGCCAAGTGGGTTGGAATTGGATGGGCTTTAAGGTCCCTTCCAATCCAAGCCATTCTGGGACTCTGTGCCACCAAGCAGATGAGCAGCTGTATCTGGATGCTCGTGGATCTTCCCGATGCCCCGAATTTCCCGGTGTGAGGATGACCCCGGGCAGCCCCTCCAGCTCCCGGCAGGTGTGCTCAGCACACAGAGCCCGGCTCCATCCTGCAGAGGCAGCGAGAACAGGCACTTCAAAAGCACCAGGGGAAGTGTAAGACCCTCTAAATGTCTCGCCCGAGGCAATCTGTTTCCTTTCACAGGATTGTTCAGCGAACAGGGCTGCTCTCAGCGCTTCCCGCTGGATGAGGGCACAGTTCTCACCCCAGATCCGTGCAGGGATCCCAGAAATTCTGCTGCAGACCCATCCCAGCCGTGCCGCCTGCACCTTCCAGCCTTTCTCATTCCCATGGGATCATGCAGACACCCACTAAGAGATCTGCCAACCCTGCCCTGAGCCCTGCCAACCCCACCCTGACCTCCCCTCAACACTCAGTGCAGATCCTTCCCCTCTCCAGCACCCGTGTGACAAACAGTTTGATGCTCAAATCCAGATTCAATGACAATCCCCATACATTTGACTCCCTCAATAACAAGTGTGTGCAATATTTGGAGCTTAAATCCAAGGACTGCAAACAGGTTCCATGGTACAACATGTAGGCACTATCAGGTGCAGCAGGGATTTCCAAGGATGGAATCAAAACCAAAGATATTCCAAACACTGGATTGCATAAATATTACACTCCAGTCCACGCAGAGCACTCAGCCTGGTGCCATCTGTCTTAGCAGCTTTGGAGTCCTGCTCTCCTGTTCACCTGAACCCAACTTGGTTTTTAACACACACGTTTCTCCAGGCAGAAACTGATAGGAGAAGACACATCCTCAAGCTGTCCCAAGGGAAATATAGGTTGGATATTAGGAAAAAGTTTTTTACTGAAAGGGTGATAAAGTAGTGGAATGGTCTGCCCAGAGAGGTGGTGGAGTCACCATCCCTGGATGTGTTTAAAAAAATGTTGAATGTGGCACTGGGTGCCAGGGTTTAGTTGAGGTGTCAATGACCTTGGAGGTCTTTTCCAACCTAGACATTCTATGATTCTGTGATCTGAGCAAAACCACACACCTGCTGACTTCATTCTTTTCCTCTTAATTCTGCCTAGCTCACCTTTTGCACAATAACAGCTTGATCTGGGTTATTCCAAACGGTGTATTTAGTTAACATGATCCGTTTGGACTCACCTTTCTAGAGTAGTGGAAACCCCACCCCAAGACTAAGGGCAGCAGCCACAGCTGAGTCCTGCAGGGGTAGAATTTAAGCTTGCAGGACCTTGGGACACCAGGAACAGAGTCCCCTCTGTGACAGAGCACCCCTGTGCCTTGATCTTTCCAGAAGTCTCCCTGCCAGGACAAAACCTGCTTAGATTTGCTTCTGAAATAACCACCTTCAAATTATTCTGAAATTATTAAATGTATTTCTCCATCTTCCCTTTGATTTTTTTTAGCTAATAAAATCTATATATATCTAATATATATATATATATAAATATATCTATGTTTGGCCAATACAAACATGTGATCAGTGTAAATTATAAGGCACAAAGGGTTATAGGAGAAATAAAAGCAAAAGGATTGTCAGAGAAAAAAGGGAATGCAGGCAGAGGGAAGATTTAGCTCAATTTCACATTTCACCAACCAATGGAAAATCCAGAGTTTGCTCCTCACAGCAACCTTGGCACATGTGAGTGGAAGGAGCAGAAGGTGAGGTGCACAAATTACCCTGGCCCTGGCCTGTCTCTCCATCCCTGTGCTCGATGGCACAGCCTCAACAAACCTTCCTTTACCTCAGGACTTTGCAGGAGTGGAGGTGTTGCTGAAACTCTGCAGGATTAGAGCAGAGTCTTGGTGACCTGTCTCAGGAAAATTACAGGGTTTTATTGCTCCTGTTAGCAACAGTGGGTGTCTATCATTTGTTAATCAGTCTTTACTGAATACTACAGTGGAAAGAAAGAAATTGCAGATTTCACAGCTGAAATTAGGGGGATGTGTAGTGGAGCCTCCTGGGTCTGTGCTGAGCTCTCATGGATCTGGAACGGGAATGTAGGACACACCACCTCTGCAGAAAGCAGCAGATCTTCACCCTCCATGCATCCTCTCCAAATTTCCCTCTGCACCCCACAGCTCCCATGGCCCAGCAGGGAGATTTTCTGGTAAATTCCAACAGCTCTGGCTGCTGCAGAGAGAAATTGCTGAAGCTCTGGTGGAAACAAATTCCAGCTGGTTCTAATGAAGTGATGTTCTGTCCAACAATGCTGGACAGGAGCCGTGCCATTCCCTGCATGTCCATTCAGGGAACAGAAGGATGCTACACGACAGCTTAGGACTTACTGGATTGCACAGATGTCAGACACAAACTAGTACAATGTCCTCAGGGAGGGGGAAATCATTTTACGACCTATAAACCACAGAAAAGAGCAAAATCAGAGGCCATCGAGGATGAAGATGGGAGAAAATGTGCGCTGCTAAACTCCCAGCCTAATGTGCTGTCTGCATATCCCCGAGTGGAGGACTAAATTTAGCAGCCCTGCCAAAATGACAGCGAGGAGATTTTTGGAAACTCATCCCCCAGTGCTGGGGATGCGTTTGGCACTGTTCCTCTCACAGGACCCATCAGCTGCTGTGCCCAGAGCCCCTGCTGGGGACAGGGCCATGGCCAGCACTTCCCAGAACGTGTCAGGGCAGTGAGGGATGGGAGGGAAAAATCCCAGGAGCAGCCCCAGCACCGCTGCGGGGATTTGTCACGGTGGCACCGGCGGTACGGAGAGTCCTGCATGGTAATGATTGGTTTACAATAAAAATTACTTCAAATGCTGGATCAGAAAAAGGATGGTTCAGTCCATCAAATCGCTGTCAGCTGCAAATTAGGCTGCCCATCCCTAGGCAATGGAGAACATAATTGGCTTTGTCCATGGCTGGGTTTATTTTTATCTGTTCTGTTAAAGTCAGGCTCTTGCCTCACTCGCACTGGCACAAACAGAGAAAAAAGGCCTTGGTGCAGACAGGATTTTTCACTCCTTCCACCTGCAATAAATGGGGCAAGTTACCCTTGGATTGCTAAAATTAGCCAAGGATTCTTTGAGGGACTACTTCGTGTCAGAGCCAGGTTACCTGCACGGGAGAAAGTAGGAAAAAATGGTATTTTGGTGAGAAGGAATGGACTTCCAAGAGCCTTAAACTGAAACTGATGCCTTAGCTTTTATATTTTCTATATTTTTATAGATTCTGTGCGTGCTGCCTAGGGATGAAGCCTCGTATTAGGAACTGTACTGTTCTCCCTCTACAGAGCAGGTAGACAAAACAAATCCATTTCTGATGGAAGACCAGGGACAACTTTCAGGCCAAGAACGCAAACAACAATGGACTGAGGGGTGGAACAAGAAGGATGGGACCTCACGGCCTGGGGTTGTATTGGACCCCAATGTGCAAATAGACCTAAACTTATAAAATGGCAAAATCTCGTGAATGCGGCGCCATCTTGGCCACCACTTGCAGACCACCCTGGGTGCAGCTTTGCATAGGCTTCTGTAATGCCCAGGGTGGATTTTGGGGACCTTTTAATAAATCCTAATTTTACTCTTTAGTTTTGCCTAGCTCTGTTTCAGGTCAGCCCTCCCAAGGCAACAAAACCACCTTCCAAGCCAAGCAGCCAGGGCTCTAATCCAGTCCTCAGGGTGTCTGGAGGAGGTGGGAACCTTCCCCAGGCCTGTGAGAATCACAGTACCCCCAGAACCTGCTCTGATTGCCTGCAGGCAGGATGGAAACGCACACACCTCCCGCCTCCCTTCCCGGGACTGAGCATCCCCACACCGCCAGGCGCTCCTCCCAAAGTGCCACTGTCAGACGGGACTGAAATAACCACCAGCACACCTCCCTGGGGCTGGGTGAGGAGTTCACACCCCTCACTACTCCCAAAGTGCCAGGGATTATGGATTTGCTGCTGGGAACACCTGTGCCACAGGCTGGGAGTGGAAGGAGCCTCCATCCCAGCACGACTGCCAGACAGTCGAGACTTTCCAGCTCTCCCTCAAATCCCTCTCTGTCTATCAGTTCCAAATCTCCCTCTCTGCTCCCCTCCCTGTGCACAAATTGAAGACCATGCCCTCCCCTGGGCGGCAGAGCTTTGTTAACACATTTCCCTGACACTGCAGGGTACAGAGAGACTACGAAAGGGAGAAAATCCACGGAAAAAATAAATATAGCTGACTAAGTAGGAGGGGGAACAATGTCTGTCATCTTAACCTGTCTGTCATCCTAACCCAGAGAATTCTCTGCTCTACTTCCTTGGCTCTGCCTTTATCCTCTTCCAACTTCAGGGCATTTGAGCAGCACCTGGGTACCTGGGAAATCTCTGCTGTGCTAAAGGCTTGTGAGAAATGAGGGAATGCAGGCAGAGGGAAGGTTTAGCTCAATTTCATGTCGCACCAAGCACAAAAGATCTGTCTAGGAGTAACTCACAGGATTATTTTCATCAGCAAAGGCCAATAATTGAGAGAACAACAAACTGGAGACCTCTATAAGGTACAATGGTTGGAAAGAATTAATAATTATTTACTGTCCACCTGCTCCTCTAGGTTTGTGTCCCAGTTTGACCACCCTTGCCTTGCTGCGTGTGCATGGGTGGCAGAAATGTGGCACTGCCAGGAGCTGCTGCAACTTGAAGTATGAAGGAAAGAACAATTAAAAAAAAATGCTTAAGAAGATGCATAAAAAACTGATCAAGGCTTATGAGGAGCTAGTGAAAGGCAACATTGTTGTAATTGTAATTGTTGTCGTTGTAGTTGTTGTTCTTGGTGGAACAACAAGATGGTGGTGATGATGATTGTTGTGGTTGTTATTGTTATTATTATTATTAAGTAGGTGAAAATCACACAGAGCAAGAGGTTTGCATCTCATCCTGGGCCAAGAGGAAGCTCAGTCTCTAACCTGGAGTCTCAATTCCTTCTCAAAATAATGGAAATAATTCTGGCACTCTAAAAATCCCTCCCTAACCTCAGTAAATCCAGCATCTTCAGCATCCTGAGGTATCCCAGGACAGGGAGCTCTGTGCTCAGGGCTGCTGCAGATGGGCTCAGGGTGGCTTTGCCCTGATAAGGCTCTCACGTGACACCGCTGCCTTTGGGTTGTCAGCGAAAGTCCTGCGGATTAGTGTCCCCTGAAATCTCCCTAAGCAGCTCTAATGCCCTCAGATGTGCTTGCTGTGGCTCACTGGGAAGGCTGCACGAGACAAAACATTAATTATTAGTGTAAAAATAGAATTTCTTTCCACGGTTCCGCTCGCCGCGCGCTGCTCCGCTCGGGAGGCGCCAGTGAGAACCTCACCCATTCTTCTAAAGTCTGGAAAGGAATTCAGAACGTGACCCTGCTCAAAACTGCAAAATGAAAATTAGAAGCAAAAGATTTTTACCTTGCTCTGTATCTGAATCCAGCTGGCCTCCTTCTAACCTGCCTTTTGCAGTCATTTACAGATATGGAAATGGAGGGAAAGAGATGGTGCTGTTGGCACCTGCACTGCACACCAAAAAATCAGACATTGCCTCTGTCCTCACAGGTTTGCAGCAGTTTGGCCACTCTGCTGCTTTTCTTGATCCAGCTCAACACTACAACGTGTTTTAGTTGGATATTTAACATAAAGGAATCAGTCTCCACCTGGGCAAGCCTGGTGTCTCTCTGACAACCTGAAAGGGTTTTCAGGATGCAGAAGAGCAAGAAGAGGTGGGAATGGAGCCCTGGCTGGGAGTTCCAGAGGACCTCATCTCAAAAATATTACCAAAATACACATCTCCCTTGTATATTTAAGCTGGAAAATTGTTCAAGTTTGAGGGACTCTCAATGGCCTTTATGTAAAGCTGGCCCCAAATGGCTCCATCAGGAATTGATTCTCCCCAGAAAACTACTGCTTAAATGGCAAAATAAAAGATCCATTTTAAACAGCAAAATTTCACAACTTAACGATGCTGTCTTTAAATATTAAAAAGAAGAAAAAAGATTTTGCACTAAATCCCACCTGAAGTCCTGAACAAGTTGCTGAAGCACAGAGCTGGTTTAGCTGGTTGGGTACAAGCTGAAACCAGTTAGGGGATCAGTTGGGGCAAATATCAAACATCAGATATTGGGTCTGCCTCTACGGCTTCTTCAGAAAAATAATGAAAATGGCCTGTTAAATTAGTAACCTTTAGGAGAACTACACGAAGAATTGAGCTGAATTTATGAGGCCCTGGTATGGAGCTGTAGGTATGAAGAGGGACAGTCACAGGTGGATTCACACGCTCTGGTCACTGGTTGGAAGCTTTTCCATGTAAAGTTTTTGTTTCTCCAGTACCCTGCATAGAGGGAATCCTTGGCACTCCCACGGTGTAAATTATTATTATCATTAATCCTTATGTTAGAATATTTCCACCTTCAGAATAACCTCTGTGGGAAAGTGCAGAAGCTTGCTGGGAGGTGAAAACAGCTGCTGTAAACCTATTTTCATTGATTTTTTTTCCTAAAAGGGTTAACACAATAAAACACAATTAGCCTGAATTATCCTGGATTTGTTGGATATTTAGCTTGAAACATTAACATCACCTTGGCTGCACCCTTTGCAGTGGCACCATTTCACTTCAGCCTTTCACTTCACCCCTTGGCATCACTCAGCAAGGAGGGAAGGGCAAATCAGACAGCACCAGCTCAGAAATACGCTCAGAATTCAGCAGCCTGATTGCTGCTGACCACCCAGAGGACAGGTGTGACACATATTTATGGGCTTGATTTTAAACCAATATCTGTTCATTTCATTTATGAGCCCGTGGCATGTTTTATTTTGACAGTTCCACCGCGGTGTTCCCGCAGTCCTCTGGCCATAAACTGCTCACAGTGGGACGTGGAGCTTATTATTTGGTGTGTAGGCAGCGAGCACCTCACAAGCTGATGAACTATGGACAATTTATTCATTGGATTTTAAGCCCAGTTAAATCAACACCTAAAAGGGAGCCTCACTCCCACTCCCTGGAACTGCAAACATTTGATACCATGGAAGTGGGGAGGAAATTGTAACATTGGATTTTACATTCCAAGATTACACTCATGCCTAAGATTTCATCTCTATTCAGGAATCCCAATGCTCAGAGCTTGTTGTGAATCTGCTTATTTGAGATTTTTTTTTTCCCCAAAGTTCTGGTTTCTGGAAGGTGGCTTCCCAAGGAGCTGGCATTTCCCAGCTAGCCAGCCAGCCAGAGAGAGACAGACGGTGCAGAAAGAGAGAAAATGAATGGAAAATAAAAATCCTAAACACAAGAACCTTGAAAAATTGAAGATGTTCAAAAATGATCCAAGAATGCAGGTGTGCAGGCATGTGGGTGTTTCTGTATCCATATATCCATGTATATACTTCCAAGATTATGATTGTAGCCAAATCCACAAATTCAGGGCCTGGATATTAAATTCCCAGAACATGACTTAGCCAGGTTGATCTAGAAACCTTCAATTCTGTCATGTCATATTTTTGGTGTCATTGTTTCTATTGGAATCTGGTTCCAAATCTGCTTTTCACTGGATTTTCCTCCTGTGCTTACAGACAATATATTTATTTTAAGGAGCGCAGTATATGGTCATGAACAATTTGCCCCTCAACATGACCAGCCACAGGATTGTGGAGTTGTGACCTCCTTAGCCAGTCTCTGCCATCTTCTCCATCACAAACATTTTTCTAATAGTTGATATCAATCTTTCTTGTTCCAAATTAAGACAAATTTCTTGTTCTCCTCTGATGTTATTTGTAGAGAGCAAAATGTTCCCTTTATTTTTCAATGTATTTTTGTATAATTCAAAAGTACTGTCATGTTCCTTCCACTCTTCCATTCAGAATTATCCTAATTTATTCTTTCCTGGATGAGTCTGACTTCCTAGACCTCTGGTTCTCTTTGTACATCCACATGTAATGATTCCCTGGATGCAGCGACCAAAGATGGCAGTTCCCAAAGTTCCTGGTGAAAGAAATTTGGTCTTTCGTAAAATTGCCAAAAAAAAAAAAAAAAAAAAAGAAAAAAGAAAACCAGCAATGTTCCTCTTCACAAAATTATATCAAAGAATGAAACAGGGAACTCCTGCATGTAACGTAGCCACGATATTTGATTTCTGACGGCAATTTCCAGAAGGATTCCTGGCTGGTGGGAAGAGGGAGAGCAGTTCTCTTCCAGAGGTCACTTAGAGCTGGAGGCTGAGGAGGACACTCAGGTACCTCATTTCACAATTTTAGCATAGGAAAAGTTGTACCTGAAGTGCCTGCTAATGAGTTAATGCACCACGCACTGGAAACCCAAGTACTGCAGTGTTTGGGTTAGGAGAGCCCCACAAGCTCAGGCCCCAAATCTCCTTGGCCGTTTTTACAGAGATACAATTGTCCACAACTTGCATTAGGGAGAAGTGAAATGGGAGTGAGTCAGCTCATCTTGAACTTCCCAGCTGAGCTCATTTTGGATGAAAGATCACCTCTGATTCCCAGCTTGGGGCTGCTGTAAAACTTCTGTCATTGGGAGCAAAACCAAAATTGGGGCAAGACTTGCCAGAGCAGAGCAGACATCATTGTCACCATCCCCTCCACCACTGGTGAATTCCTTTTTCTATGAGATTAAAATTAATTTATCTCACTGCCTCTGAACAATCAGCTCTGTCTCCATGTCCTGACTGTCCTCAAAGAGGAATCATGGAATCACAGGGTGGTTTGGGTTGGAAGGGTTAAAGCTCATCCAGCGCCATGGCAGGGACACCTTCCACTGTCCCAGGCTGCTCCAAACCCTGTCCAGCCTGGCCTTGGGCACTTCCAGGGATCCAGGGGCAGCCACAGCTGCTCTGGGCACCCTGTGACAGGGTTTCCCCATCCTCACAGGGAGGAATTCCTTCCCAGATCCCATCTAACCCTTCCCCTGTGTCAGTGGGAGCCATTCCCTGTGTCCTGTCCCTCCATCCCTTCTCCAAAGTCTCTCTCCATCTTTCCCTTCAGGCCACACCGAGGTCACCCCAAATCTTTTCCTCTCCAGGTGAACAACCCCAGCTGTGCCAGCCTTTCCTCCCAGCAGAGCTGTTCCATCCCTCTGCTCATCCTGGAGCTTCCTCTGAACCATGGAAGGAGCGGTGCTGCCAGGGATCTTAGGAAAAGGAGAGAGGGAAATGGAGAAATAACAGCAGTAAACAGAAAATTCTGGCACCACCAGACTGGACGGAAGTGGCACCACTGACATCACTAAAAGTAGGCTCAAGTCTGATCTGAAAAGCAATTTAGAATATGAGCTTTTCTTTTCAAATGAGCAGTAAGTGCCTCCCTCCACCAGAACTCGGTGCTTTCTATTACATTTTAAATTGATTGGCTTTATGGCCCAGTCCTGGGGAATTGCCCTAGCATGATCTCGTCTGGCTCGTGTTTCTAATTCTGGCAACTCTAAATCCAGATGCCCTGAAAATCCAGGCTGTTGCTTACAGAACATACTGCAGGCTAATCTCCATTTTTGTGTACCCAGGCAAAATCCAGGAACTGGGATGTGTGGAAGATTAGCCCACAAGGTGAAAAGTAAAGGAAGCCAACGGAGAAACTGCAATAGAAAATATCCACCTGCAGAGTGTGGAGGCGTCAAAATAAACCACAACCGTTATTCCACAACAAGAACTCACCCAGTGTTTTTGCATTATCTAAGGTTTTTCTAATGGGAACGATGAAGTTGCCACCTGAAGGTGTGTCCAGCCACCAGGGTCTGTGGGCAATGGATGGAGAGATTCAGAAAATACAATTCCAGCTCCATGCTCTTCCTTTGAGTGGTCCATGTTCAGCCTCATTTGGGACATGAAAAGCTCCACTTGGGCTGCCAGGTGACAAGAAGCCTCTCTACTGAATAAAAAGGGTTGAAAGGGATGCAGCACGTTGTCGTGATGGAGGAAAGGAGGTTGTGGACAGGTGGAGGTGGACTCTTCTCCCACGTACCAGGTGAACAAGAAAAAACAGCTTTTAGTTGTGCCAGGAGAGGTTTAGGGGTATTATGAAAAATTTCTTCACCAAAAGGGCTGTCAAGCACTGGAAGAGGCTGCTGGGGAAGTGGTGGCATCACCATTCCTGGAACTGATTTTAAAATATCTTGATGCCCATTAGGTTTAGAGCCGGGTTAATGGTTGGACTCGCAGCTCCTGGAGATCTTTTCCAAGCTAAGCGGTTCCATGATCCCAGGCTGTGGCTGCAGAGCTGCCCCTGCCCAGGATGGCCCTCCCAGGGCTGGAGGGTGGCTCAGAACCCTCAGTTGGGGTGGGCACACATCACCCTGAGGGCCTCATTCTGCCCTGGATCCCTGCATCTCATTCCAGCTGCTGCCAGAGGAAGCTGTGAGTGCCCACCCAGGGCTGTGAATCATCCCAGGAAAGGCCGAGGAGAAGCTCATATAATATAAGTGGAGTGTGGAGGTTTTTTTGACACTGGCTATAATAAATATCAGCACATTTAGAAAAAAAAAAGTGGGTTTAAAGGGAGAAAAAAGAGCTACAGCTGAGTGTGGTTCACTAGAAGGAAACATCCAAGGCTGTTGAAATGTTAGATAAAAAACTGATCTTGAAATGTCAGGAATCAGCGAGGATAACAACTGTCAATTTTGTCCAATAAAACCTCCCTTTTAATTTTGCCTACTTTTCTCTTTTATTTTTAATAGCTATCCATTAAAAATGCCGCACTCGCAATTTGCTGGTATTTGCTGTTCTGTTTTAATGCTGCCTATTAGTTCTTCCCTCCTTTCCTTTTAATATTTACACATATCATCAAATGCTGGGCAAAATGTCTCTGCTGGAAAAAAAAAAAGTCCCATGAGTGTAAAGCAATTACAAATAACTTGCTGCTGAGGGCATGGCTGGGCTTTCTGTGCTGCTCCAGTGTCCTATTGAGTTTCAAGTAGCTGAGGACACTTTTATATTAGAAATAATCCATGTTAAATATCATGTGGTGCATTGTTATTCCTTAATTTCATCAGAAAATGGCACAACTGTCCTGAAAAAATAAATCAACAGAGATGCCTTAATAAATAGCTGATCATGAGGTGGCTAAGAAAAAATTGTGGCCAGGAGAATCAGGTTGGCATAAGCTGCTCCAGCCTGAAGGATTCCAGCTGGAAAAGCCCAGTTTACACTTCCTCCATTTCATGTGCACTCACCAGTGCTTGTGCAGCTCGAATAATCCATGCCTGCACTTCATCCATGGCGTGGCAAATGCCAGCAGTGTATGGAAAACAGGATCCAGCCTCCAGCAGAGCAGCCAGAACGGGATGAAGGGACCACAGCAGCACCTGAGCCTTGGGCTGAGCTCTCCCAGAGCCAACAGGACCCTCCAGCAGCCAGGGAAAGCTCTGCAGTGGCTTGAGGGGGACAGGAGCACCCCCTACATCCAGGCTGGGACCCTTTGTGGCGAGGCTGAGCTGTTGATGCAACAGCAAGAGAGGTCGTGATCCCTAAAACACCACTGGGACAACGTGACAGAGATTTAGCAGAAAGAGTCTCTTCCAGAATTAGAGGTAAATTCCAGCTGATGATTTTGTTTCTCTGTCCCTGTTTGATAAATTAATTAAGGAACAGAGAGGGAATAAGAAAAGTGAAGCCTCATAAACTGCTTCACTAGCTGCTGCACAGAGAAGAGTCTCAATTGTCATTTTCCTTTATCAACATTTTCAAAAACACCAACATTTCTTCTTCCTCTTAAACAATTTCCAATACAGCATCCCAAGGATATTTTAGCCTTTCAGCTCCCTAAAACATAAAAGGGGGAGGGGAACCTCAATATTGAATACGAAGACACTGCGCAATGTAGAAATCTCATGGGGACCAGGAGAGGGGTCACCAGAAGGAGGTTAAGCTGAGCTTTGAGCCCAGACTAAAGGCATGAGCAGACATCTGCAGTCTCTGCAGCTGGGAGTGTTTCTGCCCAGGGCCACTCTGTGTGTGCTGGAGAGCTCAGCTCTGTGCTCTGCACAGCCTGGCCTTCCCGAAATCCCAGGATTTCCATGTTCCACTGAGGAGGCCCCCAAGGCAGGGAGAGCCATGGGATATTCCTTGTGAGCCCTGGGCCTGGAGCAGCTCTCCCTGGAGCTCTGGGATCAGGAGATGCCCTCAGGGATGGATGAGCTGGGATCTCCCTTCTCCTGGAGCAGCTCTGCCTGGAGCTCTGGGATCAGGAGATGCCCTCAGGGATGGATGAGCTGGGATCTCCCTGCTCCTGGAGCAGCTCTGGGATCCAGGAGATGCCCTCAGGGATCGAGGAGCTGGAATCCCCCTGCTCCTGGAGCAGCTCTGCCTGGAGCTCTGAGATCCAGGAAATGTCATCAGGGATGGATGAGCTGGGATCTCCCTGCTCCTAGAGCAGCTCTCCCTGGAGCTCTGGGATCAGGAGATGCCATCAGGGATGGATGAGATGGGATCTCCCTGCTCCTGGAGCAGCTCTGCCTGGAGCTCTGGGATCAGGAGATGGCCTCAGGGATGGATGAGCTGGAATCTCCCTGCTCCTGGAGCAGCTCTGCTGGAGCTCAGGATCAGGAGATGCCTCAGGGATGGATGAGCTGGGATCTCCCTGCTCCTGGAGCAGCTCTCCTTGGAGCTGTGGGATCAGGAGATGCCCTCAGGGATGGATGAGATGGGATCTCCCTGCTCCTGGAGCAGCTCCCCCTGGAGCTGTGGGATCAGGAGATGCCCTCAAGGATCGATGAGCAGCACATCCCGCTGGGATCTCCCTGCTCCTGGAGCAGCTCTCCCTGGAGCTCTGGGATCCAGGAGATGCCCTCAGGGATGGATGAGCTGGGATCTCCCTGCTCCTGGAGCAGCTCTGCCTGGAGCTCCAGGATCCAGGAGATGCCATCAGGGATGGATGAGCTGGGATCTCCCTGCTCCTGGAGCAGCTCTCCCTGGAGCTCTGGGATCAGGAGATGCCATCAAGGATTGATGAGCAGCACATCCCGCTGGGATCTCCCTGCTCCCCCTGCCACCCTGGGCTTCCCACAGCTTCTCCTGCCCAGAGCTGGCAGCTGGAGGCCATCCCTGACTGCCCTGCAGGGCTGGCCAGGCCTTTTGGGCAGAAATGCAGCTGGAGCTGTGTCCAAACCCTCCCAACACTCAGACCCAGCACCTCCAAATTACTCCCGACCCTACCAAAGCACAGCGAGCCGGGAAGCAGCTCCCATCTGAAATAATTACAGCTGAGTTCCCCTCGCCCTTGCTCTATTTATTGCTTTTGCCCTTGCCATGGATTGCTGGAGACAGAGAGACTGTTAAAGCTCGGAATATTTCTTTCTGGACAGGCAGGCCGAGCTCTGGGAGAAAACTCCCTCTTTTCTCTCCATCATTGCCACTTCTGCTGGGAAGGGAAGGGGAGGGAAGGGGATGGTTCCCACTGCAGGCTGCCTGGAGCACTCAGTGCCTGCTGAGCAGTGACTGCAGCGGGGGGAATGCTCCCCTCTGGTGGAAACGGAGCCTTGTAAGGATATTTCTGCAAGGCACAATAACTACCCGAGTATCCACCTCAAGGTTGGGTCTCCCTCCCTTATTCTCTGGAGGGGGAAGGTGCATTTCAGTGATGACAACTGAGGCTGGCAAGAGGCACCTGCCAGCTCCCACCCTGCTGACAGCATCCCCACAGCTCCAGGATGGGCTCTGGCAAGGAGATGGCTGGCTTGCCAATAATAATAATGATCATTAATAACCCAGTGACGTCCTAATCTGGGTTACATCAGCCGTACCCTTGGCTGGAGCTGCTGCCAGTCACACTCACAGCGGTGCTGTCCCCAGCAGGGCGTGTGGAGCACAGGCACAAGGGCTGTGTGGCTGGAGGGAGATGCGGGGGATGGCCCGCGGTGACTTCTGGCTGAGGGGACAAGGGGACACGGCCTGGACAAACCCTGCGAGAACCGCCTCTCTGTGCCGATTTGAGTGTCCTCAGCCCTCTGGGAAACTGCGGGGGCTTAAAGGATGGAAAGGGAGGTGCGGGGCCATCCCCTTCCTCCTCCTCCTCCTCCCCCAGGGCATCCCGCGGGGTCACAGCCGGGCAGGAGGCACAGGGTGTCCGCGTGTCCCGCCGGGATGTCTGTCCGTCTGTCCGTCCGTCCGTCCGTCCGTCCGTCCGTCCCCGCAGCGCTCCCCGGTCCGCATTCCAGGGCCATCCCGCCCCTCTGTCAGCCCCTCTGCACAACCCGACGGCAGGAGCCCTGCCGAGGAACACGAGCGACATTCGGGGGCATTTGGGAAAGGTGCAAGGTCAGGGCTCCCCCCGCACCCCCCGACCCTTCCCCGCGGGCAGCACCCATGGGAAGGGGGGGGCGCCCCCCAAACCCAGCGGGGTTCGCTCCCTTCGGTCTCTTTCCCGAGTCGCTGCCAAACCCCGCCGTGCGAGCTTGTTGCGAGAACAAACTGTTGTGATTCCCCCTTTCGCCCTCTCTCCCCGCCTCCCCCCCGTTCCGAACGGGGGGTGTCGGTGCACGGAGCCTGCCGTACCCCATGTCGCTCCCGCGTCAGAAAATGAATGATGCAGCAATTTAATTAGGAGGGAGCGGTGCGTCCATTTTGCACCGGCGGAGAGGAGCTCGGCAGCCGCGGGAAGATGCTGCGCGTCCGCGGGCGCGGAGGCTGCGCCCCTACCCGCGCAGAGCGGCCCCGGGGCGGCGGGACCCCGCGGAGCCCCCGGCAGCTCCCGCCCGCACCCGCGGCTCTGCCCCTCAACTTTTTGCCACCGAGCCGCGGTTCCAGTTAAGTCTCTCCCGGCCGAGCCACCGCGGAGGGGTGCGGAGGGGGGATTGGGGTTCCGCGCGGGGCGGGGGGGGTGCGGGATGCCCCGGGAGTTACGCGGAGATCCGCGCAGATGTGCGGTGTGCGCGGAGCTGTGCGCGGGTGCGGACAGCGGGGATGCGCGGAGCGGCGCGGGGCTCACCCCCTGCCCTGCCCGCAGCCCTTCCCGCCCGGCTGGCTGAGCCCCCCCGGCGGGTCTCACCCACCAAGTTTCACCCGCGCTGCCCTCCCGCTGCGCCCCTCTCCGCGGACCCTCCGCGCCCCGCGCAGCCCCGTTACCTGCGGCGGCTCCCGGGGCGGGCGGGCACCGCGGGCGCGGCCCCTCCGCCTCCGCGCACACGCCGGGAGGATGCGGGAGGTGCCGGGTGTCTCCCCGAGGTGTTTGGCTCTGCGGGAAGCTGCGGGATCCCGGCGAGGCTCGGGGCGGGAGCGGCCCCGGGACGGGCGGGCAGCGCCGGGCGCAGGAGGCGGTGGATGCGGGGGCAGCGGGGCGGCCGGAGCGGGACCCCCGGGCTGCTCCCCGCCGCAGCCCTCAGCTGGCACTCGCAGTCAGAGCAGCTTTGATTTCCTCCAGACTTGAGCTTTTTGTTCCCTTTTTTCCCCTCTTTTATTTTTTTCTTTTTTTTTCTTTTTTTTTTTTTTTTAAGGAAAGGGGAGGGCGGAGGGGTGGGTGCAAATTCTGCCCCATCCCGGCGGCTTTTTCCCCTCTCTGATTCTTCTCAGGTTTTTGGTTTTTTTTCCTCCCCCATCTGCTCGTTTCCCACTTCCCTTCCTCTCCGCCAACCAGCCCCCTCCTTCCCTCTTAAAAAAAAAAAAGAAAAAGGAGAAGAAAAAAAAAAAAAAGAGGGGAAAAAAAAAGATGGAAGAAAAAAAAGGAGGGAAAAAAAAAGAAGAGGCAAGGGAGGAAAAAAAAAAAACCTGTGTAGTCAGGGCTTCCCAAATGCGCGCCCCCGACCTGGAGCCGAGCGCGCCCCCTCCGTTTGTTCCCCTTCTTGAAGCTGATTTTCATGACGTGGAGGAGCCTGATCCAGGGCAGGAGCGGCAGCGCACACACACACACACACACACGCACACGCACACGCGGCCCCGCACCGCCCCGCACCCCGCGCACACCCGCGCACGCCGCGCACCCGCGCTCCGCCGCCGCGCCCCAGCGCCCGCTCCGCGCTGCCGCTGCTGCCCGGAGAAGGCGGCGGCGGCGCTGGAGCCTGCAGCAGCAGCCCCTCTCCTCCCTCCTCCATTGAGTGTGCCAAACAGCAGCTCTGCATCCTAAAGAAGATCATTGAGGGGCTCATTGCATTCCCAGCACGTTTCAGGCTTGCTTTTTTTTTTTTTTTTTTTTTTTTGCCTTTTTTTTTCCTCTTTTTTTTTTTTTTCCTTTTGCCTCAGCTTCAGCAGGAGTAGAGAGAGAGGGAGAGAGAGCCACAGAGAGGGAGAGGCAGAGAGAAACCAGCAATCTTTAAACTCGAGCTTTCTTTTTTTTCCCCCTTCATTTCTTTTGCCTTTTTTTTTTTCGTTATTTTTGGTAACGATGTGCTAAAATCTCTCCTGCAAACCGGTAAGTACAACCTTTCTGGATCCCTTTGTTTCCGCCTTGGGTCAAAGACACCCCCCTCTTCCAAAAAGAAGATATAATAATCCTCTTTATTTATTTTTTTATTTTTATTACAGCCCTTGCAGAAGAGAAAGAACTTAAGTGGCTAATATTTTGCAAAGGAGACGGAGAGATTGATACTGCAATATAGCTCTCGTCTCTCTCCCTTCTCCCCAATTAGATGCTGGTTTTAATTGCAGAGGATATTTCTCTTTTCGTGCTTTCAACCATCTCCTCTTTCCCACAGGGGAGGGTTTCATTTGCAAGTTGATCCTAAGGATTTCTGTTCCTCTGGCATTTCTCTCCCCCGAATGCATCTTTCTGCTCTTAAGTTTGCGGATGGTGGGCAATTTTTTCTAGTTCTTACACGAGGAAGGCAAAAAGGACCTTTTTATTGGGAGATTGAGACTAAAAGCAATGATCGCTCCGAACCGTTCTGATGGGCATTTCAGGGATTCAAGGAAGGCTGCATCACCACTGGTATTATTCCCATCCTTAGCGTTTCCCTGTGCCCATACATTTAAAATATCTGGTGAAAGGAAGGGTGAAACCATATGTTGAAGGAGCTGCATCTCATTAGGGCAGTATTATTTTCATCTGATTGGAGAAGAATGGTGTCTTCATTCGGAATCGTGTATAGTAGGATAGAGAATTTATCGGCTGGTAAGTGTCAAGGTTTTTTGGTTTTTTTTTTTCCACTTTCAGCTTTTTAACCGGGTCTTCTGCTTGGTCCTGTGGGCACAAAATGCCCTAATCCAAGGCAGGCTGAGCGTTTCAATCCTAGGTGCCTCTTCAGCTGTCACTTCCCTTTAGATCTGCTGATCGCATGGGCATGTGCTTTAGAAAGATTAATCATCTCTAAATGCTTTAATCAGCTAAAATGACTAATATATGTGGTGTGTATTTATCTGATAATATACCAGTTGCATTAATTCACCGGGCGCATTTGCGAGGGGAAGATCTCCTTCCCAATCAGGGTCGTTAACCATTTACTCCGGTGAAGGCACTGTGGGGATTTCTGAGGGGAACCGTTCTGCCAGGGACAGCAGCACACCCCGCACATTCCCTGGAACTCGCGTGTGGAATGTCTGGAGCCGGCAGGGAGGGAGACTCGAGGGTGGAGGTTCAATAACTTTGGGAGTTTGCATGGGTGAAGGATGTGGTGCGACACCGGAGAAATCTGCCCACGCTCGGTGTGTTCCCCCCTCCCCGGAGTCGAGGCGGGCTGTGATGGCTCCTGGGCTAAAATCGCACCGGGGATGAGATCCGGGCAGTTCCGACGCCTGGGAAACGTGGAGAGACGCAACACGTTCGGTGTGTGCTCGTGGTGCTGTGTGGGGCCGCATGTGCTGTCCTCTTTATAGGTGGCATTTACCACGGGGAGGGGAGCGAGGCCGGCTGCTGTCGCGTGATGGAGCCGTCTAACATCTCTCCAGTATAAATCAGGGCAAGGCTCACGCAGCCGACACCCCTGGAGTTGGTTGGGAACGTCTGCCCAACAATTGCTGAACTTTCCAGGAGCCCGACATGAGTCCAGCAGGTAGGGGCTTAGGAAAGGAGAGGGGCAGGGCAGAAATACTGAAATCTGTGTTTCTCTTCCCGTTGCAGTTTTGTAAACATCAACAAACGATGAAACCTTCCATGGCAGAGACGCTTCATAAAGGAAGGATGTTGTGGATAATTCTTCTAAGCACAATTGCTCTAGCATGGACTACACCCATTCCCTTGATAGAGGACTCAGAGGAACTGGATGAGCCCTGCTTTGATCCATGTTACTGTGAAGTGAAGGAGAGCCTTTTCCATATACATTGTGACAACAAGGGATTTATAAATATTAGTCAGATAACAGAGTCGTGGTCGAGACCTTTTAAACTTTATCTGCAGAGGAATTCCATGAGGAAGTTGTACACCAACAGTTTTCTTCACTTGAACAACGCTGTATCTATTAACCTTGGGAACAATGCACTGCAGGACATTCAGACGGGGGCTTTTAACGGGCTCCGAGTTCTGAAGAGGTTGTATTTGCACGAAAACAAATTGGACATTTTCAGGAACGACACTTTCCTGGGTTTGGAAAGTCTGGAATATCTGCAGGCAGATTACAATGTCATTAAACGGATTGAAAGCGGGGCATTTCGAAACCTAAGTAAATTGAGGGTCCTTATCCTAAATGACAATCTTATCCCCATGCTTCCCACCAATTTATTTAAGTCGTGTCCTTAACCCACTTGGACTTGCGGGGGAACCGCCTCAAAGTCCTTTCGTACCGCGGGATGTTGGACCACATTGGCAGGAGCCTGATGGAGATCCAGCTGGAGGAGAACCCGTGGAACTGTACGTGTGAGATCGTGCAGCTCAAGAGCTGGCTGGAGCGCATCCCCTACACTGCCCTGGTGGGGGACATCACCTGCGAGACGCCCTTCCACTTCCACGGGAAGGACCTGCGGGAAATCAAAAGAAGCAAGCTCTGCCCCATGCTGTCCGACTCCGAGGTGGAAGCCAGCCTGGGCATCCCTCAGCTGTCCTCCAGCAAGGAGAACGCGTGGCCTACGAAGCCTTCCTCCATGCTGTCCTCCTTCCATTTCACTGCTTCCTCTGTTGAGTACAAAACGTCCAACAAGCAGCCCAAGCCCACCAAGCAGCCCCGGGCGCCCCGGCCTCCCCCGACTCCCCGTGGCCTGTACCCCGGGCCCAACCAACCGCCCGTGGCTGCCTACCAGACCCGGCCCCCCATCCCCATCATCTGCCCCACCGGCTGCTCTTGCAGTTTGCACATCAATGACCTGGGCCTGACGGTCAACTGCAAGGAGCGGGGATTCCACAACATCTCCGAGCTCCTGCCCAGGCCCTTGAACGCCAAGAAGCTGTACCTGAGCGGGAATTTGATCCAGAAAATCTACCGCTCCGATTTCTGGAATTTTTCCTCCTTGGATCTCTTACACCTGGGGAACAACCGGATCTCCTACGTGCAGGACGGGGCGTTCATCAACCTGCCGAACCTCAAGAGCCTGTACCTGAACGGGAACGACATCGAGCGGCTCACCCCGGGCATGTTCCGGGGCCTGCAGAGTTTGCATTACCTGTACTTCGAGTACAACCTGATCAGGGAAATCCAGCCGGCGGCCTTCAGCCTCATGCCCAACCTGAAGCTCCTCTTCCTCAACGACAACCTGCTCCGCACGCTGCCCACCGACGCCTTCGCCGGCACCTCCCTGGCGCGCCTCAACCTGCGCAACAACCACTTCCTGGCGCTGCCGGTGGCCGGGGTGCTGGAGCACCTGCACGCCATCGTGCAGATCGACCTGAAGCTCAACCCCTGGGACTGCACCTGCGAGCTGGTGCCGCTGAAGCAGTGGCTGGAGGCGCTCAGCTCCGTCAGTGTGGTGGGCGAGGTGCTGTGCGCCAGCCCCGAGCCGCTGGCCCGCCGCGACCTGCGCTCGCTGGAGCTGGCCGCGCTCTGCCCCGCCGCCCTGCGCCCCGCCGCCGCCGCCGCCTCGCCCCCCGCCGCCGCCCCGCCGCCGCCCTCCGCCACCGGCGCGGCCGCCTACGAGCTGCCCCCGGCCGCCGCGGCCGCGGCCGTGCCGCTCTCCGTGCTCATCCTCAGCCTCCTCGTGCTCTTCTTCTCCGCCGTGCTGGTGGCCGCCGGGCTCTTCGCCTTCGTGCTGCGCCGCCGCCGGCGGAAGCTGCCGTTCCGCGGCCCGCGGGCGGAGGCGGCGGACCTGGGCGCGGTGCCGCTGCGCTGCCCGCGGCTCTTCCCCGAGGGCGGCGGCGGCGGCGGCGGCGGCGGGGGCGGCGGCGGGGGGGGCCCCGGGGAGCGGTCCCCGGAGAAGGCGCCCCCGGCGGGCCACGTCTACGACTACATCCCGCACCCGGTGACCCAGATGTGCAACAACCCCATCTACAAGCCGCGGGAGGAGGAGGAGGCGGCGGGCGGCGGCGGCGGCGGCGGCGAGGCGGCCGAGCTGCTGCGGGGCGGCGGCGAGCGCGGCTTCGCCCACCCCGCCGCCCCCGCCGCCGCGCCGGAGCCGGGCAGCAGCTACCGCACCTTGCTGGAGAAGGAGCAGGAGTGGAGCCTGGCCGTGTCCAGCTCGCAGCTCAACACCATCGTGGCCGTGCACCCCCAGCACCCCGCGGGCGGAGGGCTGGCGGCGGGCGCGCTCGGGGCGGCGGCGGCGGGGGGAGCCCCCCGGGACCGCGACCGCCCGCCGCCCTGCGCCGTGGGCTTCGTGGACTGCCTGTACGGCACCGTGCCCAAGCTGAAGGAACTGCACGTCCACCCCCCCGGCATGCAATACCCGGACCTGCAGCAGGACGCCAGGCTGAAGGAGACCCTGCTCTTCGCGGCCGGCAAGGGCTTCCCGGACCACCAAACCCCCACAAGCGAATACCTCGAGTTAAGGGCCAAACTCCAAACCAAGCCGGATTACCTCGAAGTCCTGGAGAAGACCACGTACCGGTTCTGACCGCCGCCCCGCCGCCCGCCCGGCCCCGCCGCCCGCGAGCAGAGGATCCAGCTGTGCGCTCTGCCCCGCCAGATGTGCGCGCTGCGGGGCAGGGCCCTTCTCAGATCAGTAATCGACGAAGTGCCTTCGCAGACTTTTGCCAGCAGATGTTAATCAATCATTATTTTTTATACTGAAACTGAGACTTTGACTGTGCCATGTCTAAAGGTATATTATTATTATTATATTATTATTATTATTATCGGGGATCTTTGTATTGATCCTGATTAAGTAAATTCTATGTGTGTCTCTCTCTTTTTTCTTTCCCCTTTTATTTTCTTTATTCTTGTTGTTTGTTTTGTTCGTTGGCTCTTTTTTTTTTTTTCCTTTTTCTTTTTCTTTTTTTCTTTTCGTTGGCAGTAAACTCCCTTGATATTTTCCCTTGGAGGGGAGGGGGAGGGAAGATGGCATTTTTCTGGCCTGCTTTCTTCTTGCCCATCATGGCACAGATTCTGTACATTTATTTAAAAGAGAGAAAAAAAAATAATGCAAAGAAGCAAACGAGCGCAGTTTGCTGCATGCCTGGAAACTGCAAGAGGGAAAGGGAGGGGAGGGTCTTGCTCGAATGTCTCACTCTTGTCTCTCTCCCTCCCTCGCACGCACACTCCTCACCCTCACCCTCCGCGCACCCCCCGCCAGCCCAGCCCCTCCAGGGGGGCTCGGGGGCCGCGGGGGGAATCCCGGGGGCGATCCCGGGGGCTGGGGGAAGCCACCCGGAGCCGAGCAGCCCAAAGGATGTCACCACGTGGCGCACACACACCTAGGGGATGCTCGGTGGCACTTCCATCATGACGCCATGGTTTTTTGGAGGACATCCGCACTTTCCTAATAAAAGCGACATGCAAATATACAGAGGGAAAAAAAAAAAAAAAGGAAAAAAAAAAAAGCTAATGGGCACCTCTCACTAACAGCTTTGTAGGAAGCACTTTTAATGTTTTCTCTCATGCACCCATACCCGCACACACGCACACACACACAAAGGTACAACAATGTGCATATATTTATTCTGTAATTTCAAGTGAATATAAATTGTAAAGGTAATGTTTAATCATTGTACAGTGATGCGTCTGGTATAGCTTTCCTAATAAAACGTTTTGAAACAAAATGCAGATATATATATATATATATATACCCCCAAATATATATATATATATAGGAATACAAAGCTTGAACCTGAAACTTCAGCTTCCCCCACAGAGATTTCCTTCCCTCCCCGTAACCTTGAACGCTATTTTATTAATAACAGTTCGATGCACTGTGATGTTAACAGAGAAAAAAACCAACCCTGTACAGCGTCTCTTGCCAAGATACCACCCGAGACTGTCACAAATCCGATTTGCGATCTGTATCCCTGCCGCACTGTCCTGACAGTTAAAAATACCGAGAAATTCGGGAGCGCATCCCTCCGGAGCGCTGGCTCCCGGCCTGCTGGAGGCACCGGGAGGCATCGCTGGGATGTTGCCGGTGCTGGCAGCGGGGTGAGCACTCCGAGAGCTCCCAGCCCCTCCGGAGCGGAGATTTAAACCGCATTTCCAGTTTGGAATGGGGGGATGCGATGTGGGAAAGCAAAGCATCCCAGCGGCCGCGCCGCCCTTCTCCCGCTGCAAGCGGAGCGAGACCAAAGACCGTGGGATTTCCCTGCCCGGGCGAGTCCCGGTTGGTATCTTGTCCGCGTTGGTGTCTTGTCCCCGGCGGTGTCCCCGTGTCCCTGGCGGTGTCCCCGTGTCCCCGGCGCTGTCCCTTTGTCCGCAGCGCTGTCCCTTTGTCCCCGCCGCCGTTGTGTCCCCGCGGGTCCCGGGCCGGGCGCGGAGCGCGGCCCCGCGCGGCCGCCAGGTGGCGCCCCAGCCCCAGCGCTGAGGCGGCGGCGGGGCCGGAGCGCCCGAGCCCGATCCCGGACCCGATCCCGGGGTTGATCCCGGGATTATTCCCAGGATTAATCCCGGAACCGATCCTGGATTTGATCCCGGGCTTGATGCCGGCTTGGAGGCGCTCCCCACGCCGCTCCCTGTCCCCGCCCGCCCCGCCGAATGTACCCGCGGGCGCCTTACCCGGGGCGGGCGGGGCCTCCCAAGGGCGGCCCTCACAGCCGGGCACCCGCGTGGCCCGGGCGCTGCCCTGAGGCCCCTCAGAGAGCGGGGTTTATCCAGAAATACCCACTGTGTCCATCAATATCATTTGTCTGAACAGCGGTCAGGGGGGTTTATCCAGGTGAATTGAGGTTATTCCCCCAATGGAGCTCCACAGGTCCTGCTCGGAGCGCTCCTGCCGCTGTCCCGAGGGGACCGGGGTCTGTCACATTCTGTCACAAATGTCACATTCCCAAGGTCACCCTCCCCACCACCTGCCTTCTTTCCTTGGGGAACAGCTCGGTTTCACCCCATACAATGTTTTTTAACAGATATAAACCCATAAATAGTTGTTCTGCCCACTATGTCGCTATTTACAGCTCCTGCCAGGATGCTCATGGTGAGCTTTTTCTCTTTTGGAGAGTCATTTCCCCAGCCTTGGTAGCAGCTGTGGGTGTCTGGAGATGGAGGGACAGCTCCGAACGTCTGTAAATCTGGCATCACCCTCCACGCCATCAGTAAAAATGTTACACATTGGAATTTCCTCTGTTGAGTTGAGATTGTGTTTCCTCACTGCTGCCTTCAGCTCTGACCCACTGGGGTTTGCTCATTTGTTTGTTTTGCTGGGTTTTTACTAGATAGTGGAAGAGCATGCACGTGCTAAGAGTATTAAACATGCAAGTGCAAAGGCCAGATCCTTCTTATCATAATTGTAATAATTACATTGATAAGCCTACATGCAAGTGATGCATGGAGCTGTACAAATCGGGTTAAAGTACAACCCCCAGTGAGAGTGGTGCTGTATACATTTGGCAATGTCCTCAAAGCCCCAAGTGTTCATACTTGTATCCAAATAGAGTAAAGCCGGTTGCAAATAATGTTTATATTTTAATTAAACTGCAGCAAGGCAAGAGAATTTCATCCTTACTATAGGCAGTAATCTTGCCCGTGGACAGTAAGCAGATCTATTTATTCAGTGGAAATAAATTTGTTCTATGAGAATGGAATTTTGTATTAAAAGAGATAATTTTTGGCTTAAGCTGAGTTATTTTTCTTTCCTTGCGTAGGAAACTTCCTTTCCCTTGTGTACTGAGATGATTTGGGGATGATTTGCTCTGGAAGTGTTGACAATGTCTAAAGGGTGTTTTGATGACTTTTATTTTGCTTTTTCATGGTGTTGAGCTGAGGCTGAGTGGGTAGCAGCATTCCTTTCCACTGCAGGAAACAAAAGTGGATCCATCATCCCTGACCTGCAGTGGGTGACACTTTGCATGCTCCAACCAGGGTTCCTCCTAATTAATAGGGAATATTAATGATAATTCTGTCTTTATCAGCAGTAGCATTGGTAGCATTAATGCTATGGGAAGGAATCAAATAAAGTCCAATGATCCTCAATTGCATTAGAGCTGTTTGGTGGGATGCTATGTGAAATAAATATATTTTCAGCTGATTTCATGGTTGTACAAGTACCTGGTGTCAGCTTGAGCAGCTCAGCCTGTGGTAGTAAAGCCTTCAGCAGGTGTTTGGTTTATTCCCTCACTGACCACTGAAATTCTCCCTACAGGTGGAAAAGAACAGCAAGGCCAGGTAAGCCCCAGTCCCAGCCAACAGCTGCACACAGGAAAATGGAAAGGATGATCCTGGTGCTCAATTATTGGTGCTTTTTATATTTTCTGGATGTTGTCGTTGATGTCACCATCACATTGTACCCTAGGTTAAAAAACTTTGTTTGGAAATGGCTTCATGGATCTCTTGAGTGTATCAACAGCGATAGAAAGATGTCAAATGTTATTGTATGAGTAATAATCTGAATTTTGGAAAGCCTGTTGCCTACTGCTCTGGTCAGAATGTTATTGGAGAGTGAGAATCTCATTTCTTAGGAGATTCAGTGAACATGAGTTAAGCTGTGGCAGCTCCAGATTTTGTCAGAGACCTTTCCAGACAAAACCACCTCTGAGTGTGGCAGCACAGCTGATTTGGTTTTTAGCTAGAAATGTGTGGGTTTGTCCAACTTGTGTTCTCTCTGAGAACTTCGACAGTGCCAGGATGCAAAGGTCTCTCCAAAATGTGAGGCTGTTCTTCTGAAGCACTTGGGTGTGCCAGCAGCACTCAATGAGCTCTGTGCTGCTTCCACTTGCTTCAAGTACCACTTCAGACAAAAAAGATGTGATGGTTCAGGTTTAGGTTTCACAGAAGGGTTCACGTGAAGAGCAGTGTGTAGAATTTGGCCTTAAGTGTGGGAGTTCATTGCTCAGGACGTTACTCAACTGCGGGTGTGACTCCTGGCAGTGCCCCAGCCACCAGGAGTGAACTTGTCCCAGGATTGCCCTTCTTCCAAAGGCACTTGATTTTACAACGTGGATTTATGGATGCTTGGAAATCAGGCTGCTGTGTGCTGCACATTCCTATATTCTGAGTTTTTCCAAGGCTTGGTTTGCAATCTGTAGCTGAGTTTCTCAGTGAATTTATGTGTGTATGTATTTATGTGTACACCATTATACATTTCTGTTGTACACTGTACAACACAGTTTTTCTCCATAGAGGAAATGCAAATTGACCCAGGATGTAGCTCACAACAGCTCTTTGTACAAAAATTCCAATTTTTAAATTCTGGTGTGAGTGCAAATACATTTTTTTTTCCAGTTCTTGAAATATTTCTGGTTTGATTGTGCAGTGGAAGAGTTGGAATGTGCTTGGAACAAACCCTTGAGTGGGAATGGAGTGGAGGCCCAATTCCGCTCCCATGGAAGCCAATGTTGAAGCACCACATTATGCTCAGTTTTAGTCAACAGACTTGAATGAAGAGCAAAATCTGATCTCAGAAAATCACAACATCTATTAAGTGGATTCAAGTATTTTGAGACAAGTGCTCCATGGGACTGGTTCAGAATAAAACGAGTAATGGTACAGAGAAAATGGGTTTGCCATCAATTCAGTAGTTCTCTGATTGATCTCACTCACAAATTAACTAAACAGTCTTTAAGGTTTTTGATTTTAAAGAATAATTAGTTTAGTTCTAATGTCATTGGCAACCAACTAGACAATAAGTTTATTAATGTAAAAATTGCAAATTATTTGGAAATACTTTATTAGTATTATCTTTTTCCTTGAGAGCAAGAATATGAAGGTCCCTTCCAACCCGGGGCATTCTGTGATTGACAGGCACTGACAACTCTGTTTCCTACAACTTCTTTAAAATGTCTTTCCTTGATCCTTACGGTTTCCCAGTTGTAAAATTCTGTCATTATCTCATTTTTGTTCAGGTTGTTGGGGCAGTTTGGGGGATTTCTATGAAAGCATTGACTTTGCTGCGAATGGAGTCCCCCAGGAGGTGACACTTGCAGGTTATTTTGGATCCCTGTGGAACTATTTGGAAACACTTCACTGTGGTGGCATTTTCTCTGCTAAATTGATCAATATTGTGGTGATTTTCAGGATGGTGTCAGATGGATAATTTTTGTGGGAAATGAGAGGAGAAGGCTCAAGGAGCTGAGCTGTAGGAATGCTCTGTCCCACATTCATGCTGGGTGGTTTCTGTAGGGTGGATGATGCATCAATCCTGATATTTTTGAATGTTAACGATGTTGATCTGAAGTGAGGGGTTATTTTTAGGCATTATTTAGTGGTGTGGACGTGCAACACTCAGCTATTGGGTGCCTTAAAAAGAGCAGATACTAACAGAGGGCAGACCAAATATAAAATATTCATGACCAAATCCTATGTCCTATCCTGAATATTTAATGTCCATTTACTTGTCCTAACATCTTTCTTTTTCCACTAGAATTTTTGAAATCTCTCAAGAATATTTTATATATTCTATGAATCCTGAAGAGATATTTCAGGTTAGCCAAGGACTGACTCTCTCTGCACTTGGGAATTCCAACAAATGCCTGTGGAGGAATATCCTGCCCATGGCATGTGGCACAGCAATTTGGCTTGTCCTGGGAGCACGGTGCCAGGGAGGGAGGTTCTCTGCAGTGATCAGATTTTGCAGTAGGGCTTGAATTATTCCAAGGCAGGAATTCCTGAATTGTGATAAATCACTTCTGGAATGGGAAAGGCTTCATTTGTGCTGCTGCTGCTGGTGGCACTGCCATCCCTGCTGGTGATGGTGGCACCTGGCACCATTCCCGAGGAGAGACTCCTGTAACAGTTGCTCTAAAAACCAACTGAACAACCAAAAAAAAAAAAGCTGAAGAAAAGTTTGGGACTTTTTATCCTGCAGGGACCTTATCTGAAGTTAATGACATTGCCCGAATGTTGCAGTGGCATTAATATACAGCTAATGGGATTTTTATGCATTTTTTTTCTTGCTTTCCTTTCCTTTTGCAGAGACAGTAGCTGGTTCACACCTTAAAGAATTATAGGAATGTATTTGTTGATCATTTTTTCGGGCTCTACTTGTTTAAAACTAAGTCAGTCCCAACAGTAACTGTCCTAAACTGAGTTTTATAGAAAGATACATAAACCTTTGGGTTTCTACTTGGTCTCTAAATTATTTTATGTGTTCAAATATCTATAAAAAATGTCCATTATCTGAATAACCCTTGAACCAAAGTCTGTCTTTGAACTTTGGAGGCTTTGCAAATCAAAGTTAATTAATGGTGTTGGTGTATTGGGGTTTTTTTGGTGGGTTTTGGTTGGGTTTTTTTTGTTGTTGTTCTGTGATTGTTCAGTTTGATTTTATCACTGGTATGACCACAGAGAGGGAAACATTGCAGTGTGAAAATTCCCATAATAGGACTTTAGTAATTCTTGTGCTTCTTCTCTTTGGAGAGTGAAGGAGCTCTGCTCCAAAGGGCGTAGGAATTGTCACTCAGAGCTGAAATGTCTTCACTCTGCTGTGTCCTGAGAGTGCCCAGCATGGTCTGACTCAAAGGGAGGTGCTAGAAATTCCCATTAGTGAGATTTCAGGGTTGGATGGGCCAGCTGAGCTGATCCCTGAGAAATCCAGTCCTTGGGGTCCTGCACCACTGCACTGGGAGCACTGGGGAAACTCATGTCGTGGTGCTTTGGTGAAAAATGAGCTTTACAAAAATTAATAATGGATGCTGCTCAGTTAAGTTTGTCTTTTTTAGGGAACACCTCCAGGTTTCTCTGGTGCTGTTAAACTGCCATGCAAGGGCAGGACTGACCAGTTGTCCCCAGGAATAAATCTGTAGCTAAATGCATTCTTCTTAATCAGAGAGACATTTCCTGTGGCATCACCTCTGTTATGTTTTCTTGCAGTGACCCAAAAACCTGGCTGCTTTGGAAAGTGGATAGTATTGACAAGCAAAGAAATATGGCAAGTAAAAGTCTTCTTTAGATCCAGTTGATGAAGTGTTTTCTCCAAAAAAAAGGGCAAGTCACAGCCCTGAGGGGTGCTGAGGAGGAGTTAAGGCACTGATTAAGGCAGAGAGTAATTGTTCAGTCCATGCTTAATTCTCCCCTTCAGTTTTAAACCATAAAGATGGTTTAAAATCCATTGTGGATGGATCTAATTTATGTAGATAAATATATATTTATCCCTCCTGTTAGCAGTGGGGGGCTGTGACACTGCAGCCAGGGAGGCTGATGGAAGCAATGGCAATGGTTCAGCTGTGACAAGTGGGAATGTTGCCAAGGCTGACAGTGAGAAAGTCAAGTGCCCCTCGCTGGCTTAGAGACAGCCAATAACGACATGAAATCCTTGTTGCAAACCCTTGTTTTAGAGCAGGTAACAAACAGCTCCCAGCCCCTCTTTTTCCTGCCTTTGGCCCAAGCTCTCCCCAGCCTGGCATCCCCAGAATTGTTTTTATCTGCATGCACAGATCCTCCTTGGGCTGAGGACACACCCTGAGCCCTCTGTTTGTGCCTGGAGTGGAGACCAGCTGAAAACACCGTTCTCTCTTGGGTTTTTCTGTAGAGTGGTGTCTTGCACCTCGAGACCTCCCTCTGCCCCGCCGGGAGTGCCCTCAGCTTTGCTGGCAGCCTCGCCAGGTTGGCCCTGGCGGTGCCACAGGCCTTTGCCAGCCCCTCCGAGCCACCCAGAGTCTGCCCAAGCCTCCAGAGCACAAAGCCCTGATAAGAAGGATCTCTAACAGGTACGCAACAGGGAGAAGGAGGAGATGCTCCTAAATTTAGTTGCTGTCAGCTCCCAGCAGGAGCGAGTGCCTCGTGTGTCACGGAAACGCTGAGTGTGTGCTGTATATACTGTGTGTATAGCTGAGTATGTACCTGTAATTACACTACTGAAGTGTAAAATTCAATCTTTGGGAACTTCTGGGAGATTCAGGAACGTGGCTTGCTTTGGACTGTAATTAAAACATGGGCATTTTGGTTAAAAATAGCTCCTTTCTGACCTACATTCCTGATGTAGGTCAGTGGAGGCACTTCTCAGACATATTAGCATTTTGGACACTTAATCTTAGCAGCATATTGCATCTCCTAGAATAGGTTAGGAGAGGCAAGGCAGGAGGAATTGCTGCATCTCGAGTCACCCAGGAGGTTGCCAAGTTTCTCAGGCACCAGAGAGGCAGAATAATGAGGATTATATTTAATTTGGGCTAGAGAGGCAACCGTGGGGTGTTGAGCAGAGGCAGCTCGGATCATCCTGGCTCTGTGGGGGAGGGAGAATTTATAACTCTAGCTGGCTCCAAAGCAAGCCGTGTGTGCATTTGTGTGTGTATATATATTTATATATATGTATATACAAATCTGGATATGTGTATATAACACCCTGTGTATATATGTATGTATGTATATGCATACAGTGTACAAAATGTGTATCTATAGAAATGTATACATTTATATGAATTTCTATTTCTCTATATAAATAGTCATGCAACTAGGGGAAATCACATTTCCACGGCGTGTCCTTTTCTGTAACACTCCCCCAAAAAGAAGCTGCTTCCATTGATGTCATATTGGCACAAATGTCTTAAATTTTCTTTTCTGTTTAGAAACGAGTGGTGCTTAGTAGCTGAGCACAAGCCTGGAAGGTTTTTACTCTTCCAGAGGACTTCCAATAAATCATAAGTTGCTCCAGAGCTGTTCCACATTCATGAAATAAAGTGGTGGCCAAAATGACTCAGAGCTGGTTTTACAGGCAAAGGAAAAGGGTTGTTGGCTGTGCATTGGAAACCTCTGCTATGCTCTCAGAGTTTTGATGGTGAAATATCTGCACTGATAATTACTCTGGTTGCTGTTAATTTCCCAGCTATTGGCTTGAACAGGGGAAAAAATGAATTTCCTGCTCTAAAGTAAGCTATCTGAAGTCTGATTATGTTGCCTCAGTGATGTATGGATTTCCATTTAGGGTCAGGATGTCGGGCTGTAAATCAAGAATCTGAGCTCAGTGAACATCTAGTTTGGGATGTGTCTTTTACGTTCTAATTGATTTTAAATAATTTCAATTCATCATCAGAACAAGCTATACCTTAACTCATGATAAGCTCAAAGAATTTCTCATACATATCAGGGTGAATTTTGCACTTGACTTCGGTGGGGTCGAACGAGGTCAGAGCGTTTCATTCAGCACTGGCATAAAAAAATCTTGTAGTTGTGCAACTATTAATTCAAATTGTAATTTTATAATAAAAGCAGCCTAAAAATGATTTGCTAGTTATGTATTCTATGGTTCTAGCATCTTTCTGTGGATGTGTTGGAGTTGGTGTTGGTTTTGTGTTGCTCATCATTGCTCTGAGTTTGGCCCTGAGCAGAGCCAGAAGCGCTCAGCCCCTGGAATACCAGACCATAACACTCAGCATTTGAAAGGAAAAGCTGCAAAGTACTGATCCCTCAGCATTCCTTGAGCTGTGTGCCCGGAGTGCTGCCTGATTGCTGAATTGCCACATGCATTGTGCAAATATTCCCAAGAAATGTAGGTCGCGGGAGCGTGGATTTGCCATGGGGATTTTGGGTCCCTGTGGCAGAACCCTTGTCCGATCCTGCAGAAAAACCTCCTGGTGCCTCCACCCTGACCATTCCCAGGCTGTCCTGGTCCCTGGAGCAGGGTGGGAATGTCCTGCCACCTTTCTGCCATCATTTGGAAGCTGGGATGTGATTAGGAAAGGAAAAAGGGAGAATGGGTTACTCCTTCCTAAGCTCTTCACTTCCTTCAGGGGAGAAGACAGACGGACAAACATGAAACCATCATGGAAATCAAAACAAACACCCAGAACACATGACATGAAGTGAAATGTTTCTCCTGAGCTCCTGGATTGGGCTTTGCCTTTTTATTTCATCTGGGGGAAATCAGCACTTTATGGGAAAGTGCTTCCCAATCTCTTTTGCATAAACGTTACAGTGAAGCCTGTGTGATGTATAGCTGCCTGTTCAAGAAAATGGGTCATTTCCATACAAATGTCATATTTCTATGCAGAAAATATGCTGAATTCATACCCTATCTCCTAGTTAAAGCAATCCCTTTGCTGGTTTTGTGATTTCAGCATATTTGCCCGACTGGAGACAACCAGAAGAGGAGAAGAAAAAATGATGATTTTTGAATTAACTCCTGCAAGCCTAATGTCAGACTAAGCACTCGGGAGCAGTGTCTCTGGGCACACATAGGAATATCATCCTCCGAGGGCTAATTTTTCTTCTGAGCAGAGGGAACCACAAAGCTCAGAGTCTGGAGACTTGGGGGAAGAAGTTTTTCTGATGTCAGTGTTGAAGGAGATGCCTGGATGTCCATGTCCTCAGGAACCCACAGGCTGGAGCCAGCAGGGGACTGATGAGCTTTGCAAATCTCCCTGCACTCTGCTGCAATCTCCTCCTCGCAGGATGAATTTCATCTGAAATTCTGAAACCTGAGCTCCTGGCACTGCTGCTTGAGAGAAACAACAAACCCACCCTCTGGAACTCTGAATTTTCCATCCTGCTTTCTATTTGGGAAAGGAACTGTGGATTTTAGGATCGGAGTTACAAACCAGTGGCATGCTGGAGATGGACAGCCAAAGAAACGCCGTGCCCCAAAGCCTGAAGGTGCCTGGGGTACATCCTCAGAGCTGCACTGCTGCCAGTGCTGCTGGCCCCATGCTGCTGAGGTGACACAAGGTGTTTGGTACCTGCTGCTGGAGCTTTCCAAACAGCCATTAGAATTTCTTGAAATAATTCAGATGAATCTGCCAAACTTCTCAGCTCATGTGAGCTGGCTTCAGGCAGCAAAGTTCTTGGGCTGCTTCCCTCTGTCCGAGGCATTTTTCTGCCTCTCACCCATGGGAGTGCAGAGAAGTCACTGCTGTGGGATGACCTTTGGTGGCAGAAGTGTCCCCAGGCCCCTGCACAGGCTGTTCATTCACAAAGGGTTTTCAGGCTCCTCTTCAACCTCTGCACCCACCTGAAAGCTGCTCCTGTCCTTGTATGCTGGAAAAAAAATCTCTGAGGAAATCTCTACCAAATCCTGCTTAAACCAAATAAAGCTATTTCCCAGTAATTATAAGGATAAAGCTCTACAGAACACCTTTTATTAATAAATAAGCAGGTATTGACCACCAAGGTCTTGTCTGGAGTGTAAGTCACAACTCCCAATTTTTCCTCTGACAAAATATTTTCCTCCTCCTCCCTCTGTGAATCTTTTTGGTGCAGACTCATCCAACTTTGATGAGATACAATTTGTTCCCAAAGTAGCAAATGGGAAAGGAGAGGGATCTGAAGAGGTTTGTGTCTCCAGGAAAGCAAAACATTCCCAGTGAGAGGCCTCTCCCACCCGCTAATCCTACCTGCAGCTTTGGGGATTGTGTTGTATCTAAACACAGAGATATTTAAAATTAATTAGAGTTTAATTGGAATTAAACTTCTGTTCCCAACTTCCTGTCTCCGTGGGGAAGACAGTGAAAATTTCTCATAAAAATATTATGAGTATAATATGTGTTATTAAATGTCCAGATTCTCTATTTCATGGAACTTCACATATATACAAAAAAAAGGGGAGAGTTTGTTACTGGTATTCCTTTCTTTAGGAAGAGATTTTAGGAATTAAGTAAAAATTAAACCAGAAATTACATTATTAATATCAAAATAATTATTCATATATCAAAATACTGCTCTATGGTAATAAATCACTGACAGATCTGGACAGAGATGTTTTAGGATTAAGTTCTGAACACTTAAGGCCATGATAAAGCTGCTGAAAATTTTTCATCTTCAAAAATTCTCCATTGAAAAATGTCTGCTTTTAATTGGAGAACAAAACCTTTAGGCTGACTTTTTAATGATTATTTGGTAGGTGAAAAAATTGTGACTCCTTGAATATAACTTCAAACAAAAACCTTCTCAGTGTTGTTTTCATCTTAAGAAAAACCCCACATTTTCCATCTGAAGGAAATTCTCATTTGAACCAAAGAGAAGCTTTCTGAAAATAATGCTAGTTTAGAAGGAAGTATGTTTTTAACAAACCTGTCTACTCATAGAAAGAGCAATTTCTTCTTCTTCTTCTTCTTTTTTATTACCAAACTTTTATGTGCTTTGGTTCGTGTCAGTTTTGTCTGTAGGGGAAAAATGGTACTGCGGAAAAAAACCCTCTCAGGCACATGAAGGTTTTATTTTCTGGACTCAGAAATGTTTTTGTAAAAGATACTACTCATCTTAAACTTGAGTAACTGATTGCTTTAAGGGATAAATAAATGTTGTATCCCTGGAAGTGTCCAAGGCCAGGCTGGACAGGGCTTGGAGGAGCCTGGGACAGTGGAAGGTGTCCCTGCCCACGGCAGGGGTGGCACTGGATGAGCTTCAAGGTTCTTCCAACCCAAACCATCCTGGGATTCTCTGATATTAAGGATAAACAAAGGAATGAAGAATTGAAGGGAAGAATAATTAAAGTATTGGTGGCAAAGGGCTTAAAATTAAAACAAAACCAAAAAACCCGGGTTTCCATTGCCAGAAATGTGGGTGTAATCAACAGGGGCTTGGGAATGCCTAATCCTATGGAATTAATATCCAATCATTTTCTCACTTCTGCTATTACATTAATCCAAATTCAAACTATGGCTGAGTTCATGATCTTTGTTGCTACCACCTTGTCATTTCTAGAAGTAATATTTGTAGCAGATGAATAACTGAGAATAGGAGAACCCAGAGAAAAATTGCAATTACTTTTTATTTTCGGGGACAGGCAACACCATACTCAAAAGCTGTCCTATGTATAATCAAATTAATGAAGTAACTATAAAATTGAATTATTAATTATGGAGAGAATGGGAAAGAGGCCAAATGTGTGTCTTTAATTGGCACTGTAGCATTCAGCTGTGTATGGGGAGGTCCTTGACTGGTTAACACCAGAAATAAGATTTTTTTTTCTGAAGTTTGACCCTTTTACACATCCTATTCTTTTTTTTTTCCACAGAAAAATGTCATTGCAATATGAGTAGAATTGTCTCTATGGCCTGATTTATATTTATTTTCTCTTTGGTGCCACAACTCTTGTCCTGAATAACCCAATGGTCCTTGAAGGAGAGCAAACAAACAGGTTCTCATCTGTTTATTTGTGCGTGAAACAAAAAAATGTGCAGAGAGGCTGAAACTCCGAGTGTGCCTAGGACAGGGCTGGCAGCACGATGTTCATGGATAAAGGAATTCTCTCCAGCAGTGTCAGAATGCTCAATTAGCCCCCGGGAAGACAAAGGCTGTGCTGTACACACCTGCAGCTGTGGGTAAACGAGAGAACAATGGCCATTGTTCAGTTGTTAATGCACTCAATTCCTGTCTTACCTTCATTGTTGGCTGACTTTCAGGCCCTGTAATTAATGTGCCTGGAGTGGGTGGATCTCTTTACATTCGCCTGTTTCTTTTCACAGCTTAATCAGAGCAGGAGAAAAAACACTTAAAATTAAGATTCTCTGTGTTTTCCAAGTTTCCCGGTGCCGTGGTGAGCTGGTTGGACAGAGCCCAAACAGGGAGATGAACTCCTGGAGATGAATTGATGTTTGATCCTGAAACTTTCCAGTTGCTTTTGTTTCGGGCTGGTTTCCAATTCTTAACTTTGCAGCACCTTGTAAGGAAGAAAGAGAACTCCAATGTTGAGGAAGTCCCAAATTGTGGAGCCATGCAGCTCATAGCCAGTGCATTTCCTAGGAAACTGTGCCAGGGCCTCACCACCCCCTGAATAAAGAATTTCTTCCTAATATCAGAAACTGCAAGATCAGCCCTGGAGTTTCTATTGGTTCAGGGGAGTGTAATTTAAAGCAGAATTTACCTACAATGGTTTCCTGAAATTAAAAAGCAGCACTTTAGTTCTGCTTTAAGAGTGAAAATTGATCACAGTCAGCAATAGAAGAAGGGAAATAAGAAAAGTTGTTTGTACAGTGGTTTCTCCAGTTCAGAGCCCTACAGTGGCTGGGACCTCACAGAATCCCATCCACACGAGCACCCTAAGAGAAAAATTGGGCTGGTTTTTAGTGCTCCTGATTGGCTTTAAGTGGGCAGGGAGGATGCTGAGACCAATCTCAGAATGTGGTGAAGAATTGCCATGGATGGGGGGTTCATAAATATGGACATTGAGTTCATATTTAGCAGTGCATGAGAAACATCCACATTGCACTGGATCCATTTCCTTGGAGCACCTGGAGCTGCCTTAATGGACTGAAGACCAGAGACAGAGCTCTTAGAATTTGTTGTACAGAAGTATCAAAACACATTTCTGGTAGTGTTTGACCTCAGCAACAAGAAGGGAGGAGCCTGCAAAGAACCTGTGGGCCCTGTCCTCGATGCAACTCCTTCCCCTCCTCGCCAGTAATCTCAGCATCCTCAGCAGGAGCAACCTTAGCCACTGTCATGTTTATTATGGCTCTACATATTTCACATGAAGTGTTATTTACTGTAACTCTGCCCATAAAGGACTAACAGCATTATTGGGAGCTGTCCTGTGCATGCCTGATGTCAGCTGCAGCTGCAGATCACATTTACAACTCCGAACACATGCAAGGGAGAGTCATAAATTATACAGGAAACAACACAGAGTAATGAGAGACGTGTCAGCTCGAGTTTCTCACTGCGGAGGCAGCACTGTGGCAGGCAAGATTTATTTACTATTCCAGCCACTGGCTTTTTCGCAGTCAATAGCTCGTCACTTTGAGTCTGCAAATAGGAATAAAGATGTTTTGCAAGAAGGAAAACAAAAGACAGCAGAGCTGCTTGGCCTCTGGGGTGAGTTACTGGACTTTTGGAGCTCCAGGTCTCGCTCTGCACCAGCCAGTTGGGAAAACTCTGTCGTTTTGGCATGTCTCCCTCTCCTTATCTATTAACACAAAAAAAGCAGCAATTAATGTATGGAATGCATAATGTGGAAGCTGGGAATTCATCCCATTTTCCCTAAAGGGACACATAGATCCCCAAGAGCCAGATCCAGGAGTCCCGTGGTCCTGAGTGCTGCCAAAGAGCAGGAACAGCCATGGGGAGCAGAGAGGGAGAAACCTGAGCAGGGACTGGTGACACCAGGGCCGTGGTGGCTCTGCAGAAAAGCTGGGAAATGTCCCCCAGTGAAGGTGGTGAAAGAGGATGGGGATTTCTGTTCACACCAGGTGGACTGGGAAATAAACAGGGAAAATGTTTCAGATCTAATTTCTTACCTGTCTTTAGAGGTTGGCATTTTGTTGGGGTGCAACGATCAGACATGAAAATCCATTTTCCAGCCCATAATTAAATCAAGGTTAAAATATTTCCTCCCACCTCAGGTGCAGGTTTTATTTGGGCCAATAAAATATTTCTGCATCAGCTTTCCCACTTTTCGCATCCTGTGGGATTGATCTGTGCAGCAGCTGGGTCGTTTCCACTTTTAAAGGGAAGGGCTGGGCCAGCACAGACACCTGCAGAGCCAAGGCACAGGGATGGACACGGGGATGTCCCCAGGGTTTGGGGACAAGGATGGACATGGGGATGTGTCACATGGCCTGAGGACATGGGAATGTGCCCCATGGTTTGGGGACAAGGCTGGAAACAGGGATGTGTCCCAGGGTTTGGGGACAAGGATGGACAGGGGGATGTCCCCCATGGTTTGAGGATAAGGATGGACACAGGGATGTGCTCCAAGGCCTGGGGACAAGGCTGGACATGGGAATGTGCCACAGGGTTTGGGGACAAGGCTGGACATGGGGATGTGCTCTATGATTTGGGGACAATGCTGGACACAGGGATGTCCCCCGGGGTTTGGGGACAGAATGGACACGGGGATGTGTCCCAGGGTTTGGGGACAAGAATGGACACGGGGATGTGCCCCATGGCCTGGGGACAATACTGGACATGGAAATGTCCCCCAGAGTTTGGGCACAAGGATGGACATTGGGATGTGCTCTATGATTTGGGGACAAGGCTGGACACAGGGATGTCCCCCAGGGTTTGGGGACAATGCTGGACACAGTGATGTCCCCCACGGTTTGGGGACAAGGCTGGACACGGGGATGTTCCTCAGGGTTTGGGGACAATGATGGGTACAGGGATGTCCCCCAGGGTTTGGGGACAATGATGGATACAGGGATGTCCCCCAGGGTTTGGGGACAGCGATGGGTACAGGGATGTCCCCCATGGTCTGGGGACAAGGCTGGACACAGGGATGTGCCCCATGGTTTGGGGACAAGAATGGACACAGGATGTGCCCCGTGGCCTGGGGTGCTGCCACGGAGGATGTGCTTTGCTCCAGCGTGGTGGAAGCTGCAGCTCCTGTGGGAGCGAGCAGATTCCGTCGCTGTGAGTCAGGGCAGATCCGTGTCTGCAGGGAACGCTGCTCCAGCTGAGTGCAACGTGCATGTTTGGAGGCTAAACTTAGTCCTCAGTCACTGGCAATGTCAGCTTGCATCATCAGTAAACTCGGAATGGAATTAGGCCAGAAGGGATTATGGATAATGTGTTTTATTTTGAATATTTTATCCAAGCAAATCTGAACTGAAAAATCACAAGGATAGATAGTCTTTAACAAGAGGAACAAAACCATAATGCATTGCCTCCTTTTGTGTTTATTTGGGGAAAAAACAACCACCTAAGGTTGGGAAGGAATTCTTCTGATTGCTTTTCCAGGGCCTGGTTCCTCCATGACTTTGTGTGGGCACATCCCTGTGGACACACAGAGCCCAGCAAAGTGAGCTGGCTGCTGCATAGAAATTCATGGAAACAGAAAAAGCCTTTCAATGAAAGAAGTTTCTTTCCAGCCACTAAAGCAGTTTGCAACACTCAGAAAAAGCACTGAAATGATTTCCTGGTGGACTCCCTCACCATTTTATCATGTTGTGTCAGATTGTGCATGTTGCTGATGGAAAGCAAAAAAGCTCCCAGAAGTTATGTAGGCAAAAATTCCTCCACATTCCTCGCTGTCTTTTAAAGGCTAAAAGTCCAAAAAGTCAGGTTTCAGTTGGGTTTGTCTCTTTTGTAAGAGTATTTAGTATTATTCAATAGACTTTCCCATCTGCTGGGCTGGAAAATCTCGGTAGAGGAGGTGGATTTGGGTGTGATCAGAAATTCCAATGAGGGTAATTACAGTCACAGGAAAGGCTGAGGCTGCATCCATCATGAAGGTTTTATTTAGCAGCTAGAATAGAAAATACGCTGTGATTCAAGGCATGTAGTCAACAGAAAAAAATGTATAAACATATACAAAATAGGGAAGAAAAATAAAATCTTAGTAAATACAAAATCCCCACATTTGTCAATATTTTTATCTGAGTTTAAACAATAAATTGGGACAACTTGATTGACTTGACCTTGACCTGAAAATCCAGAATATTAAAGCTTCCAAGGAAATAATATCAAATGTAAAATCTATGGAGTCCTTTGGAGCATTTGGATGCTCTAACTGTGTACAAGTTGTTGGATGTCACGAGTTTGTGCATTATTAATAAAAGTTGGAGCTTTGCATCTTCCCAGTTATAATTACTTCTCTAAATATCTCCAGGAAACAGAAGCATAAACCAGCGAGCATTTAAAAACCCTGGGTAAGCATCTTTGGGAGAAAGTGCCTATAAAATGACTCATGCTTCTGTTTACAGTTTGAAATTGGTTTTCAAATCGTAAAAGAAGTGCAAGGTTCCAAAAATGGCCAAATCAGGGTGTGACTGGGAGGTCACACGTCTGAGCTGAGAGGATCTTGCTGACCTCGGGATGAGAATCTCCACCAGGACTGATGGATGACTCTTGGTTATTGATGAAACTCAACAACAAAAAAAAATCTAAGGATCACCTATGTCAGGAAAAGAAACCACATAAACTCCAGACCATATCAGCAGCATTTTTTAAACAAATAAAAAGTCATCTCCTTTCAAAGTCACTCATTTTTACATGTGAACCTTGTACAAAAATCCCAGTAATTTCATTTCTATACCCATGACTATTATTAGATGTAAAACACACACGTTGCAATCATTTGTGAGATGTCCTCAGGACTTCCAGAGATCTGTGGGTCTTGAACTCTTCTCCAGAATGATCAAAATCTGTTAAAAATATCGCCTGGCTCATCGTAACCACAGAGACACAAATTCTGCTTGTTGGCCTCTGATGAGATTTGTCATTGTTTCATGAACTCCCTGACTGAGGATTTTGTCTCCCTAAATAAAATCCTGTCTAGGGCTGATCATGTCCTGTTTTATTGCCTTCAGAACCACGCTGTGCACTATGTATTTTCTTTAAGGGAAAATATTTCTTGGTGGTGGTTTTACTCTTAAATATCACAACAGAAAAATCAAACCAACTGAATTTCTTTTTAGAATAGATTTTTTTTTAATTCTCTCAACACTTTTCTCCATTGGGTTGCATCCTATACTAGAATGGTAATAGAGTCAATATAAAGTTGATAACAGTAATTCCATTTTAATTTATACAGATGTTGCAGACTTTGCTGAAACACCACCCTAATGAGCTGAGTTACTTTGATGTTCATTTCCAGGAGATGTGACTTTGATGCAGAGCTCTGAACTGTCAGGAGAAAATTCCCACTGTACAGGTCTGGGTTATAAACCAGAATTTGTTCCATCAGATGCTCACGCCTTTTACAACCTTGTACTGTTGTTTAACATTTTTCCTGGGAAATAAACAGATGTTCAGCCATGGTTAGCCAGAAATAGAAAAGAGTTAGGAGGAAATCTGATCCCCGACAGGAAAATTGTACTGAGGAAACCCCCCCAAAAGCTCCACCTTTTATGCAAGAGAAGCACGCCTAGAAGATACCAGAAAAAACAACCCCAGATTTTAATTAAAAATTGGTTTTAATACAGACTTAAAACATGGCAGGGATTTAGCCTTGAATTTGGGCACATGGATTCCGGTGCACTTGGTGGAGATATCTTGGGTTTAATTATATGTTTAAAAAGCATATTCTGTATTTAAGTACCAACAGTCATTTGCTTGAGAACTCTCTGAATTTTGTGTAAGTGCCACGCAGGCACAAAAGTGAATGTAAATGAGGTTCTAAAGCACGAGGATCAGATATTCCATTCCACAGAACACTCTGGGGGTGCAGAATCTGTGCGAGCACAGATGGGTTGAAACAGGGGTCTGTGTGGGGGTTGTCCAGGTGCACTGATGACTTCTGGGGGACCCCAAAACCACACAAAAGCCAAGCCTAAAAGATTTCTGCAGTTTCCAGTTTCAAACTGAAGATGTCGGTCCGGACAGGGAACTGTCAAACGTCAGGGCAGACAGTGAAATTCTCCCAAAGCTGAATCGCAGTCAGGGTTGGCTGTGCAGGGAGGACACAGGGAGAGCTCCTGACACAGAACAATAACTGAATGAACTTCCATATTGCAAACATTCCTTCTTCCTTATTTTAATCAGAAGGTGAAATAAATAGGGTATTTGAAGAGACATCAAGAACTCAATCCTTTTTGAAACGACAATATTTTTTTTAACTGACATAAGACCTAACCCTGTTAGTCAGGGTGATGGCAGCAGTGCAGATGAAATGCTCTTGTCCAAGCAGTGATCCTGTAGAAAGGTCTGGGAGCTCTTGTCCTCTGGGAGTGCAGTGGGTCAGGGCTCCCTGTGCTGTCCCAAATCCCAGATTCTATCCAGGTGGGAATGCTTGGCTCCTCCCCCTGGGCGGAGCATCTCCCCATGGGCTGATCTCATTCTCTGAGCCCTGCAGTGGCTCCTTGCTGGCCCATGAACCAGAGACAGCTCCCGCAGGGAGTTCCCCATGAGCCATGGGCACGGCATTGCTGGGCATGGACAGGAGAGAAGGGAAACACTGCCCCAGCTGGTTCCAGCAGCTCCTGGGGATGGGGATGGAATACAGACTGTGGCACAGCTCACATTGTAACCAGGACAATAAGAAATAATAAACAACCTTGAGAAACTGAGCCAGTGCATCCCGACTTCTTCTTTTGGCACGGGGCTTGGAAGAAGGACTTTTAACGAACATCTTGGGGACCACCAGCTCAAGGAACCGAGGACGCACAGTGTAGGGTTTGAGCTGAGCAATCCTACAGGAAATTCCATGTGCTGATTTCCCCTCACCCCGAGGAAGCCAATTTTTCACTTGCTCCCTTCACAGCGGACAGAAGAGAGGGAAGAGAAAGCAGCAAGTGCAGCTAAAGAAGAGATCCATCAATGTCACCGTGGCAGGGCGAGGTCACTGCACTCCAGAGTGTGACACTACAAACTGGGGCTGCTCCCTGGGGAGTGCAAAGCAGCTTTGTGAGAGCTGTCAGACAGCTGGGAGCTCCAGCACCGAGAGATGAAAGGGAGAATGTCTGAATCCTTACCTGGAGCAAATAGGAAATGTGAGGACAAGGCAGGGACAGGGACAGGCAGGAGGTTGGTGACATCTCTCATTTAGCCTGAGGCACAGCAGGAGCTTTCTGACACCGGGCTGTGCCTGCAGAGACTCAGCAGCAGCAGAGAGGCCACAGAAAGCTGTGACAGCAGCCCTGGAAATCGAGAAATCAAGAATCCGTGGAGCAAGGGCAATGTGGACGAGGGAAGCACAGGTGACAGGAACCACTTAGTGTCTCTTCTTCCCAGGAACAGGGGAGATACAGGCACAAATAATCTCATTTGTGATGAGATTTCTGGCCCAGGGGGCTGCAGCTCCTGCTTGCTGCCTTCAGTGGAATATTTTAAACTCCCAATTGTTTTGTTCCAACAACAGCTCAGTAAGTAGACAAACTAAATATTAAATATTTCCTTCTCCTTGACGCTGTTTTACACTACAACGACTCTGAAATTCAGAAGGCTAAAAATGGCTCTTTATTTTAGGGAAGTGTCTCCCTTTTATACTATTTTACACAGACCAATTTGATTGGTGAAACAAAGGCAAACCTCTTCAATCACATTGGTCAAACCAGAGGGACATTAAGGAGCAGCCCCTGCTGTGAGAAACAGTGAATAACACAGGTACAGTTACAAAAACATTTCTCTTATTTACAGAAAATCACCTGGGAAAGAATTTCAGAAACCAAAACATCTCAGGCGTGAAATCAGAGCTGCATCTCCTCTCTCCTGTTTCTTGTTCAAGAGGATCATGGAACAGTTTGGGTTGGAAGGGACCTTAAAACTCATCTTTTTCTGCCCCAAACACTGTCCCAAGCCCCATCCAAATTGGTCTTGGACACTCCCAGGGTGCAGGGGCAGCCACAGCTTCTCTGGGCACAGATATTCCCACACGTCCTTCACTTAAAAAAAGAAATTTCTCTGTATTTAACTCTGTTTTATGAGGTTAAATGCCCTTAACCACAAGCTAAATGCAGCGGTAGCTGCCAGTGTGTATTGATCTGGCTGCAGAGATTAGTTCTAATTAGTTTTAATTCGTTTTAATTAGTTTTAATCAGTTTGATTGCTGGTGCACAGTTCAGTGTTGATGGGTCTGGGTTGTTCTCTGAGCCAGCACAGCCCCTTGGCTCAGCACTCCTCGCTCTGCTCTGCCTCACTTGAAAAAAAAGGAATTTGGGAAAACCATGAGGTTTTACAGCAGTTTAAGGCTGGAATCCATCTAAATATGCTCCCACATTTCACTTGGGATTTCAGCAGCCACCAGCAGAGCTGTTGTGACATTTCCTGCTGTTCTCACTGGGCTGCACCCCTGGCGACAGCTCAGGGCTTGTGCACAGGATCTGTTCTGCCACTGACAAATAAGAAATTTACCCTGTTACCTCTGTCTTGCCTTTTCACATGTCCTGAGACAGCAGAGAGCTCCTTAGAGGTTGTGGGAAATCCATTTTTAACAAATCAACAACCTCAGCTGGACATTACTTCTAAAAGAGGGAAAAAACCTGCAAAAAAACTCCCACACATCGTTTTGTTTCTTTCCCTTTTCAGGAATTTTAGTAACCTGTAAGAAACTCTGTAGTTCATCTCAGGAGAAAATTGTTCTCTGTGTGTAAAGTGCTTTGCAAGGAATAAAATACATTTCCCAGTGCTTGCCCACTGGTGTAATAATGCTGTAATCTGTGCTGGGTGAATTGTCCTCAACTGGAGATTTATTCCCAGAGTCCTTAAAGAGAGTTTGATTTAAACCCTGAGATTTGGGTTTGAAAGCTGAATTATTTATAAGTATTGATAATTAATAAATTAGTGATGTCATTGATAGGGCTTCCAAAGCTGTCACTTGTGTTTTCCTTTTGCCGGGGGGTTTCTCTGGGTCTGGATGGGCCAGAGGGATTCAGAGGGCTGGAGTTCACCCTGATCCTCCTCTTGTGCCTGGTGACAGCCACAGGGTGTGTCCTCAGTGGATTTTAGCATTGGGACACCCCGATGATCGAGGATCAGGAGACTGTGAGAGCAGAAAAACTGTGTGGAAAAATCCCTATAACCATAAAACCATTTACTGGTTCCTCAGAAAGCATTGCCTTCCAGGGATGTGGTGCAGAGCACCTGCTTTGCTTCCAGTCCCATTCTCTGTAATTCCATTCATACACAGGGGCTGAAGCAAAAAGCTTGGAGGTGAAAATGGCAGAAAAAATAAAAATTATTGCTTTTACAAGGCAAACACCTGGGTGTTTTAGTAAAACTGCCCATCCAGGCTAATATCTGCATTTTTTTTCCTGTTTCTGTCAAGAGCAGGAGTTTCCCTGAGCAAAAAGCTCAAGTGCAGATGATGCAAAGAGGCAAATCTGGGGGTGTGTGTCCACCTCACCCCAGGGCACATCCCTGCACATTTTGTCACAGTTCCAGACAAAAACTCTTCCCACTCTTCCCAAACACACAAAGTAACTTCCACTGTAAGTGACTCTGTGTGCAAAATATTCAATGGACTTATCCACTGAATTCTTTCACCACATTTAGGGTCTAAAAAAATAAACAAATAAAACCAAACCCACCAAGGTGTCCAAGGGCCCTCAGAGAGGGGAAGTGCCAGGATGAAGGTGCTCATTAAATCAGCCAGGAATGATTACCTGCCACAGGGCTGGGCCACTTGGATTAGCAAGGCTGCGAGTTTAATTAATTAAGGGTTGGGTTTTGCTCTTCTCAGTATTGTTTTCTTGCTTGGAATTGTGTGTAGTGATTGATTTGCAATTATGGAGGGCACAGAAGATGGACTTGGCAGTCAGCAGTGCCTGACTGATTAAACAGGTACAGGGAGGGGGTGAGACACCTGTGGGGCCACATTGGAATAATTCTTTGGAATATTGTCGCTGGAAATTTGCCTTAGGCCTTTTATTCATTTCATAAAAGTACATTGTGGTCTCTAGAGGAAAGAATTACAATGGTGCAGCAAACCTCTTAATTATGCAGGTAATTAGAAAGCTTTCCATCATTATTTGTCACACTTGAGCCCCCAGAAGTGAGTCCGTGTAATTCTCTGTGTGTTTATTTGTTTAAGGACCTCTTTAGGCATAAAAATTTTAGTGGTACTGAAAGGATGTAGTGATTAATGTTTCAATAGTGAACAAATATCATATATTATATAATTATTATTAATAATATATTAATAATTAATTGTATATTATATACCTCTGAAAATTAATGGCTGTTTGTGTAAAGTAGAGGAAAAGTTGTGCTGCTCTCCCTATATGAGCATCATATCTGTTAAATGTCACAAATAGCACAAAAAAAGAGAGACAAACAATTCCTCTTCCCAATAAAAGTTAAGGAGGTTTTAAATAGTTCAGCAAGCTTAATTTCACTTTTTTTTTCTATGGAATGACAGAAGGTGGCTCTGGCTTGACCAAAGTTCAGGTGTGACTCCCCTGTGGTCCCAAAAGCTTCCCCCCCTGATGATAAATATCACAATGATGTAATGATTATATTCATAATGAAAAATAATATATAATAATATAATAACTATCTGCAGTTACAGCACCTGAATTGATAAAGACCCTGAAAATTAATGGCTGTTTGTGTAAAGTGGAGAAAAAGTTGTGCTGCTCTCCTATGTGAGCATCATGTCTGTAAAATGCCACAAATAGCACAAAAAAGAGAGACAAACAATTCCTCTTCCCAATAAAAGTTAAGGAGGTTTTAAATACTTAAGCCAAGCTTAATTTCACTCTTTTTTTTTCTATGGGAATGACAGAGAAGGTGGCTCTGGGCTGGCTTGGCCAGCAAAGTTTCAGGTGTGACTCCTCCTGTGGTCCCAAAAGCTTCCCAAAAGACTTCCCCCTCCTGATGGATGGGGGGAAATATCCACAGGGATGATGTAATGATTAATATTTCTATAATGAACAAATAATTATATATTATTTAATTATATATAATAACTATCTGCAGTTACAGCACCTGATGATAATGACCCTGAAATTATGCTGTTTGTGTAAAGTGGAGAAAAAGTTGTGCTGCTCTCCCTGTGTGAGCATCATGCCTGTTAAAAGCCACAATCATCACACAAAAATGTGGGAAATAAAGAGTTTCTACTTAAAACTCCATCGAGTGAGTGGCTGCAATGATATTCCTTTGAAACTCTGATGCTTTTCAACACCAAGGAATTTTGGCATCTCCAATTCTCTCTGCTTTCAGGGCAGGGCTGCATTCCTGCAGATCCCTGTAAGCTCTGGGCTCAATGAAGCTGAAAATAACCTTCAAATCTGAGGATCAGCCTCATTGCAGTTGCTCCGTGCTTTAAATCTGCTTTAACTCACAATTGCATCCTATTTAGGATTGTTTCATTTCAAAAGTGATGGCTGATGGAAACTCAAGCCACTTCCGAGTCTGATGCATTTGCCAAGTAGAAATATTTAAATCTAAGAGGAAAAAGAACATTATTAACCACAAAAGGATGGAAAAGTAACATTTTGATTGGTTCCATGGGTTGTGGGAGACCCTTTCCCAGGATATTTGATGTTGCTTTGGAAATGCAAAGTGGTTCGACCATTCTGGTGCAGTTGGATTCCTTGGGGGTTATTGATCTTTCCTGCTAAACAAAAGGTGAAAATCCCATTTTTTGGGACACAAGAGAGAAAATCCCACATTTTGGTGGTGGTGTGGGCAGTCCAGTTAAGAAATGACACCTCATTATTTTCACTTTTAACCCAATAACAACCACCCCTGGCCAGCAATGCGGATTTTTCTACCCAATTACAAAATCCCACCCAGAGCCATGGAAAGAAGGTGAAAAAGCAGGACTGGCCTCTGCCCTGAATCTCCACCTTGCTTTTTATATCTATTACTGTATTCTAAACCCTTAAACTCTCAGTTTGCACCCTGTGCTATCACACACTTCTATTCAAACTGCACACCCACAATCCCAGCGCTGTCACTCAATTTTGGGAGCTTCTCCACGCCTCAGGTCAGTGCAGGGTTTGCTTGGGGGTCAGTGCCTGCAGCACAGAGAGCCTGGAATTCTCAGTTCCCAGGGATCCAGCAGGGTGGGCACTCACTCACCTGGATGTGGGAAAGATCCCTGTGGATATTTCCCCCCATCCATCAGGAGGAGATGCCCAGTGAACCTTTTGGGACCACAGGAGGAGTCACACCGGAATTTTGCTGGCCAACCAGCCCAGAGCCACCTTCTCTGTCATTCCCATAGAAAAAAAAAGGAGTGAAATTAAGCTTGGCCGAACTATTTAAAACCCCCATAACTTTTATTTGAAGAGGAATTGTTTGTCTCTCTTTTTTTGTGCTATTTGTGACATTTAACAGACATGATGCTCACACAGGGAAGCAGCACAACTTTTTGTCCACTTTACACAATCAGACATTAATTTTCAGGGTCTTATGTCACAATAGGACACAAAATGAACATGCACTCACATGCTGAGATATTCTAAGGCAAAAGAGAGCAAGTTTATTTACAGATTTCAACTTTATAGAATTTCAACAATGACTATGGATTGGAGGATGAAATTCTACCTCTCAACCACACTGGTCAAACCAACAGCCCATCAATTCTCTCCTCCTCTAAAAAGGAATGCAAAGCAATGATTATTTACATGAAAGTGTGTGAGAACTCCAATACAAAAATGTAAACATCAGAAAGCTTAGAAGAACTTTTGAAGACAGGGCGAGAGTCTTTATCACTTCAGGTGCTGTAACTGCAGATAATTATTTATATATAATTAAATAATACATGATTATTTATTCATTATTGAAATATTATTCACTACATCATCCCTGTGGGCGTTTCCCACCATCCATCGGGAGGAGATGCCCAGTGAACCTTTTGGGACCACAGGAGGAGTCACACCTGAAACTTTGCTGGCCAAGCCAGCCCAGAGCCACCTTCTCTGTCACAGCTTTCCCTGGTTATTCCCATAGGAAAAAAAACAAAACCAGTGAAATTAATCTTGGTTTAAATATTTAAAACACCCATAACTTTTATTTGGAAGAGGAATTTTTTGTCTCTAATGACCAGGAAAGGTAAAAGGTGCAAAATTAAATTAACAGAAGGAATGTTCCGAATGGAATTGACTTTGCTGTGTGTTTTGCCAACAGCTGGAAAAGGAATATTGATCAGTTCTGCCTGTTCAGATAAATACACTCACCTCTGAATCTGTTTTCAACTCCAAGTGCCCATTCCTTAAAAATTCAGCTGTTGCTTTATGCAGAATTAACCCCTGGAGATGTGGCAGCCTTCAAGTGGAACCTGCACCGTGTTGAGGATCCCATTATTGCTTAAATCTGAGTTCACGTAAGCTTGGTTGGCTCCAGAGCTGGCACTCCACAGTTCCTCTCCTCCTGAGATGAGAGAAATGCCAGCTAAGGGCTCAAACCAGGTCTTGTTCCTTTTCCCCAGCAGGCAAAAGCTGCCCCTGATTTGCAAATTGATGGAGCAGATTATTTCTGGGTTGTCTCAGCCTGCTCAGAGCTCTGGGTGTAATCAATAATTTGGAATTTGTGCCTCTTAACCCCAGACACATTTCCTGGGATTGTTTTTTTTTTTTTTTCTGGGAGGTTTTTACCACTGGGTTGATGTGGGGTGAGGTGTCTGATGGAGAACTGTGATTATATATGAACATCATCAGGAGCTAAATTGTTAATTAATTAAGCATGAAACGTGCAGGTAGACATTTCTGCTGCTGAGCCATGGGGATTTCTGGCTCTTTAAGGTGTCCCTCCTGTGTTTTGTTACCTCTTTGTCCCCCCAGAGCAGGCAAGGAGGGCTCACAGGGGAAGATCTGTGCTGGAAGAGCAGGAAAGGATAAAAAATTGCTGTGCTCAGCCTCCTCCTCTGGAAAATGGATATTCTGGCTCTGCTGGTGGACTCTCCACAGGATCTGAGCCTCCTGGTTCTTGCCTAGATCCAGCTGGAGTTGGGGAAATTGTGGTTCTAAATCAGCCCCGTGTGTGACTGTGCTGAACACACACATCCCACACACCCCAGCCTGCCCCTCGTGTCTCCTTCTACCTGCTCCTTGTCTGAGTTTTTATTTTCTTTGCACTCTGATGGCTGTGGGGGAACTCAGCTTGAGACACTAATTATGCACTGTCAGGATATAATTACTAAAGGAGGCAATGCAGAGCATGATTTGGCCCGTGAAACATCGTGAAGCTAATTTGGTTTTCAGGACTAAAATCTGAATTAGCTCACATTTTTCTCACCATAAACAAGGTCTGCTATAGAAATAATCACATTTATTTCCTGCCTTTACTAATTATTCCTCCTATAAACTGCCTCACCTTAACAATTAGCACGTTGAGGTTTGAAGACTTTTAAAATGCAAAGTGTGTGCACAAAGCTTTACTTTGAGGCATTTCTTTTCCCAGTTCCAAGGCCAACATCATTATCTGTTGCAGACAGGTAGAGATGTTATAAAATAAAAGCTTTACACAATATGGTTTAAGCCCTGCTGATCTAGCTAAGCTAGAAGTAGCTTGTAACTCCCCATAAAGAAAAATTATAAGAATAAACACAACAACCCATCCTTAGAGAGAAAAATAAGTTTGCACATGCATGAATAATGAATCTGTCCCATGAGCATCAGTGAAGAAAATATGTGACTGTATCTAGAAAAAGAAAATTTGATAAATATGTACAATAGCCCTTACCAGCCAATGAACTGTTTCACTGTATTGCTGACCAATTAAGTTTAACACAGTGATATTTCCTACAAATATGAGCTTTGTGAATAAAGAATTGGTTTTTCTGGTGAGAAAGCTGAAATAAATAAGAATGTTTATTTATTACAACAATTTTCTGTCCCTCTGAATTGTCCCCAGCCTGCTTTAGATAAGGCCTGATCTGATGATAGCAGAGCCAGGCTCTTTCATTTACAATTCAGCCAGTGAGCAAGGCACAGATTTTCTGTACACATCTTAACCTTAAAGCCGTTGGCAACTTTGATATTCCCATCCAGGGAGAAAATATCAGGGCTGTTTGGATTTGGGAGAGGATGCTCTGCTGGCAGCGTGCCAGTGCAGCCCTGCCAGGCAAGGCTGGGGTGAAATTGCTGACAGGACAGGAGGGAATGTCTGATCCCCGTGCTGGCAGCCCCGTCTGATGGGATTTGGGCATCACAAAATGGGAATTAATGTAACACTAAGAGGAAAATTCCCGTCTTTTCTGTGTGTTACGTGTGAACTGAAATGCAGTGACAAAACTGCTGTTTGCAGAGGTACCCTAACCAGAAATCACAGTGATAAACTACACACCTTGTACAGGCATCCTTGCACTTAAATTTTCTAGGAAAAATGTGAGTTTTAAAAAAAAAAAGTCTATTCATCAGCTCCCGAGTTATTCTTTGCTGCCAGCTGAAGAAGCACTTGTGCAAACGAAGACACGCTGTAATAATAATTTATTCTGGTAGTAAACCTTCCAAGCAGCAAGACCTTTTGCATGCAAAACACATAAAGCCCTGTAACTGAAAAGTGAGCATCAATATTTTATGTAACCTGGTGTCACTTCACTCCTGCATCCATTAGCCACAGAAACTTTGGGATATTGCCTCGATGCTGCTCTTTTCTAATGAGGTTCTTGCATAGCCAGAACTCCGAATACAGGAACCATTTGGAGGTAAATTCAAGCTTTTTAACATGAATAATTGTTTTCCATGGATGTTTTGGTTCAGTCCTAGAGCAGAGAGGTGCCACCTCAACAGGAAAACTCTTGAGCTGTGCTCACCCCTGAACAGTTTTCACTTTTGAAATTTTAGCTGCCACTCCCCAAGCATTATTGACACAAGGAAAGCAAGCAGAGGCTGGAAATGTTGGATGGCATCTTACAAAGGAATAAAGGATCCTGGGGAAGTTGCTGTTTGTCTTGGAGGAAATAATTGTGGCACATTAGTCGGGTTTAATTGCGGCGGTAATTTAAGTGACTCGTGTGTCTTTGCTGTAATTACGGTGTCACTAAAGCTGCAAATCCTATAGAAAAATAAGCAAACAGTGCCTTATTGAAGCAGCAGTTTAGGCAAATATGGAGCTCCTGTTGGAGAGGAGTGGGATTTCATCAGGGCGAGTTTCTGACATGTTCTGTGTTCGGTTTTTGCTGTTGTGGTTCAGGGTGCAAAGGGATTGTGCCAAGGAAGTGGAGCAGAAGTGCATCCACACCACTCAGAGAAAGGTGTTTGTGCCCCTGGTGGAGCAACTAAGAGGAATAAACTCCCAGGAATTGAGGGATATATTTTATAATTTGAGGAATGGAGTTAATTGTTGAATGTGCATTATCTATGTGACCATCAGCACACCAAAGGGAGGGGAAGTGTAAGGAATTATTTTTCCTTCTAGGTGTGAGGGAATTCAGTCTCTCTGGAATATCTTACGAGCTAATGAGTTATTACCTTCCACTTGATTTACCTTGATTCTGTACACGATTTTATTCCAATCAGATAATTTTTAAACTATCAGATAGGAGCTGATATCTGTGGCTTCCTCAAAGACTCCGAGTACGAGCTGTGTCTTCCCTGGGTGTGTTTTACCCATATCCCGGGAATCACAGCCAGAAAGGAACAAGGGTGAGTCCCAATTATGGTTTTATGCCCACAGAGGGGCACAAATGCCCTGGGATTTGGACACTTGAAGGAAGCACGTTCTAACTTTGCTTTCACCAAATCAAACTCTGCACATTTTCCCCTCTGTGCCGTTTGCATTTCAGTGAGCTGCAGCAGGGCTCCAATGGAGATTTGGTGGCAAACACACTTCAAGAAACAGAACTGACCTGGCTGCTCTCAGCCCTAATTGCCCATAATTATACAACAAAGGAGAAAATGGGGCAGTGTAATAAGATGCTGGAGTGAGACTCAGGAATTTCTGTGCTTTGCAAGTTTGCCACCATCAGATATTGTATTTCTGCTCAAAGGAAAAGGAAATAATTGCCTAAATGTAGGCTGAGGACTGGAGTGGAGAAAGCTGTAAAACAAGATAACTGGGGAAGTGAAAAAAAAGGGAAACAGCACTTCTGTTCCAGGGAAAGCTTCAGGTCTAGCAGAGTGGAGCTATTTCGATGGCAAATATCTAATGGATTAAAGTCTCCTTTTCAAAGCCGGCTGCTTTATCTCGCAGCACACACCTTCCACGGGCCTGTGAAAGCCTCCAAAATGCAGATTTGGGGTTATCGTGGTGCTTCCAGTCTTACCCAATTTGCCAAGGTATTGTTCCACCCATTTAATAAAGATTGGAGGCTCTCCTGCCAGCAGTCCTTGGTGCCCCGGCCTTGCTGCGAGTGTGGGAGCAGAGGGCTGATGGATGATGTGTCCTGGGACGTGTCACGCCTTGGGGACACTTTGCATTCAACACTTTTACTGTGTTCCCCTGGGGTTTTATCAGCTTTTCCCTTTTTAGTTCCCTTCTTGTTTTTTTTTAGTGTTGCTCGCTCTATGATGGAAGAATAAATAATTGGAGATGTTTAATTTGTTGAAGCGACATTTTGGTAGTCTCAGTTCTAAATCTCTGCATGGATTTCCATCCTCCATGGTTCAAGCCTGACCAGGGCATCTCCACAATCAAGGACTCCTAAAGGCAGCTGAAATAAATGTATATAAATGTGTTTCTATAGATAAATGTGTACAAATATTGGGGAGGTGTCGCTCCTATGGAGAATCTTCCAATTAGGAGCAGAGCTGCTGAGGTGTGACCAACACCCCCAGCCTTGCTGGCCCCCAAGGCTTTGTCCAAAGCCTGGCATTGTTTGATACTTTCATTCCTGTGGGAAATACTAAAGGCAATAAAGCTTCCAGAAATCTGGGAAAGCAGGCCCCAGGAACAGAAAGGGCAGGAGAACTCGGAATTAGCTACAATTGCAAAGCTTGAAAGTAGGAAAAGTTACAATAGTACAGCAAGTGAGGACGTGAAACAATAGTTTGAGTTTTAGGTTTGGCTGGAATAGACCTTAAGACTGCAGAAAAATATGCCCAGCAAGATCGTAGAAAGTTTTAAGCTTAAGAATGGAATATTGTGTACTGTTAATAGCATACAAACAAGCATTGTTTGAAGCAGGTGTATGTGTGCGTCAGTGATTGGTAGAACAATTGTCTGAGAGCTTTAACAATATGCAAAGTTTTTAAAATGCCCTGTAACAAAGAGATCTTTGGCTGCTGCTGGCAGACGTGAGGTGCTGCCATCTCTCAATTGCCTCAAACCCTGTTATGAGGCTGATGGAGCAATAAAGGCTCGAGGAACATCTCCCAGTGCCCCGTCCTGTTCATGCACAAACCTCCAACACAAATTGCTGCCCCGTGTGAGGATCAAACTCACAACCTTCCCACTTGAATTACAAGGACTGTAAAAATATCATTAAAATCATTAATCATTATTATTATTAAAAACTCCCAAACAAATTCATCTTCCAGCTGTTGTGTTTGGAGAAAAGACTTGGACCAGTACAATCAGAATCTGTGAGGAGTTGTGTAGAACAGAGGCATACAATGGCACGATTTAACATTTTTTTTATGCAGGATTGGAATTCTTCATCCCAGTGATGCCTGAAGTTTGAGCTTTGCTGTATTTCAGACTCTGTGCTGCCCAGGGTGCAGCTCTGAGCTCACAGTCAGTGTCACTCAGCTCTCTGCACACAGCAGGGACACAAAACAAATCCTGGCCCTGCTGCACACCAAGGACAACTTTCAGCCCAACAGCACAAACAAGGGTGGCTGGAGGGAGGACAAGAAGGATGGGAGCTCACAGCCTGGAGCTGGGATTGGACAATGAAACCCCAAAATGCAAATGGACCAAAACCTATCAAAGCGTGAGACCCGTGACCGGTCAGCCATTTTGGGTCCATTTTGTGTCCATTTTGTGTCCATTCTGTGACCATTTTGTGACCATTTTGTGCCCATTTTGTGTCCATTTTGTGTCCATTTTGTGACCATTTTGTGACCATTTTGGGATCCATTTTGGGTCCACCTTGGGTGTAGGCCTGGCCAGGCCCTGTCCTGCCCAAGTTGTACCCTAAAGGCCTTTCAATAAATCTCTACTTTATTCTCCAACTCTGTCCAGTCTCTGTTCCAGCTCAGCTTTCCCAAGGCATCCCCGTGATACAAAAATTACCCCTGGGTGCACGTTTAGAAGTCACTAGAAGTCGAAATTCCATGGACGTCAAAGCTGTGAATTTGACTTTTCCCCCAGCTTGGCTGGTGTTGGATTCTGCTGGGTTCTGCCTCAGGAGTGTCCCTTGCCCAGCCAGCCCTCCGGGCAGTGCTCCCTGAATTACCACACAAAAACAGGTGGAAGGAAATCACTTTCTTGGCATTGATTGTTGTTTGCATCTCTCAGTTGTTATTACAAATATCTGAATATTAAACATGCACCGAAGCTCCTAAGCCTTTAATCCTTTTGTTTTCTTACAATAGCCATCTATTTTTTTTTTTACTGGTAAGAAATGCAAAGCTGAATAATATCCAGCAGTATCATGTCTAAATAAGCAAAAAGCTGGCGAGGAATCAAGAGATAATAACGGTGGCTTTGCTTTGTTTCCTGCTCAGGAGCAGCAAGGAACACAGGAATTGGCTGTTGGACCATCTGCAGCAAGGACAGGGAAAGTCATGGGAGTAGCAGAAGAGCTCTGACAAAAAATCTGCCAAGGGTCAAAACCCTGATTTCATTGAGCAGCTCCTTTCAGAATTATCTTTTCCTCTCTCCAAAAGCTGGGGCGTAATCTGTCATTTCAGCTTTTTGTTCAGTAAAAACATGGGAAAATTCAGTGGAATAGGGTGGGAATGGTGGATAATGAAGTTAGGGCTTAATGAGGTGCATTTTGAGTGTTATTTACTGACTGGAGGGTTTTATTCCTTTTAGGTTGTTGTCATTATTGCAGATCCATAATTTCACCTTAAAACGCTTTCTTTTAATTATTATTATTATTATTATTATTAACCTAGCTATTAACCTTCATTTTAAAATAATAACTAAAGTTTCTGGTCGTAAAAATATGCATGTTTACAAGCCAAGAAAGTAAAGACTCCTCAATTTATTGGTTTTTTTTTCCTTAACTAGCATTACAAAATCCATCCAGGGCTATTTTGGACTTGCCCTGATGTATGACTCAAGGATCTTTGGAGCTGGCAGACTCCTGGGTGTCCTGGTGGTCCGTGCATATGTGTCTCCAAACTGGCATGAAGAGGTGGTTGTGTCAATATTTATTTTGTGTTAGCGAGTCCTTGGCCAGCCTAAATACAGAGGGGTGATGTGGGCTCTTAAATCCAAGACTCTCATTTGTCCGTATTTGAATTGTTGAAGAGTATCTGCTTTACTTAAGCACATCACATTTGAATTTATCCATTTCTAGAAAATTATTGACGTGCCTTGGGAGGTTTAAGAATTTTCCTGTTTTTAAGGAATCAAAGGAGAAGGAAGGACAGTTTTTAAAGGGATTTAAAATGTGATACTTCCTTTTTTTGACTTCTTCAACTTTTCACCAACTCGGTTTCATAGGAAGCAATACCCTTTTTTTTTTATTCAAAACTTTATTCAAATTTCACTTGAATATTAACCTTGATATGTGCTGGTGCAGGAAACGTCTCTGATGTTTCTAGGTCTGCCAGCAGGAGTGAAAATTCCTTTCTGCTGGTACATTCCAGATAGGAAGGAACATGGAAAAAAAAATCACATAAAGCTGAAGAAACTGAGAAAAGATTTGAGAGTAAAACCTGACAGTTGTTCCCAGCAAAAGGACCCCAAAACCAGCACCCACAGAGGTCTGAAAAATCAACAAATTGTGAATTCAGATATTTGAGGAGGAAGATAATTACTAAAGAATTAAACTTCTTTCTGCTTGATTGGGATTTTTTTTTTCAGCTATTCTGTGGCTGGTGTTTTCACCCAACTGCAAATGAAGAATTCCTTTCCCTCCCTTTTGCCCAAAGCAGAGGGGATGCAGCTGAGAGTCACTTTCAACTTGGTGCAGTATCTGGAGCCAGCAATTAGCTGGAAGCAAATATTAATTGTCCTTTTCCCCTTCATTTACAGGCAGTGAACTCTGTCCTGGAGTGAACATTGTCAGCTCCAAATGCCAGGTTCAAATCTCTTGCTCGTAGGATATTTCCATTCTGGAATATCCCTGATGTTCCCTTATTACAGCTTAAAAAGAAAATCAAAAAGCAGATGATAGATTTTGATCAAGTAATAACGCCGGGCACATTTTGATATTCCCACGTATTTATGCATGAATGGCCAAAGGAAAAATATTCTCTTTTCTCGTGCAATCTTGTAATTTCTTTGTCAGTTGAGAAGGTAGATAATAAATATTGGCAATACATAAGACTTGGCTCTACTAAGAGCTACCCTTTGCTATCTTGAGCTGCAGCAGTTATTAATTTTCAGACATAATCAAGTGATTTATATTCATGATTATGGTTCAAACCATCCTGACACTTGTTCCTTCTACATCAGACGCCTTCTCGCTTCGTGCTTTTTGTGTTCAGCAGTGATTAAAATAAGAATGAGAGGGTTTGGGGGTTTTTTAGGAGTATTGTTATAACATTCCTCCTCTGATTTCAGGTCTCACCCACTGAGTCATCACCTGAGCAATGTGTTCTGCACTGACTTCCAGTAATTATTTTTGTGTTTTAGAGACTCCCAGCGAGTCATTTCCTCATTTGCACTGAGAACTGCAAAATTTATTCCTCTTTCTGTACACCACAGGTCTACAGAATTCTTACCTTTGCCATCATTACCACCATCACTGATCTCTAATTATCACTGGTCTGTAATTTGACCTCATAAAAATTCATAAAAAACACTGGCAGTAAATTTTAATATTCATCACCTCTGCCACACTTTGTTGGATCAAGAGTGAAATTGGAATGAGGATAAAGATCACTTGTTTAGGTGTAAAGAAACATCTTTATCTAGAAAAATAGTTCTATACAATGTCTATTTGCATTTCTTTGAGAAGAACTGCACTCGCTTCCAAAATGAACTTCAAATTTGTCCTGCTTTTCCACTGCAACGAAATGACTCAGTTGATATTATTTCTCCATCTGTTTGGTAAACAAAATCAAAATATTTTGGTTGTCAATTACTATAAAATGAAAACTGCTTTTGTCTCAGACGGAGCTCACAGCATCTGATCTTGAATTGTGATGTGCTTTGGGAAAATGACAAAACATGGGATGAATCCAAATTCATTCTCTCCAGAGTCTCTTTGGGGGAAAATCTCTTTTCAATGCATTGGTGAGACTTCACAGCTCAGCTGAGTGTCTGGAGGAGACTCCAGGCCTCCAAAAGCAGCTCAGTCTGTTTCCTTGCTGGGACGTGGCCAAGCTACCCTGGAGAGCTCCCAGTCTGGAGAACTGGGAGTGCAGGGTGGGTTCAGCCAGGCAGAGGAGGGAGGTGGGGATTCCAGGATTGTGTTCCTGCTGGATCTGTGCCAGACCTCCTTCCATAATAACAATTATGTTCCTGGCTGGACTGTTAAAGTGCCAACAGATTCTTACAGAAACTCAGGGCTGTAACTCTAACTCCTATCAAATATTTGCCACCAAAACCGTGAAAAAACAAATCTTATTAAAGTGTAGACAAAGCATAAGCCATTTCTATTTCCTAGCATGGTCCCAATTTTTAGCCCAGTTGACTGAAGGAATGCCAGGGAGCTCACTCTGCCCAGCTAATGAGCTTTGCAGGTTGTGTGTGATTTAATTAAAAATGGACCTGTTCAAAGCAAAGCGATAAATGTCTCTTTTTAAATGACTGCCTTTCTAACAGTGCCTCATTTCCTAGATTGCTTTCCTGTGCCATTCCCTCCAGCCTAGCCTGTACCTCTGGGTTTTTAACAATTCTTCTTCCCAGCTTTTTATCAGAAAGGAATCAGCTCTGAATTCCTGGAAACCAAAGCTTGAGCCAGCAGAGACCACGCTGCTCCAGCTCTTCACTTAATGGGGTTCTGGTTGTTTTTATGGCCCCTCAGTGTCCCTGGCTGAGGAGCCTTCCCTGTTCCTCCTCCTTGGAGTGTGATCTCACACCTTGCCCTGGGAGCCCTGATCTCCTTTGTGGAGTGATGAGAGCACTCCCAGCTGGGAAACCTGCTGGGAAAGCCTCCCTGGAGAGCTTTGAGTTGCCTGGGTTTTATCCCAGGAAAGCGTTCCCTGGGTGATGGATAACACAGGTTTGTGGCACTGCCAGCTCAGGCAAGCACTTAAGCAAATGGTTTTATTGATGGCAGGGAGATTGTTAAATGGAACCATCAGACACGCTGCGCTGGGCCCGGCGCTTTCCTGGAACAGGCAAATGAAAGAAATAAACTTTGGAAAACAAATACCCATCAAACAAACCCCTCAGGCTTCCCCAGCCATTACCATCCTCATAACCCACATGAAACCATCTTGGTTTTTTAATAGACACTCATAAAGCAGCGTATTTAGCAATTTTTAGCAATGCTTCCAGAGTCTTCTTGGACGTGGGTGTTGTTCCCATGGAAAGGATGGGTGAGATTTGTTTGGAAACTCTGACTGTTGTCCACAGTGACCTGAGAGGAGATTGGTGGATGGATGGATGGATGGACAGGGATGGATGGATGGATGGATGGATGGATGGATGGATGGATGGATGGATGGATTTGATGGATGATGGATGGATTGATGGATGATGGATGAATGGATGGATGATGGATGGATGGATGGATGGACAGGGATGGATGGATGGATGATGGATGGATGGATGATGGATGGATGGATGGATGGATGGATGGATGGATGGATGGATGATGGATGATGGATGATGGATGGATGGATGGATGGATGGATGATGGATGGATGGATGGATGGATGGATGGATGGGATGGATGGATGGATGGATGGATGATGGATGGAATGGGATGGATGGATGGATGGATGGATGGATGGATGGATGGATGGATGGACAAGGATGGATGGATGGATGGATGGATGGATGGATGGATGGGATGGATGATGGATGGATGGATGGATGATGGATGGATGGATGGATGGATGGATGGATGGATGGATGGATGATGGATGGGATGATGGATGGATGATGGATGGGATGGATGATGGATGGATGATGGGGATGGATGATGGATGGATGGATGGATGGGATGATGGATGGATGGATGATGGATGGATGGATGGATGATGGATGGATGGACAGGCATGGATGGGTAAGGATGGATGGACAGGGATGGAAAGGGTTGGAGGGATAGATGGAAAAAAGGAGGGAAGGAGGGAAGGAGGGAAGGAAGGAGGAAGGAAGGAAGGAAGGAAGGAGGGAAGGAAGGAAGGAAGGAAGGAAGGAAGGAAGGAAGGAAGTGCCCATGCTCTGTATGTACCATTGATTTTCTTTCCTTTAAGTGCTGACTGAGGTAAAAGGGCCCATCCCCTCTGTGATTCATCAGGAAATATTCCATATTTCTCATTCCTGGGGCTCCACAGGCAGAGCTGAGGGATGGAGGAATTGGAGTAAATTCATGAGCGGTACAGAAAATACAAGTGGCACTTCTCAGCCATTTCTTTATTATTGAAAAATCACTTGTAAATGCTTTAATAATATGAATTGAAAGCTTTCCTTTGGAAAATACGTATTTAATGTTATAATCCCACCTATCATTTGTGAGAAAAACACAAAAACCAGTTAGGTGGGAAGGATTCCTATTAAGGTTATGATTGAACCTCTTTGCTATTAAATTTTAACATTTCTGCGTTAATCTTTCATCTTTTCACCTGCTTTTGACATTTATTAGTAGTATCCCCTGAATTCATTTCTATTGATTTAAGATTAATATTTTATAGTTAATTCCAATAAAAATTTTAATGGTCATAAATTTGATTCTCCCCTGCAATGTGTTCAAAAGCTCTTCCCCTCATTTGGGAATGTTTAACGACTTCTCGTGGTGATTAAGCAGAAATAACACTTAGGAATGTGAGGGGTTCCATAAAGGTTAAAGTAACAAAGATATGAGAAAAGAAGAGATTAAAAAAAAAACCCAGTCATGCAACTGGATGAGCTGGCTGGCATTTCATAGCTGCTCTTCTCTCCTTTGCAGAACCCGATGCTTCTTATTGAAGCAAAATATTATTAATTAACAAGCAATCCCTGGACTGCAATAATCCCAGCGTTTAGTCCAAAGAGTGTCTGTAATCTGCCTGTAATTCTGGCTGGGCCTGCCATTGGCCCAGGGCTTTGCAAACACAGCTGAGCACTGATAACAGCAGCTCATAAAGCCTCAGGATTGATGTTGAACTTCATAGTCAGGAGCAGCAGATGAAGGAACCACAGAAACTTTAAGGTAAGGCTTTCATTTTATTGCTGCCAAGGTTCTGGAGAGCTTTGCCTCACTGGTGAATGCTCATCACACAACGGAACTTAGGCTGATGAATTATAATTTATAATAATTATGAATTGTTTCCAATGTTTTAGGGTTTGGAGGGTGACCAAGAGAAGAAAGGACTGAAATTCAGTGAGATAGGAGGCTTTAATGACAAGAACTTGAATAAAATCTACTTTTCAGAAAGATGAACATTAGGGGTCTTTTAAGCTTTAGGATGGTCTCATCTGGGGCAACAAAGCAAAAGGGGATTTTAGGTTGTGATGGGTTAAAAATGGCAGCAGGAGCACACAACAATTTAAACTGTTATTTCACACACAAAATATTTTACTCTAAAGTATTTTTCACTCCTGTGGGTCATCACTAAAACTTGTAAAAGTGTTCTGACGTGCCAATGCAATGCGCATATGCTCCCACTGTTCCTAAACTTAAAAGAACCAATTTCTCTGTATTTAATTCTGTTTTATGAGGTTAAATGCCCTTAACCACAAGCTAAATGCAGTGGTAGCTGCCAGTGTGTATTGATCTGGCTGCTGGGTTAGTTCTAATTAGTTTTAATTAGTTTTAATCAGTTTGATTGCTGGTAAACAATTCAGTGTTGATCGTTCTGGGTTGTCCTTTGAGCCAGCACAGCCCCCTTGGCTCAGCACACCTTTCTCACAAAAAATATTTTAAAAAAGGAATTTGGGAAAACCTCGTGTTTTCCACAGCTTTTTAAGGCACTGACTCCACTGAGTTATTTCCCATATTTCAGTTGTGATTCCAACCCCTGTGCCATCAGCTTGTGCACCATCTGTTCTGCCATTGTACAAATAAACAATTTACCTCTGTCTTCCCCAAGTGTCCTGGACACGCCCTCAGCGTTTATTCCAGCTTTTTTCAGGTACATTTTTAACAAATCAAGTTCCTCCTTTATAAATGAATAGACTTGTGTTTGCTCAAAAGGAGAAAAGAAAGTTTAGAAAAGGATGAAATGGGAAGAAGGTTTTATTTGTTTTCTGTTTCAGGAATTTTAATAACCTGAGAGAAACTCCGTGGTTAATCTCAGGAGTAAATTTTTCTGTGTTGAATGATTGGCAGGGAGGAAAATACATTCCCTCAGTGTAATGATTTTATAATCTGCACTGGGTGAATCACCATGAAGTGGAGACTTATTGCACATAGTCTTTAAGGAGAGTTTTGGTTAAGCCACAGGATTAGATGATGCGGCTTAAAACCGGAATAATTTATAAATGTTGCTAATTTAATAAATTGGAAATGTATTTTATAGCCGTTCCTTGTGTTTTGTTTTGATTGATGGAGTTTCTCTGGGTTTCCAGATGGGCAGGAAGTTCAGTGGGCTGGAGATTTCCCTGATTGTCCTCTTCTCTGTGGTGACTGTCATCGCCTGTGTCCTCATTGGGCTGCTGGCCACGGGAGAACCCGGAGTGAAAACTCCAGGTGAGTGCTGGAGGAGCAAAAACCCCACGTGGGACCTGCTCAGCTCTGACTCAGAGCCCCTGTTCTTATCGTTATCCAAAGGTGAATCATGGCCAGGCCTTCCTGTGGATGGGACAATCAGAGTTACCAGTTATAAATGCAATAAATGGCATGAGTTGGGGTTTATTGTCACGGAAAATATTTTATCTCCCTCTCCTCTGATTGGGCTTTCTTTAGGAGCACAGAGCTCAGATAATTTCAAATTTTTTTGAGTATAAAAAAGATAACACTGAAAAAAAATCTCCCTGATCTATGTGGGAGTGGCCAAATTGGGTTATTATAATCCTAAAATCCCACAGTGTTTCTTGCTAATGCACAGATAAATCAGGAGACCCTTGTGTTCCAGGGATGTGGTGCAGAGCACCTGCTTTGCTTCCAGTCCCATTCTCTGTAATTCCATTCACACACAGGGGCTGAAGCAAAAAGCTTGGAGGTGAAAATGGCAGAAAAAATAAAAATTATTGCTTATAAAAAGCAAACACCTGGGTGTTTTAGTAAAACTGCCCATCCAGGCTAATAGCTGCAATTTTTTTCTTTTTTCTATCAAGAGCAGGAGTTTCTCTGAGCAAAAAACACAAGTGCAGATGATGCAAAGAGGCAAATCTGGGGGTGTGTGTCCACCTCACCCCAGGGCACATCCCAGCACTTCACAATCCTTGTTCCAGACATAAATAATGTTCCCAAATACATAAAGGAACTTCAGCGTTCCCTTTAATCAGCTAAAGGTGCTGCCTGCCTCAAATTCAGTCCCACAAACCTGAAATCTAAAGGAGAATTTTAATGGAGCTTTAGGTTGCTTTTCCCTGGTGCTCCAATTCCAGCTCCTGTGGAATACTCTGGCTCAGGGGAAGGAGCCCAGTTTGAGAGGTGAAAAATTCTTCTGATTTTTAATTTTGCACATATTTTCAATGAAGTGGAACCCATTGACCCTCAAGAGTCACTGAAAAACAGAATAATGAAATAAAATTATAAAAATCACCTGTATGCTCAAAAACTTAGAGTGCCGTTTTCATATCTGAAATAATTGTGTGCCATTTTCCAAAGGTGAAAATCAATCACAGGAGCAATGGTTGGGAGTGATTTGAATCTCTGCTGTTGTCAGGGAAGCAGGTGCTGGGTTCAGGGGGAATCAAGTTATTCCTGCAGTTTAGAGATCCTGGTCCTAACCCATTCCTTTATTTCCCTGACAGATTTTTACCCACAATGTCAGAGGATACCGATAGAAGAGAGGATTGACTGCATCCCAGATCAATTAGCAACAAAGGTCTGGTAATGTTCTGGAAAATATTAGAGAATAGATTTCATCCCATAAAACCTCCTGATTGTTTATAAAAATGTGTTTGTCTCTAATAGATCAGGTGTTTCCTTAACCTGTTAAAATCTGTGATTGCCCCAGTGTTTGCAGGGGAGTTCAGCTCCTGCACAAGTGTTTTGGTCCACTGATTTCTCTGCTTTGGGGAGAGCTGGCAAAAATATTGATCAGACAGCAAGCAGTTCAAAGAGTCACTCTTGGTTTTTAACAACTTTTTCTGAAGGGTTTCATTTGGTGTGGTGGCCAAAAACTGGTATTTATAATAATTCAGAAATGATGGGCTTTGCTGAGAGGTGCCATTTTATAATGTACAAGATGTGGTCAGAGTTTCTTTCAGACCCAGTTTGGCTCCCAGTGTCTTTCCCTCCTGGCTGGGGTGTCTGAGACAGCAGAGGATGGAAAAGACTTTTGCCTTAAGAAGAGTTAAAATTCCCAGTGCCAAACATCTCTCAGGCTGGGATGGTGGCAGGGTCCCTGCCCATGGAGGGAATTGGAATGAGAGGAGCTTTGAGGTCCTTTCCAACCCAAACCCTTCCAGGATTTTATGATGCCCTTCATTTTTCAGTGCTTTCACCTTGAGAACCTTCCTGTAATAGTATTTGAAAGATGATGATAATGATTATTATTATTATGGATTTTCTTGTTTTCTGGATGATGCCTGGTATCTTTCTTTGATGTGGGGAGGGGCAGCTTAGGAGAAAAAAAAAACCCAGTGTGATGTGGGTTACTTCTGTCATTCACAGAGGTAGAAAAATCGTTAAGCAGCTGTCTGAACCTCGGAGGAAATTCCCACCTAATTCCAGAGCTGGCTGCTCCTACAGCCTCTCATGCCGTGGGTTTTGTTATGATTTGTAGTTCAATCAAGTCCTGCAGGGGATGGGTTAGGGAAGGTTCAGATCACAGCCTGCTCCTGGGCTCCTCAGGTTCCTTCCCTGCCCCAGGAACAGGCAGAGCGCTGCGGGAGGGGCAGTGCGGATCATTTCAATCTGTAATTATTGCCTTTGAAGCGGCCACCCCGCGGGAAGTGCTGCTCTCCTCGGGCAGGGAGGGGAGCTGCGGTGCCCTGGTGGCAGCTGCAAGGCTGCTGGCAGGAGAGAATTAAAAACAATCAAATCGCAGCTCCCAACAGAAAAGTAAAGGTGGATTGCAGCGCTGAGGGTGCCTGATCTGGAATTGGAGGTAAAGAATGATTCCTGAATCATTGGAAGAGCAGGCAGCAGATTTGACAGGGTTACAGATAAATATCACCTTCTATCCATGAGGAAAGGCAGAATCCCATCCCAGTGATTCCATTCACTCCTGGGCACATTTTTCCCTGGAAGTGACTTGGTTGTGTCAGGCTACATGAATGCAGCAACCTGTAAAACTGCAGGTACCTGCATCACCCTTCTGCAGTGCTCGGTGTTAATGGCTCTCAGAATGAACAGCAGCTGGGAAAAGTGATCTGGCCGAGCTGATCTGGAAGGTTTTGTGTCTGTCTTGAGTTCCTCAGTCACTGAAGGTGTCTGGGATGGAGAAAAAAAATGAGCAGGATTGCAGAAATGAGAAGTACATAGAAGGAAGAAAAAGAAAGGAAGAAGGAAAGAATGAGGAAGGAAGGAAAAAATGAAGAAAAGAGGAAAAAAGGAAGAAATTAAGATGAGAAGAGGAAGGAAGGAAAAAAGAAGAGAGAAGAGGAAGGAATAAAGAAAAGAGAAAAAATGGAAGAAATGAAGGAAAGAGAAGAGGAAGGAAGAAAAAGGAAGAGGAATGAAGAAATTAAGAAAAGAGAGGAGGGAAAAAAGAAGAAAGAGACATTTTTTTATCTGCTTATGTGTTTGGTGAAGATAGAGATGCTGGAAGAAGGAAGATATTTAGGAACTACTCAGTGCTGTGGAAAACTGCCAGGAGGTCTGATCAGACAAGCAGAACACACCAGTAAAACAAGAATTCCACTGAGCAGAGCTCGTGTCGGCCAGGCTGACACCTCTGAAAGCTCGGGGAAGGCAGAACTGTTGGTTTGGGCTTGGTTTCTGTGCTTTTTACCCAAAACACCCAGCTGGTGGAGGCCTGTGTGGAGGCACAGAGCAGCACATGGCCACGCTCTCCTTTGAGTCGCTGGTGCTCAGTTCATGCTGTGCCCAGTGTAAACAGCTCCTCATATCCAGGGTTATTCCTCATTAAGCTTTGCCTTTCCTGGGTGCTGGTCTCTGTTGTGCTGCTTTTACAGCTCCCAGGCTGGGCTCACATCTTTGTTTAGAGCAGATAATTGTTTTTACAGCGGGCTGCCCGGTGTCTCTGGTGAACTCTGCTCCTCTCCCCGTGCCAGGCATCACCGACCTCAGCTCCCGTGTTTCCTTCCTTGTGCAGAAAACTCAATATACCACAGCAGCACAGATCTGCCAGGATGAGATCCAGCTGGGAAAATATCACTGGACTGGGAAGGAACTGCTGAAAATAGTCAGGAAGCGTTCAGGAGAAATAGCTGGGGAAAAGAAAATGGTGCTGGGGAAGCTGGGAATGTGGCTGCCCGAACTGCCAGGTTTTAGGAAAATCAGTGCAGTTTGTGCTGCTTTTTATTATCAGGAGAAATAGCTGGGGGAAAGAAAATGCTTAGGAAGCTGGGAATGTGGATGCCCGAACTGCCAGGTTTTAGGAAAATCAGTTTATTCTGCTTTTTAAGGGATGGTGGCTGGTCTGGGAAGGGATAAGAAGACGGAAGTAGCAAATCTGTTCTTACATTTAGGATGTTCCCCTATATAGGAAGGAAATGAAGTCAGGGGGTAAAGCTGTGATCTCTGCAGACTTGGAGGGCTTGGTGCTTCCTCTCTTTTACAAAAGTTTATAAAATAGGAAATGGGGAGTTCTCCTGGTGGGATCTGGGGAGGTGGGAAGTGAGCCTGGGTTTTTCACAGCCTTACAAGGGCTCACATCACTCTGTGCATCAAAAGGGGGGGAAAAGAGTCCCCAGATCTCTCCTCCAACCCTTGTTTTTGGCTTGGAACCTGATGGAAGTGACAGCAAATGTTTTCTGATGGGATGAATCCGTGATGGGGAGAAAAACATTTCTGTGTGTTGAATCTGGGGTTTATTTGGGGTGGTTTTTGAGTGATTTCTGTGCTCTGTCAAACCTCTATCAAACAAATGCCCTGAGATTTCCCAAGCCAGTGGCTTTGCCAGCTCCCTCAGTGCTTCCTTCAGCACCTGCCTGATTGCTGGGCTGGAGCTGCCTTTTCTTTTATCTGTCCAGAGCCTCTGGAAATAATTTGACCTGCACCGAGCAGTTTGGGCTCTCCAACCCCAAAACAAGGACAGCAGCAAGGAAACTTTTGGGTTATCTCTTTTTCAAGCTGCAGAATATTTTAAATCTTTATTACAAACACCAAAAGCATTTGAGCACAATCAGAGGGAGGCAGAAAGAGCTGCTGGTAGGGGAGAGGTGAAAGTGAGATGTTGAAAGTGTCCCTTTTGGAATTGGACACCTGAGATCACCAACGGGTGCCCTTCACCCTCAGTGAGAGTTGTTCTGCCACTGTCCTTTGCCCTAAGTAATGAATGGGGCGTTAAGGAGAGAAAATGGGTGGAAACTCAGTGATTAATTGCCCTAATCTTATCTCCAAACATAAACCTCACACACAGAGCGCATGAACAAGTGAGTTTCTGACAGTGAAGCAATTTCAGGTTTTTAGTGAATGGGAGTGTAAAGGTTGGTGCCACTACACTGAGACAGAGGCTTGAAACAATAGGTTTGTTTTTTAAAAATAAAATTGTTTATCTCAACGTGAGGTGATGCAGAAGCAGTCTGAATATTTCTGATATTGGAAAATTATATTAAAATTTAGCTATTATACAAAATGTTCAATTATTATTGCATATATATATGTTTAGTAGATCTTAATCCCATGATAAATTTCACATCATCTCCAGTGTGTGACTTTTGGTCAGACTCTGCTGTATCTGTCACAACTCAAATGTTTCGATATTTCTTCTAAAATGTTTATTTTACCTGTGGATCTTGTGATCTTAAGAAAGAATGCATGCCCAATAAGCAAAATTACTCTGAATCCAGAAAAAAAAAATCCTCTTTAGTGCTTTCTGTGCCACCAAATTTACTCAACAGAGTTTTCCAAAGGAGGACTTGACCTGAGCGCAGAAATTAAGTTTCTGGTGTTTGGGGTGAAATGTGCGCTGTAACTGGTTTAGGATGGATTTATTTGTGTAACCCCAGCTGATTTGTGCCCCTCCTGTCCTTGCTCAGAGCACCTGCTCCCTCCGTGGCTGCTGCTGGAGCCCCCAGAGCGACACCAGCGTGCCCTGGTGCTTCTTCTCCCCCAACCACGGCTACCAAGTGCAGGGCTCCCAGAGAACCATCAAGGCAGGTAAGCTCTGGGATGGGCACCCCCCAGTTCCCACCCCTGTGGGTTTATTCTCTTCTTTTTATCTGTTAGAGCCGGGATTAAATGCTTGAGAGACACAGTTTGTGTTCAGACTCAGATGTTTATTAATTCTTATCTAGTACAGTCTCACGAGTTGTGACTTCTAGCTAAAAAACTGAAAGCTGGCTCTGTCTCTAACTCTTTCCAAGGCCTTTAAGCACAAACTGTCCAATTATGAAATGACACCTAAATTATTTTCACTTTTAACCCAATAACCAACCACCCCTGACCAGCAATGAGGACTTTTTTATCCATTACAAAATCCCACCCAGAGCCATGGAGAAGGTGAAAAAGCAGGACTGGCCTCTGCCCTAAATCCTCCACCTTGCTTTATATATCTATTACTGTATTCTAAATTAAATTCTAAGTTTTCCACCCTGTGATATCACACACTTCTATTCAAACTGCACACCCACAATCCCAGCGCTGTCACTCAATTTTGGGAGCTTCTCCACGGCCTCAGGTCAATGCAGTGTTTGCTTGGGGGTCAGTGCCTGGCAGCACAGAAAGTCTGGAATTCTCAGTGCCCAGGGATCCAGCACACCCCCTGACATCCCATCCCACACAGCACCTCGTGTTTTTCCCCCAAGGGTTTGAGGCCACGCTGAGCAGGCTGCCATCCCCTTCCCTCTTTGGGAACGACATCCAGACCGTGCTGCTCACGGGGGAGTATCAGACAAAGAACCGCTTCCGATTCAAGGTCAGTCTTTGTCCTCTCCTGCTTCAAGGTCCCTTTTCTCTGTGGGATGTGGGGTTGCCTGTGCAGGGGTGTAGGGTTGATGCCTCTGGAGCCCTCTCATGATTCCCACTGAAGTTGTGTCATTGTCCTCCCTGCTGTTGCAGTGCCTCAGGTTAGCAGGCACTTGGCACGGTGGGAATTCTGCATGAAAAATCACTGAGACCTTTGGAAAGCTCAGCTTTTCTGTTATCTTCCATCTGTCCTCATCACAGGAAGATTTGGGGGATAAATGTATTTACTTACTTTTTGTTTATGGCCCGGTTCACGTCTCTCAATCATTTTGACAGACAATCTCAGCTTTTCCAACAGTTTGTGTTTTCCGTGGAGAGCTCGAGTCTGTGCCTTGGGTGTGGGGTATCAGTGGCTTGTGGGATTGAGAAACTTCTGTGGGAGACTTTGTCCTGTGGTGGGTTCCTGGTGAGCCTGGGAATGAGAGTCAAACATTCTGAAGAAAATGGCTGAGGATGAGTAATTCAACTCATGCATTTTATTGTTACTCACTTCGTGGAAATGAAAAACAATAAAAGCAGAGGAGGAGACTGGGATAAGGGTGGAGATGCTGAGTCATAACAATGGATAATGCTGGAAAATGTCTGTATTGGGGTGAATTTGTAAATGTCCAACACCTGTGTTGTGTGAATGTCTGCAGATCACTGACCCCAATGCACAGAGGTTCGAGGTCCCCCATGAGCACGTGAAGCCCTTCACAGGCTCCGCAGCCTCCGGCCTCAACTACAAAGTGCAGCTGAAGGAGAACCCCTTCGGCCTCGTGGTGACCAGAGCCAGCAATGGCAAAGTGCTGTAAGTCCTGCTGGGCCTTCCCCAGTGACACAGATGTCCCTGAGAGCTGGTGATGCCACCTGTGAGGTGTCCTCTTGGGCATAGGTTCTACTTCTGCCCTTTTCCTGACTGGTGGATGTCCCTCAAGGTCTCTTGGGATGATTTTGGGAACAAAGTCTGAGCCACCTGTGGGTGTCCTCTTGGGCATAGGCTCTACTTCTTCCCTTTTCCTGACAAAATCCCTCAAGGAGTCTTGGGATGATTTTGAGAACAAAGTCTGAGATGGGAAGCTCTGTCTGAAAGGTTTCAAGTGTGGCTCTCTGATCACGTTCCCCCGGTGCTGGGGAAATCTCAACATGAGGAATTTTTATTATCTGACGCACTCTTTGTCAGTGCTTCAAACCATGAGGGAAAACTCCTGATTACACCTTTTATCTTCTTTACTACATTCGTACTGAGGCACTTTGTACCACCAAAATCAGGCTGCCCTTTAGACCTGTGTTATCCAAGGACAGCTGGTTGTGGAAGGTTGTGTGTAAGATACTCAATGAACTTGAACACCGAATTCTCTCATCCCATTTATGTTCTAAAAATTAACAAATAAAACCAAACCTGCCAAACCACCAAGGTGTCCAAGGGCCCTCAGAGAGGGGAAGTGCCAGGATGAAGGTGCTCATTAAATCAGCCTGTCACAGGGCTGGGCCACTTGGATTAGCAAGGCTGCGAGTTTAATTAATTAAGGGTTGGGTTTTGCTCTTCTCAGTATTGTTTTCTTGCTTGGAATTGTGTGTAGTGATTGATTTGCAATTATGGAGGGCACAGAAGATGGACTTGGCAGTCAGCAGTGCCTGACTGATTAAACAGGTACAGGGAGGGGGGTGAGACACCTGTGGGGCCACATTGGAACAATTTTCTGCAATGCTGTCTAAATTTCCTTAGGCCTTTGTTTAATTTCATAGAAGTGTTTGCATTTGGGTCTCTGAAGAAAAAAATGACTGATATTGGACTCTGAGGATCTCAGAGGAAGATGTTGCTACTATGGGATAAGGGCAGCCCTCAGAGATAAAACCTTGATAAATTTCTTTGCACACGATCACTGATTTTCCCCAACTCTTAAATAGTCCAACAAAACAGAGACCTTATAAAAGGACAGTGTGTTACGACAGCTCATCACCAAAATCCTCATTATTCTGAAAAAATCTGCCACCTTCCACCACCGTTTGTTCTACCTGAGGCCCCAAAAGAGATTTGATTCCAACAAAAGTTGGAAGAAAACCTGAAAGGTCTGGGTGGAGACCTGACTCTGCCATCCAGCTCTGGCCAAAAGGAGCAGGAATGGTTCTTACAACAACTCTTGGTAAAATTCTTCCTTTTTTCTCTCCTTTTTTTGCACTTCCTCACCAGGTTTGACACGACCATAGGGCCCCTGCAGTACGCTGACCAGTTCCTGCAGCTCTCCATCAAACTGCCCAGCAGGAACATCTACGGCGTGGGGGAGCACGTGCACAAGCACTACAGGCACGATGTCAACTGGAAAACCTGGCCTATCTTCAGCAGGGACACTGGCCCCTCTGCAGTGAGTTTGGGGTTATTTCCCCTCATTCTTTGCATCTCTGTGACCCAAACCTCTCAGGCAGTGAGCACATTCATGTATCCACTGAGTTTTCCCTAAAGATTTTCCAGGCACTGCATGTTGTTGGTAAAAGCTCTGTAGTGATGGATGTTCCCTGATTTTTGTGTTAGTGTGCAGTGGCAAACCAGTGGATAAACCTTAACGGATAAATCTTCAGCTTCTACTGACGATCAGAATAAATAACTCATATAAATCACAAATAAATACTCACAAATATAATCACATATAAATACTCATAAATCCCAATATGCCCTAATGCTTTGCTGCGTGCGGGGTTCAGTTCAGATGGCCCAGGCTTCTTCAGCAACATCCTTGGAGCTCAAACTATAGAAAAATTCTCCTTAACAGCTGTCTCTTTCAAAGATAAACCATGTCTGCCAGCTTTTATTTGTTTCTAGAGTTTTCTGGCTGTCCCTGTACGAAACAATTTCTGTGACACCCATTTTTTGATAATTGTAAGATTATTTTCCCTGTTACCTCAGCTTCATAAAGCAACTCACTGCTTTGAGAGAGAACTTTTGTTCCACTGCAGCAGGAGATATACAGACTGAAACCTGAGGGTGAGATGACTGCATGTAGTTAATTAATAATCTGGAATTTGTACCCATTGCCTGGAGATTCCTCCTACTCTTTTCTCTGGTTTGAAGATAGTTCTTCACTGAATGAGTGTAGACTCATTAAGATAAAATTACACTGAACAGCACCAAGTTAGGCTGATCCCAAAGTTCTCAGGTTCTCTTTCTTGTTCATTTGAACTGAATGTGCTTTTTCAGGAGAAAAAGCACAACTATTGCAACAATTGTTGGCATTTCTGAGGGGTTATGTTGCTAATAATAACAACAGAAATAAAAAAAGAATTAGAAAGGAAATGAAAAAGCAGCAAGGCACTCTCCTATTTCCATAGATTAGACATCAAAATTATTGCCTTGTAGGATGAATAGAAATATAGATTAGATGTAAAACCTTGGTGAAAGGGGATGGAAGCACCTCTGAAGTTCTCCTTGATGAGCACATTTATTCCCCAGAAACAGAGCTGCAATGTCTGCCAGCTTTCCTGGAGATCCCTCAGAGCTGTTATCTGTTTCTTAATTGCCCCAATCTTATCTCCAAACATAAACCTCACACACACAGAGCGCGTGAACAGGTTAATTTCTAACAGCAAAGCAAAGGAATTTCAGTTTTTAGTGAATGGGAGTGTAAAGGTTGGTGCCATTACACTGAGACAGGCTTGAACCATGAGTTTGGTTTTTAAAAAAATAAGTTTATCTCAATTTGAGGTTATGCAGGAGCAGTCTGAATTTGTCTGATACTGGAAAATTACATTAAAATGTAGCAAGAATTTATTGAGTAAATTCTTGTTTAATGGAAAATAAAGGAGAAAACCAGAACAGGGAAGTGTCAGGATTTAAATTTCTGCTGTTTGCTCCATTTTGAGGTGTTTCAAGTTCTACCCACAATATATTTTGAAATATTCCAGAACAGTTATTAGATGTTCATCAGCTTGCCTGTTCCCTTTGTTATTTTAGGCAATGGATAATTTATATGGAGCCCACACTTTCTTCCTGTGTTTGGAAGACAACACTGGAGCCTCCTTTGGTGTTTTCCTGATGAACAGCAATGCCATGGGTAAGAAACCTTTCTCTGTGACTCTGAGCAGTGCAGCTGAGTTCCTTTTGAAATGATCTTTTGGACTTTGCAATAAAAACTGAGCTGATGTAAGTGTCCCTTCTTAAAAACACCCCCAATATCTGAGGGCAGCCATTACCCTGTGTGTAATAAAATTCAAATTATTAAATTATTATTAATACATTTCAAATACAAGCAGTGAGTAGCTCCCGGTTAACTGGAGGATTTTGATGGAAATCTGAGGGTCAGGAACTTATCCAAAGGCTGCACAGGTTGCACTGGAACAAGAGACTAAATTTGTAGTGAACAACACTTGGAAGAAAATGTCCTTTAGTCCCTTCAGATAAGTATATTCATGTTTACTGAGCTCTGCACAACTTTGGGCTGGAAAGTTGTACTAAAAATCCAGAGATAAAAGGTTGAACCACTGAATTTCTTCTGATTCTCTTCTCTGTAGGATGTAAGGAACGGAAATAAGGACACAAGTTTAATTAATGGTTTAGGGTTCTTTAGGCATTTTACATTTTTTACTTCAGTAAATTCTCTAATCATCGATTAGAAAATGGCAAAGTTATTTTAGAGTTTCTTGTCCTTCAGAACTGTTTTTGTGCTCTCTTGTCTGGCAGAGTTTGTGGTGCAGCCTGCTCCAGCAGTGACCTACAGAACCATTGGAGGCATCCTGGATTTCTACATCTTCCTGGGGGATACTCCAGAGCAAGTAGTCCAGGAGTACCTGCAGGTACCTTTACCTACTGGGATTATGCACTGAACAGAATTTTTCAAAGTGCTTGGCATTTATTTTATAATTTTCTTTTTCTCTGGCTGGAGGGGAGACCATGCTCAAGGCCCAAGAGCTCCAAAATTCATTGATCTGTAATTTACACCATGGTGATTAGAGCTGGAGATGGTCTCAAGAATAATTTATGTTTCCTTGCTCCTGTTATGAGGATGAATTCCCATTCATATGGCAATATTATGGGATGGAGAGTGTGTTTACAGGATGTCTGGATTTTATGATCACAAGATATCACTGAGTGTCTTTTGCACTTCTTGAGATTGCCTCAGTTCTAGTGACACCTTAACGAATGGCATTGTCCCAAAATACCAGTATTTATTAAAATAGATAAATAATAGGGGGAAAAATTGTATTTAGGTGTGGGCTGCTCATTTATTTGTGTTATTGGCGTAGATTTGAGAAGTGTGGTGATGCCTTTGAGGCTACCTAAAACAGAGGCCAGACAGAGTTAAGGGAATAAAAAGCAGTTCTGTTTATGGAAGGGCCTCCAGGTACATTTGGGGCAGACAAAGCCCCCCAGGGACTGCACCCAAAATGGACCCCGGCTCATGGGTTCACACTTTGATCAGTTTGGGCCATTTGCACATTGGGGTTCATCTCCCAATTCCAGCTCCAGCCAATGAAGTCATTCACCCCAAGTTTGCTGCCCCCAAGTCACTTTTGTTTCCATCTCTCAGGCCTGAGGCAGTGAGGTGTCCTTGATTGCCAGGCCTGGAGAGGAATTGTTGTGAAAAATATATGGAAAATATAAAAGCACAAATCCTGAGGCATCAGTGGATGCAGGGAAAGGGGGTGAGTTGACACAGGGTGTCCAATAGCACGTGGGGTTTTTGCTTTCCCCTCACAGCTCGTGGGACTGCCAGCACTGCCCTCCTACTGGAGCCTGGGATTCCAGCTCAGCCGCTACGGTTACACCTCCCTGGATGAGGTGAAGGAAATCGTGGAGAGGAACAGGGCCACTGGAATGCCCTACGTGAGTATGGGGTTTGGGCAGGACACCGGGATCCTACAACACCTCATTTTCCATCCGTTTGGATTAGGAAACGTGTGCTGCCAAAGATTTTCTGGGCATTTTGATGTTAGACCCTTATCAGAAGGCTGGATGGGGGGGTGGTTGACTGCAGTTAGATTTATTCAAACACTTTATTGGAATAATTTTTCTTTTATTCTTTCCAACTCTACCCATTTTTCTTGTCTTGAAACATTTTTTTTATTGTCCTATGGACAGTTATGGAACCATATATTATTCTTAATTGACATCAAAGGCAAAGTAAAATTAACTTTTAAAATTTGATTTTAGGGGACATGAACCTGATGTCTTCAACAGAATAAAAATACCCTAATATTAAGCTAATATTTAGGAAGAAAATGGACTAATAAAAATCTTTACCTATCACTTTTCATGGAAAAACTGAACTTCCTTCTCTTTCAGGATGCTCAAGTCATTGATATTGAATATATGGACAAAAGGAAAGACTTTACTTATGACAAGGTGAAATTCAAAGACCTCCCTAACTTTGCATCTTATTTGCATAAGCAAGGACAAAAATATATCATCATATTGGTAAGCATTTAATTACGCCTTTTTTCCCTTGTGAACACTTTCATTACTGTTATTTATTATTATTATTTACTTATTCTATTAAATTATTGCATTTACAGCCTGTAATAATGGATGGAATATCCTGAGTTCTTCTTTTCTCTGTTGTTTTCTAACTTCTTTAGGATCCTGCTATTAGCACCCAAAATCTGTCTGATGGAAGTCCCTATGAAAGCTACCTCAGGGGAACGGAGAGAAAAGTCTGGGTTAATGAGTCAGATGGAACAACATTGATTGGGGAGGTAATTGTGGTTTTACACATTTGAATTGGATTTGTTATCACTGTTATGGTTTAATTTAGCTCAGGGGATTTATCCACCAGTGAGAGCAAAGTTTGTAAGGTCTCGCATAGACTGTGATAATTCCAACATTTCTTAACTTCTTTCAATTGTTTACATTAAAAAGGTATTTTTCATTAATGCTGTATCAAAATGAATATTTTAAATTTTAATTTTTAAAGGAAAACAGAACTAAAATAGCTATTATAATCACACATATTCACATTAACCCTAAATTTTTTTTACATTAAAGGGTGGTTTGAAGGGTCGAGGGACATTTCATCAGCCAGCTCCTATTTATTGCCAGTAGTAACTGAAAAGCCAGATCCCACATTATCCTTTTAATTTACAATCTAAACTTCTATTGAGAACTTTCTCAGCTGTTTATTGTTCCTTGTGGGACTCAAAAGAAAAGCAATTGAAAAATACAAAGTTAAGAAATTCATATTCTTTGTGTTCTTCAAGCTTCCATCCAACCTGAGCAGGTCTGTGATCTTATGAACCCTTTTTAATCTCATTCAAAGTTTCATTCATGATTTTCTTTTGAATATTCCAGGTGTGGCCAGGGGAAACTGTGTTCCCAGACTTCACCAACCCCGAGTGCACGAGCTGGTGGGCAGAGGAGTGCAAATTGTTCCATGACATGGTGCCCTACGATGGACTGTGGATTGTGAGTAATTCAGTGTAGTGGTTTCACATTCACTGAATTTTGTTTGCTAAACTTAGTGTAATGGTCTAAATATTTTTCTGCTGTGAAATAGGATTATGAGAAAAGAAGGCAAATCAGGCCTAACTTAGAGATAAAAACAGATTTATTAATGCCTAAAAGGGAAAAGAAAAAAAATGAAACTTTTGAAACAACCACTTTTCCCACTACAAAATGTTAACTTTCCCACAAACAATATATTTTTGCCAACAGAAAGATGTTGAAGGATATCTAATGATTCTTTATAGAATAAAATAAAATAGAGTGAAAGACGTTTTTTAGGGAAATGTGATTAAGGCAACTTTATTACACCCTGCATCTTTCCCTTACAGGATATGAATGAAGTGTCCAACTTTGTTCAAGGCTCAAAAAAAGGTTGTGCACAGAATGACTTAAACTACCCTCCTTACACTCCCAGTAAGTCCAGCTACTTTAATCAGAATAATAAAATATAAAATAAAATGTTAATTACCTTCAAGGATATAACATGATTTTAGTGTAGCTCTTATGGGTGGGCTTTGGACATTCCTATTGACAGAAAATAATATTTATGTGCTTGTATTGGTATGTTTCAGATGTGGTTTATAGAACTGCCTCTTTTATCTTGTCAAATAATTACTGGATATTGTCATTGTCTTAATTCCTCTATATTATCATGCCTGATAATGTAAAGATCCTCTTGCACTGTCAGTAGTTTTCCAGATATTTGCAGAACTATAGAGTTCATAGTTTGTATTAATAGGAGATTTAAGTAACCTTTGCCAGAGTGTTGTCAAATGATAATTCAGGAGTTTTAGGCAGAGTTTCCAATTCCTTGGATTGGTGCAAAGCTCAGGAGTGGAAACATCACAGAGCAAAGATGAACCAAACCAACAGCCAAGAGCAGCATTTTGGTTTTGGTGTAATTAAACTGTCTGAGTGAAAGAATAAAGAGAAAAAAGGGCTTGGATATCATAAATGTGCATTAAAGATTGGAAATATTATTAATAAAAATGTACCTTACCTATTATTTGTATTCCTTTCTTCAAGGAATTCTCGACAGACTCATGTATGCCAAGACAATTTGCCTGGATGCAGTGCAGACCTGGGGGAAGCAATATGATGTCCACAGCCTTTATGGATACTCCATGGCCATATCCAGTAGGAAGTAAGGAATGCATCCTAAAATCCTGCAGAAAGGTTTCAGAACTGTACAGGACCAGTGTTTTCCAAAGCACCATGAGACTTGACTGCTAAAGGAACGAGATTCCTGGGAAATGCTGTGTTACGTTTGAGCCAATTTAGCCAAGGCAAAATCCACAGCCTGGAGTTGGTAGGAGAAGCCACAAATTGGTCGTCAGAGCTGTGTGAAGAGATTATTTCAAATTACTATCTTGGACTTTGCTAAAACACATCTCCAAAGGGACAACCCCATCCTTGGGACAAATAATCAGCGTAAATCAGTATAAATCTGCTTTGTTCAGAATTATCAGTGTCTGAGTTGTCTTTTCCTCTGTGTAATTCCAATCTCGTTCCTTTCCAGAGCCATCGAGAAGGTGTTTCCAGGAAAGAGAAGCTTCCTCATCTCGAGGTCTACTTTTGCAGGATCAGGAAAGTACACGGGACACTGGCTGGGGGACAACGCAGCCACGTGGGACCAAATGAGATGGGCCATCCCTGGAATGCTGGAGTTCAACCTCTTTGGAATGCCTTATGTAGGACATCCTTTCAAAACAGAGAACAGATTATCTAACCAAGCAATCTCCAAATAACCACTTACACCTCAAAATTAACCCTTTTTAGTAATCTCCTTTGAACATTTCTTTTCAATGATCGATTTTTTGATTTAGGCCGTTTATTTTGATTTTTGTGCCTGTGGTGATGTAAAAGAGGGTAACAAACTTATTATCTAATATATCCCAATCTACCTCTTATTTTAGTAATTTTTAAACGCTAGTGAAGGATGTGAAACAACTCCTGGTTTTCTTATTTCAAATTAGAGACATCCACTTGGAAGAGAAATAGCCTAAAATCCTTTTTATGATTTAAATTTGAATGGCTTTAAAGCTATTCTCCTACTCTGTGCATATGATCACCAAAGAGGAAGATAAAAGCAGAATCATGGGCAGTGTTGGTGAGGGGTCAGCTTAATTTTTTGAACATCATAGCTGGATTTGGGAGAGGAAAGTCACAAATGGGTTACAAATGTACCTTTCAAGGTGCAGGACAGTGTACATCTTACACATTCTGATTTTTTTTTTTTTTTTTTTTAAGATTGGAGCAGATATTTGTGGTTTCAGTGAAAACACCACAGAAGAACTTTGCAGACGATGGATGCAGGTGGGAGCATTTTACCCATTTTCCAGGAACCACAACTGTGAAGGTTTCGCTGTAAGTTGTGCTTTCTCTTCAACACTGCTTTGTGTTACACAACCACATTTCTTTTACTATCACTTCTAATCCTAATTTGAAAACAGATCCTTAATCTGTCTTTATGAAATTACAGATGGGATAGGTTTGGTTTTGCAAGGGTTAATCGAGAATTCAGTTCTTTGGCAAGAGTTTAATGACTATTGGATGCTCCTACCACAAAGAACACCAAGTGTGGGCCACCAGGCTGACCCCTGGGAGCTCCTTGGCATGAACCTGACTGCCAGGATAATTCCTGGGATTACCCTGATGGACAAGGAGGGGTGGGCAGTGCAAATTGCACAGAGGGACAGGGCACCAGGTCACAGCACCAGGAAGGAGAACCCAGCACAGAGCTGCCCCACAGAACCCCAGCCCCTCTGAAACAGCTTTTCACACCTTTGGAAAAGTGTTTTTGAGAAAGCTGGAAATAATAACAGTGGATGTTTGTTTCCAGCATCAAGACCCAGCTGTGTTTGGACACAACTCCTTGCTGGTGAACAGCTCCAAGCATTACCTGAACATTCGCTACACCCTGCTGCCCTACCTGTACACGCTGCTCTACAAGGCTCAGACCCAGGGGAACACGGTGGTGAGGCCACTGCTGCACGAGTGAGTTTGGGAGTTTTGTAACCAATAACAAAAGTCTGACACATTTCATGTGGTTAGGGGGCTTTCTAAACCTCTGTCCTGTGAAAATGCCCGTTGGGATATCTGTAGGCCACTTCCTAATCTGTGAAACCCCATTTTGGAGTAATCAGGAGGTGATTTTTATATAGCATCCTTTAGTCATGATTGTGAACAATCAGCACCCTGAAACCCTGGGGTTGCTGGTGACATAAATCACAAAAAACCCAATTTCTGCTCTGTCCCTCACATTTGTTTAGGTTCTACTCTGATGAAATAACATGGGACATCGACAGGCAGTTCCTGTGGGGCCCTGGGCTGCTGATTTCCCCTGTTCTTGAGCCGGTAGGTTTGGCTGGTTTGGGATCTATCTGGTAACCTTGGGCCATGTTGAGTCACCAGTTCCCTTTCCTTCATTTATTGCTTCCAGAGAAGAGAGAGCCCAGAGCACATTTTTAACCCTGCTGAAACAGAAAATCTTGCAGTTAAATCCCACTCCTGTTTTCCAGTCTTCTCTGGAGTCAAGGATGTCTGGTCTGATATTTTGCTTTACCTCCTCTTCACATCATCTCTGAATTTCCTTTGCAGTCATTTGCTGCATTTCAGCCTCTCTGTGGTACAACAAGCAAACAAAAATATTGTGGTTTATTCTGTGGCAGAATCCTGGAAATAATGATTTCTTCTACCAGCAACATATTTGCCATGGAGAAACATAAAATATTTGTTAATACAAAAAGGGAAAGTGAGAATCTGAAAGGTGCCAACCCCAAAATACACAGAAATCAAAAAGACAGAGAAACTTGTGGATAGAATCTGGTTCACTGGGTTTGAAGCATTGTGGCTTTGGTGGGGTTCGGTGAGCTGCCACTTTGCAGAGCAGCAATTCAGTTACAGCCCAGCAGCTTTGCAGGAATCGTGCTTGGATTGCCCCTTCCCCCTGTCTGGACACCATCCCAAACACCAGGAAACAGCAAAGTGTAGACATATCAATGATTTTCTCACAGCAAACTTCAGCTTTATTGGAAAATGGAGTTTATCTGATTAAGTTGAAATGTGAAAGTTGTTTCTTTTTTCACTTTCAGGGTGTGGAGTCCACTCGTGTGTACTTTCCTGATGCAGAGTGGTATGAGTACGACACGGTAAGGAAATGCAGGGGTATTATGGGATATTACATCATTTTCTAAATGGGAATGTGATGAAATAGGATTGTCAGCCTTGCTTTGGGGACAGAGACGTGAAGGAAAGACTTTGGGGTTACTTGGGAGACAAGGGATGAAGGGTGGTGGGATAAGCACAAGAACTGGCACCTCAAGAAAGGGCTCAGATTATGACATTAAATCATAGTTGCTATTCAATTATTTTATGTGTCCATTAACCCATAGATATTTACATAACTTCAGCTTTTTTTATAAGGAACAGTTTGATGAAACTCAGGAAAACACTCCCAGCAGTAATACAAAATAATACAGAAGTAATACAAAATTCCTGTTCTCTTTTCAATCCTGGTCCATAAGGGTGCACCAGTCAATATGAAGAAGACATGGCACGATTTACCAACCCCAGCAGACAAAATGGGGCTGCACCTGAGAGGAGGATACGTTTTCCCTACTCAGAAACCAAGCAACACCACAGAGGCAAGGTAGGATCCCAAAGAGAACACTTTTAACTTTTTTTTTCCCCCATAACAGGGCTGAGGACTCCTATGTTATAAATAGCAGCAGCCCATTGTGTTTAGGATCTTCACCTTGAAATGTGGGAATAGCTGCGAGCCAAACCTCCCTTCCACACCTTTAGTGATGAATTATTTGCACAGAAATTTGTAAACTCACTGGGTATTTTAATCCATTTGCATGAAAATGAGAGGAGACCAAGGATTAAACTTAATTAAGGCAATTCTCCACAGATTGTGACCCTGTTGGGTGTTTCACTCTTACATGAACACGGAGGATGCATCAAGAGTGTTGAGGTGTTTGTTACACGCATAAATCTCTTTCCACAGCCGCAAAAATCCAATGGGACTCATAATTGCCCTGGATATGAACAATGAGGCTTCTGGGGATTTGTTCTGGGATGATGGAGAATCTACAGGTGAGCAGCCATCAACAGGGAAATAAATACGGTTAACAAAGATTTAACATGCTCAAATTCAATGCTCCTGCTGAAAAGAAGGCGTTGTAACACACTGCTGCTATTTACTCATAAATCAAATGGTTTTCCATCACTTTTAAGTAGAAAACTGTGGTTATTATTAATGTAAGATTGAAGTCGCAACTTAATTCGGCACAAGTAAAGAAAAAAGACACAAGGCTCTACTTTAAGGTCAAACCTCTACTTTAAGGTCAAACCTCTGATTTTCAGGAGAAATCTTCAGATTGTCAGGAGCTGACTGGGCTGTCCCATGGGATTTAGGCAATCCAAGGAAGTATCTGAACATCAACACTGGAAAACTTTACACATTCCTTTTTCTTGTGGGCTATACCAGTCGTATCTCCCAGGAAAACTCCCAAGCCTCTGCTTTTTGGAATTTAGTGAAAGTTGGGGATGCTTTTAAGAAATAGAGCAGTGATTCAGCTGATTATTGCTGCCATAAATCCGGCAGGCCTTGGGTGGCTGCTGTGCATGGGGGTGACAGCTCCATGTGCTCCTCTGGCCTAAAATAACAAAGCCATTACTGCCCTCACTGCTGCTGCCAAACAAAGCAATAAAACATTTCAGCCTTTTATGGTCTGCCCACAACTTACAGGTTGCAGTTTTACAGGGGAACCATTTGCAATTTGCTTGTGGTGACAGGATTTGTCTTTTTGTATGTGGAGAAAAAAAAAAAGCCAAATTGACCATACTTTGTATTTCTTCTTCCTGGTCATGTGTTATTTCCTCTTACAGTTCCATGGTATTTATTATCATCATCATCATCACCATTATTTTTGTATGAAGAATCCTTATTTAGGTTATGTTAAAGGATCAGCTTTGATCAAAAACTTTTATATTTGATACAAACTGAGAAGAAATAACAGTAGAATAACAAAATCACTACGTTTTAGAAGAGCTGATTTCAATGAACTTTTTGAGGAAAAAAATAGATCTCCTGGGAGACTGGCCAAAGGAATAAGAAAAAGGGATATTTCAGTTCCTCAGAGAAACATTAGTAAATATTTGAGTTGCTTAGTGCAGCTCTGAATGCAGTCCTGATAATTAACAGGTTATTGGTCTCTAGCGGTGGCACAGCCCTACTTTATTTTATTCTTTTCTGCACTCCAAGTGTAACTTCTTTCTTTACCTTTTAGGTACAATTGAGAACAAAGCCTACATTTACTATGAGTTTAAAGTTTCCAATGTAAGTATTTGATTTTAAATGATTTTCATTTCTCATTTTTATCCAGTATCTTTCAAGAGCATTTTTTTCTCTCTTTAGTCTCCAGTAAGATTTGCTGGAAAACAAAACATTTGCCAAAGCCAAGAGGAATCATGTTCAAAATACTCTCGTTTAACTGGGATGAAATCTGCTGGGTGTTTTTCTCTTAGTTAATACAAATACCTAAATAACTCCTATTTCCTTCCACATAGTAAACTCAGCAGAAATTGTTACTGAACAAGAGAACTCTAAAGCACAAGAGGCATTTAAAACAGAGTCAAAAAGGAGAAGCTTGGAGCATTTGTGATTCTCAGAATAGTGGCACTGTAAAAAAAAAATCTATATTTTTATAGTGTGAAAATACAGCTGAATGTCCCCAAAGAGTGAGGGAGATCCACACCTTTCCTGAGCCCTCAGAAACTACATCAGGGTTAAGTTTTATTGTGTTATTTTAAGCTGAAAGTGCTTTTGCAGGGTCAGTTGACATCAGGGTGGAGTCCTGATAGTGCTTCCGTCCAATATCAACAGAAACTGTTACATAACAAGGATTGCAAATAGCATGATTTCTACAATAATAATGATGATAATAATAATATTGGGTAAAGGTATTCATTCCTTTGCCATGATGCAGGAGCATAAACCAAGTGAGAGAAAGCAGAGGAACACGAGTGTAGTGCATGAATCAGTAATTTTTTAAATCATAATTCATCATAGAGTCATTTGTAGACAAGGCACCCCGGCTGCTGTTGGAGTTTGAAACGCCAGTGGCCAAATCATGACTCGACTGTGATGACATTTGAATTAATGATTAACCTCAATGTTCCCATGGAGGGCAATAAGGAAGTTCTACACACGTGTGCCAGCCATGGTGCAGCTCCTCTGCTTGAAGTCCTAATCTAAAAATAATCAATGACGTGGGATGGGAAGTGGTGTTTTTATATCCAGACAAGTGAGAGCCTTTGGTTGTTGGAACCCAGCGAGATCCCAGACAGGTGGAGTTTGTCTGCCCTGTCACAGACCTGCCCCAGCCTTTCTTTATTCCCCAAGCAAGGAAAAAAAGCTGAAATGCAACCCCGAAGATTATTTTATACGTGGTAGAAAAGCTTTATTGTGATAACAACAAGCAGAGCACTAATTACTATGGGGAAAGATAATTAATAATAATATTTATTATAATTTTATTGCACCCAATTTATAATAATTAATAAAAAAATTAATATGTGGGAAAAGATATTGGTTTATTCATGCTACAACGTGAAAGCTTTCATAGAAAAAAAAGTTAAATCCCAGAGGATTTTTGACAGATTTTTAAAATAAGGACATTACCACTGCATTATTTTTCAGAATGTTCTACAAATGACTGCTACACACAGCAATTACCAAGATCCAAACAACCTGAAATTCGAGGAGATCAAGATATTGGGATTGTCCCAGGAAATAGGATCAGTTTCTGTGTCTCAGAACAACGTTGTGCAAGATTATGCCTTTAATGTCGCCTATGATCCTGCAAGTAAGGTAAAGCAATAACAGGAAAATGGAAAGTAAACATATTTAAAATTGCATCAGCTTTAGTTTATGTATTGCAAAGGACAGTACCAAGTGCCAATGTTGCTTCAATGAAATACAATGTGGATTTTATTACTGAATAAAAGTACAATTGCATTCAACTCTGCTGCATAAAAGTGCATCTAAGTTATGCTCGCAGTGCAGCAGACAGCTTATTTCGTGTATTTATTCCTGTTTGCTTCCAAGGAAGCTGTGGGATTAACTTCATATTTTTAGAGTCTTAATTCTTCAGATTTGATATGTAAAAATATCAGTTCTGTGTGTTTGTAAAAGTGAGATAGTATCAAATCTTACAAGATGAGATTTTGTGAAATTTCAATTTTTGAGTGTATTATTCTTAAGGACCAGCACCTCTCCTGACTGAAGGAAAGCTGGTTGGGATGTGACATTTAATAACTCTTGATTGCTTCATATTTATAAGGTTGCTGTTATAAAAGGACTTCAGCTTGAACTGGGAAAATCTTACACCATCAAATGGACTCTAACATTGAATGTCAATGAAAGATTTGATTGTTATCCCAGCCCTGACGCAACAAAAGAAAAATGTGAACAACTTGGCTGTTCCTGGGAAGTAAGTCATTATTTCTTTCAACTAATTTGACAAAAAAAAAAAAAAATCCAGAATAAAAGGTTTTTCTTTGTGGTTGTTACAGAATAAAAGTGGTCTGGGGGACTTGTCAGGTTTAAATAAAATGGGTGCACAGCTGGCCTGTACTGTTGGATTTTATTTACCTCAGTAGCTGACAACCATTTAAATTCTACCAAATTGTATCAGGAGTTGAGGAAAAATAAGGAATTTTTTGAAAGGTGAGCAGCAATTATATTAGAGCTACGAAAAAGCAGAATTTCTTCAGCTGCCCCATCTGCCTCAGTAGCACCATGGCCTGCAAGGCTCAGTCCCTTGGTGTCACCTTCACGGTCACTCAGGGACATTTTCAGCCAAATTAACTCCTCTGGATCTCAGTTTGAGAGGAAATCCTTGAATTCTACCAAAATCTTGATTCATTTATAATCTTGGTTTTTATCTACATCAAGGAGCTCTTTCCAAGCCTTAATCTCCAACATGAAGTTCTTTAATGCATGGATTTATGTATTAATATTATTAATAAACATGTGGGAGCAACATGGCCCGGCAGGGTTGAACTTCAGAGGGTACCTTCAACTAAATCATTCCCTGTTCTTCTAAATCTAAAATGCCCATTTTGGGCCTTTCCTATAGGAATGAAATCCAAAATTCTGTGCTAGTTGCTCCTGCACCAGCTGAAGCAGTTGAACTGCTCTCTAGTTTTGTTGCACTGCTAAAAGAATTTTTTGGACATTTGAAAATGTCAGGAGATCTCAGATGAGTAAGATGTTATTTTCACTGGATATATTAAGGTTAATTGGTGTGAATAAAGCCAGTGGAAAGATCTCCTCTGATGTTTCCTGAGTATGAAATGGGTTTGGGCACATCTCCTTGAAGGCAGCCAGAGAGCAATGGGATTAAAAGGGGAATTTCCACAGGCTGAGATTAAACCACATTGATGGATTGATCTGAAGATCACAGAGATGGGGAAATTAAACCCATCTTCATTGCACAAGGATTCAGTTTCCTGACTGAACTATTTGTACAGCCTTCACTGTTTGCCTTTTACAAACGAGTCAGTGTCGAGATAATTCTGTATTATTTCTTTATTCACGTTTCCATTCATTTTTCCCCCCAAAATTCTATATTTGACACAGATCTGATAAAAACAGGATTCCACGCTAATAATTAACAAAAAATCCAGCTGACTTGCTAATTTGAAACTCCTTTCTGTTTGCACCAGGTGACAGGAAATGCAGGTGTTCCGTCCTGCTATTACAGCTCCGGCAATCCTTACTCCCTAGAGAGTGTCAGTTATTCCCCCACTGGAATCACCGCCAACCTCAAATTGGACAGCTCCAAGGTCAGAGCCAACGAGGCTGCCACTGCCCCAATCAGCACCCTGCGCTTGGAGGTGAAATATCATCTCAACAACATGCTGCAGTTTAAGGTAATGCCATCCCAGAATTCCCCAAGCATTTTATTTATGGACATTCAAAGGGGTTTTTATACCCAAATTTATGTTTCAGAGACAGAGGCGGCCTTGTGTAAATATGTTGCTCCTTCTAACCAATTATTGTTGCTCTTAGCTTGCATCCTTTTTTCATCCTAGAATCCTAGCACTCAGTTTTACAAAGAAATTTCATGAATCAAAGGTATAATGTCAGTGTATGTGTGTAATGTCAACCAGGAACTTTGGAACTGAAAGTATTTTGTAATATGCAGGTAAATTTATCTGTAAGTGCTCTCATGACTCTACAGTTTGTTTTTAAGTCCATCATTGCACCTCTATTCTAAAATTTTCAATGCACTGTTGTTTAATTTATAGCCATGTTATTAGTAATATTGAGTTAAGTGGTCAGAAGTCAAAAACTAACTTCTATCAGCTTTCAAAATAAAGAAAACCTGAAAAAGAATCTTAAAAGTTGAGTAAAAGATGAAATAGAAAATTATTTATCACACCTGCAAAGTGTACACGCCTAGATTTTAAATAGAATTATATACTTTAAATTCATGTAGATAATTAGACAAGCCATTCCTGATCCAAAATAAATCTTTAGGATTTGTTGGTTGGGATTCTTTATCCTCCCAACAAAATCCTGTGAAAGAACTGGTTCAAGAATACGCCTTTGAAAGAAAAAACCGCCTCAAGCGTTTTAAAATTTGTATTAGATTCAGGCTTCAAACAACTGACTTATTTAAATAAACTGGTTTCTGCTCCACAGATCTATGATCCTAACAACGCACGATACGAGGTCCCAGTGCCCCTGAACCTCCCCAGCTCCCCCACAAACTCGAGCCAGGACCGGCTCTACGAGGTCTCGCTCCAGCTCCAACCCTTTGGGATCCAAGTCCGCCGCAAGAGCACCGGGACAGTCCTGTGAGCCACCCCCACTTTTTGTTACTTTATTTCACACGTTTTTTGGTTGCTTTTTGCACGCCAAACCTCCTCTCTGTGCACGTGTAGGAGTGAGGAATGCTGGCAGCTCTGAAGGCTCTGCCTTGGGAGCTTCCCAAGCTTCTGGGAGGCAAAATGATTTTCTACAGTTACTAAAATGTTACTTAGGTGACCACAGCTCTGCTCGTTAAGGATTGGCCATTTTGGGTCCGTTTTGAGGAATGGTTAGGGGGGAAAAAAAATAAGGAGGAAGTAGTGTCCCAACTAACTTGAGATGGGTTTGGTAACATGACAGATGAGTCTGGCAGGAGCTTCATTTTTCTTGATTAAGTCAGAGTTAGAAAACAAGAACAGTTGAGTGTGTTATGTTTTTTATTCAAAAAACCCATTTTATTAATTTTTTTAAGTACTCAAAACTTAATTGCGAGTTGAGTTCCCTTCTGCCAACCAGAATAATAATTCAACCTGCAACTGAAGCTCCTGGAACAATGAAATTCTCTGGCAGAGCCCACCAGGCTGCAGCTTGATTTCTAACTGGAAAGATGCTGATTTATAATAAATGTGACCTGTGGTTGCAATGTCGGTGTAATCTGCACAGAAAGTTCAGTAAACTGTAAAAAGCACTTTATTTACTATGTTCTGTGTGTCTCCAGTGCTCAGTCTGGGAGGAAAATACGATTGCAGTGTCCTGAAATGCATTTTCTCACTGAATTGCCAAAATACGACATGACTTGCAGTGCATGATGCCTGTGTACGATTCCTCTCTGAGAGACACAGAGGTCTTTGTGTCCCTAAACTCTTCAGCAGTTCTTAGACACCCTCATTTCATGTGCTTTAAGTTTCCTTGATAAACACAACGGTTTTAGTCCACTTTAACAGAACAGTGAGATTTCCAGAGAAAAAGAGTGGCCCAAAAGAAAGTGTCTGATGGAAACACAGCCCTGAGGATGCTCTGTTCTTATTTTCCCTTTCCTCTTCCCTCTTCAGCTGGAATTCAGCCCTGCCTACCTTCACCTTCAGTGACATGTTCATTCAGATTTCCACCCGCCTGGCATCCCAGTACATCTACGGGTTCGGAGAAACCGAGCACCCCACGTTCCGGCACAACATGAGCTGGCACACCTGGGGAATGTTCACCAGGGACCAGCCTCCAGGTGTAAGTGGGCAAAGAGGAAGAAAATGTGATTTTGTTTCTTTTTGAACCAATGAATGCAGAAATGTTCAGCACAACTTTAGAATTCAGTGGATGTCTGCTGGTGCTGGGCATTGGCTCTGCCGTATTTATCACAGTTTACAATTTAGATGGTGTCTCCATGGCAAAGGTCTTCTGTAAACACATTATTTGTGACCTGCAAGAACAATGTGAGGAGCTCAGGCCCTCAGTCAGATATTGGAAGGTGACAGATGGCTTAGGAGTAACAGCACGTTCCTCCTTTTTCTATTCTTTTCTCATTGTTTCGAAAATTAGACATGAGTCAGAACAATTCTTGTTGCTTGGGGATTAGTTTAGCACTTACACAGGTAAAGCAGAAATCTTATCTCTGTTTATTTGTCTTATTTCCTACAAGATAGCAAATTTCCAATTATCAGGGAATGGCCAACGAAATAGCAGCAGCTAATTATAGCTCTAACTTCCAGTTCAGGCTGGAACACTGTTTGAGAAAATTAAATATAATGTCACCAGCACCTCCTGAGCACGTAGGCACCTGGCTCTGTTTGCAAAGAAGGGAAAGTTTTGTCCTGAGGAAGCACCTCCTCGTTAGTGAAATTTAAGTGCAGCAATACCTTTCTTTCCTTCCTGCCCAAACAATCTGAACAACCTGACAAATTGTGAAGTTCCAAGTGACCTTCTTCAGGTCTGTTTTGTGGTTAGATAGGGTTGAGGTGTATAAATTTAAAGTTTATTTGCTGTGTTTGGCACTTGTCTCGTCTTATATTAATTTATGACTAAATGTTAATAAGCAAATGTTTGCAATGTTTCCCCAGTAAAATGATTTTATTTTATTTGCAGTACAAGCTGAATTCCTATGGTCATCAGCCATTTTATATGGCTCTGGAAGAAGATGGCAATGCCCACGGAGTTCTCTTGCTCAACAGCAATGCGATGGGTAAGAAAACCTTCACTTCATCTCATAAAATCATGAAATGGTCTGGGTTGGAAGGTACCTTAAAGCTCATCCTGTTCCACCCCCCTGCAAGGACACCTTCCATTATCCCAGGCTGCTCCAACCTGGCCTTGGCACTGCCAGGGATCCAGGGGCAGCCACAGCTGCTCTGGGCACCCTCAGGGCCTCCCCCCCTCACAAGGAACAATTCCTGCCCAATATCCCATCTAAGCCTCTTCTCTGTCAGTTTGAAGCCATCCCTCTTGTCTGGTCCCTCCAGATCTTTTTACGCAACAAAACCTGTCTTGGTTGGGAAAGAGGTGTCTGCCAGGGAAAGCTGGAGCTTCCCTTGGAATAGAGAATGTAACCCCCCATCCCTCCAAATTATTATAATTGCTTTCAGACAAAGATTTGGGAATAGGAATAGCAGTTCTTTACTAGGAATGTTAAAAAAAAAAAAAAAAACCACAGGCTGCCTTGGTGTTTCTGATTCTCAGTTTTTATCTAGGTAGGAATTCTTGGCTCCTCCCCCTGGGTGGAGCATCTCCCCATGGGATGATGTCATTGTATCAGCCCTGCAGTGAGCCTGGATGGCCCATGGACAGCAGAGATCCCCTGGAGGGAGGGTGGGTCCTGGAAGGGATAAAGAACACTGCCCCAGCTGGTTTAACAGCTCCCCATTAACAGAAGGCACCCACCCCCTTCCCCCCTGGAGTTATGAGGAATGGGTTCTAAAAGAGATAAAGAAAAATAACACCTCCCCAACCGGTTTCAACAGATGGAAAATAGAATACACACTTTTGGTTACATATTGCAACCCAAGACAATTGTCTCTCTCCGTCCTCCCCCGTGTGTTCCATTTTTACTTTGCACTGCTGGCAAACCCAGGCATCCTTTTCTCACGTCCTCCCCTCCACTTCCAGATGTGACATTCCAGCCCACCCCTGCCCTGACCTACCGCACCATTGGAGGAATCCTCGACTTCTACATGGTTTTGGGCCCGACTCCCGAGCTCGTGGTTCAGGAATACACTCAAGTAGGAGCCCTGAGTAACGCTGGGCTTTGGTTGGGTTGGTTTGGCTTCTCTTCCCCTCCTCACCACGAGCATCCTTCCTCGTTTTCAGCTGATTGGGCGCCCAGTCATGCCAGCCTACTGGTCCTTGGGATTCCAGCTGTGCCGCTACGGATACGCCAACGACTCGGAGGTCCGCCAGCTCGTGGAGGAGATGAAGGCAGCTAAGATCCCCTATGTACGTTGGGAGTAAATAACATTTGAGCTTTTGGCTTCGTGGCATTGACTAAATCCATTTAGGCACTGAAGCTGTAACCAACCACAAAACCCCCACTGCGGTAGAGAAGAGCAGGTTTTGTGCCACGGGCTCTGGGCTGTGTTAGAAGCTGTTGAATTTTCTTCATTATGCACACTGAAGAATGACAGGAAGGAGCAGTGATTAAGAAAAACCAGTAGGGGAAGAAAAGGAAGCAGCACAACTTCATTGCCATAATGCTCTATGTCAAGGCAGCTGTGATTTGGCCCAGGTTGTTGATGGGATAGTAGGAATAGCACCTAGATTTAGCAAAATTATGCTATCAATTGAATGTGGCTTCATTTTAAATATAATATCAATGTTTCAATAGAGAACAACTATTTCTGTTGTTTCCTTAGAGCTATGGAAATACAGATGCAGTTTCTGTGTACATACATATGTACAAATCCATTTTTTTCTCTATTTCTTATCAATTTCTCCCCTCAGTTTAGATGCAGCAGTTAAAGGTTTATTTTGGTTTGGACCTGCTCATAGATTGTGTAATATTCATTTAACAACTTTAGCCTGAGGTTACTGCTGCTTCTAATTTTACACATCAAAAATTCCATATTTTACTTACTTTGGCTGATTTTCAATATTTGGCAAAAAAGGGAGAAAATAATTTATTTTTTTTTTTTTAATGATAGGATGTCCAGTATACAGATATTGACTACATGGAAAGAAACCTGGACTTCACCCTTTCCCCACGTTTTGCTGGATTACCAGAACTGGTCAACAAAATCAAAGCAGAAGGAATGAGATTTATCATTATCCTGGTCAGTTTGGAATATTACTTTTAAATTCCAGTGTAGCATCACAAAATGAGAATATATTCAACGTTTTGAGCATAAAGGTAAAAGTGCTTCTAATTGTAGGATCCAGCCATTTCTGGGAATGAAACCGGTTATCCTGCCTTCGACAGAGGTGTGGAGCAAAATGTCTTCGTACAATGGCCTGATAGCAAAGAAATTTTATATTCCAAGGTACTGTCCAGGGAAGAGCATTTGAACCTTGTGTTGTTGATGCTCAGTTTGTATTTAGTGTGGTTTGATTATTTTAAATATTCTTTGTCCTGTTAGGTCTGGTCTTTTCTTCCCAATGTCCAAATCAACGAGTCACTGCCTCATGAAGAACTGGTAGAGGTAAGTAGTGACATGGTTGAGTTCTGGACTCAAATATATACATTGATAACTTAAAATAGCAGCAAACTCATTGATAAATATGATGGAAGGAATTAGTTGCAAAAACTGGTTAAGTCTTCCTGAATGCCAAAAAGATTTGTGAACAAGCAATTAGGTTTTTTCGTCTTTTATTTCTTTTTTAATTCCAGATTTTTAACTGTGGAATACCTTCAGTCCCCTCATCTGTCTTGTTTTCCTTCTCTTTTTACAGAGGTATGTAGCACATTGTGCTTTCCCAGACTTCTTCCGCAATTCCACGGTGGAGTGGTGGAAGAGGGAAATCCTGGAGGTCTACAACAATTCCGACCCCTCAAAAAGCCTCAAGTTTGATGGCCTGTGGACTGTAAGTGTGGAAATGCTTGGAAATGCATCTGATATCTGGATAATTCCTGGTATCTGCTCTGCCCTGGCAGAAATATCCCGTGTTAAATTCCCATTAAGAAAATGTTGGTCTTGACAATCTTGGAGGTTGTTCCCTTGAAACAAAGAACTCCTGAGTCACAGAACAGTCTGGGTTGGAAGAGATCTTAAAAATCTTCTGTTCCCACCCCCTGCCATGGGCAGGGACACCTTCCACTGTCCCAGGCTGCTCCAATCCCTGTCCAACCTGGCCTTGGGCACTGCCAGGGATCCAGGGGCAGCCACAGCTGCTCTGGGAATTCTGTTCCAGGGCCTCCCCACCCTCACAGGGAACAACTCCTTCCCAATATCCCATCTAATCTTGCCCTCCTCCAGCTCAAGGCCATCCCCCGTTTTCTGTCACTCCATGCCCTCATGGAAAGTCCTTTTCCTGCCTTTTTGTCAGCCCCTTTATGGAACATGGGATGTCCAGCTGAGACTGGAGCTGTGGGGGGCTCCTGAGAAGCCCTGAAAAGCTGCTTGTGTGTCATTCAGAATTTATGGAGCTCTGTAGCAAACTAAGGGGTTTTGCTCTGTGTTTTTAGGACATGAATGAACCAGCAGCTTTTATGAATGGCGCCATAGGTGGCTGCAGGAACAACCTCCTAAACAATCCCCCCTACATGCCTCGTAAGTCTGATGCCTCCTTAAAACAGTTTTAGGTTTTTCTGGTTCCTACATAAATCCTCATCTGGTATATGGGGCATAAAAGCCGAAATAAAGATGGGTTTCTAAACCCACAACTCCTCACTGAACATGGCCCTTTATTCCTGAGATTATGGGCACCCTGCAAGCCCAGATATTTCAGCAGGAGCTGTGCAGCACTTTGCAAAAATAAAGTTCTTTCCAGCTCCTTGGTGCACGTGGAGTTTGATCCCTATTTTGTGTCTAAGTGCTTTGCTTGAGGCATGGCACAGAACCCAGCTCTCTGTTTTGCGGTTTTCTCAGATGAATAATGCAATTAATTAAATATTTAGAAAATATCCATGTGTCTCCTCTCATTACCATTTATGTGAGCAGTCAAATGCTTGAAAAGCTTCGCTTTCTTAGCTCGGCTTTCCTGAAGTACTGGTGTAAAGTAGTACTAATTAGGATTATTTATTAATGGTTTATTAGCATACTCTCACTGCTTACTCTTGTGTTGAGGTTTCATGAGTGGTTTCTCAGGAATTTCCAGGAAATTAATATTCAGACACAGCTCATACCCCACCACACCCATTTTTGTTTGTGTGGTTGGTGTGACAGTGTTTAAAAAGATCTGAGATATTTCTGATTACTCTGTTTATTTTTGAGCCTCTGTATAAGAGCATCTGTAACTGAACTATTAAAACATTCCCAGATCAAGATTTCTGTACAGGAATATTGGAAACATTCCATTTTGGAAATGCTATTTTTATAATTATAAATAAATAAATAAATGGCAGTATAAAGAGACGGAATGCCAAACAGATTACAAAAATCAAGAAAAAGCAGCTCAAGTGACTAATACATGCTTATTATTAATAACAAATACATTTCTTCCCTCTCCACAAGATTTGGGATACAGGTCAACAGGATTAATCCACAAAACTCCATGCATGGAAGGTCAACACTACCTGGCAGACGGGACCCCGGTCAGACACTACGATGTCCACAGCCTCTATGGATGGTCCCAAACCAAAGCCAGCCTGGCGTAAGTGCATATTTGAATATTCCAAGCTTTGCATATTCCAAGCTTTGCATATTCCGTGCTGCCTCCAAAACAATCCCAAATGGATACTCCATGTCGACGTTCCCAAGGCCAAAACTCCCGTTGGTTAATTTAAGATGCCTGAGCGATCTTCTCTTCACTCTGTTAGGAAAATTAATCCACAACACCAGAGGTTTGTGTCCAAAAAGGAGACAGAGGAGTCCTTTTACTTTATTGGAATAAAGGGAGAGTCCATGGGGTAATTCCCTTGGGGTCTCTCCAATTTTTGGAGGATGCAGCCTCCTTTTTATCCCAATTTCCTGCTGCATTTCCCTCTCCTTTCCCCACTGGCTGAGGTACTTGAGAGTGCAGACTTCCCAGAATGCCTAAGACCCTAAATTCCCCTTTTAACGTATAAACCCCCCTAATTTTTAATTCTTATGGGATTTATGGGGTTTTCCCCATTGTTTCTTTCATATCCAATTTCATTGATCAGCAACCTACGGTTTGTTTGCAAAGGCAAATCTCTTCTTTTCCGTTCATCCATCAGTGGAATCCTTCCCATGTTTCTCTTATCCCTCAGTGCTGGTTTTATCTACCAGACCCACAGCTGGTTCATAAAGACAAATCAGTCATTTCTCTCAACTCTGACCTCTCAATCTGGCTTTTCAATCCAGCTCCAAGAGGAGTTGGGTGCTCCAAGGGCTGGAGTTATTCCAGCCAGGGATCTCCCCTGTGGTGGGAGCTGAGCTGCAGGAGAAGGTGAGGGGGGTCTGTGCAGGGCTGAGCTGAGGCTGTGCTTCCGTGGCTCCACTGCAATAAATCCCTTCTGTACATAACTACTGTAATTAAAACATCACACATTTATTGTTTCTGGGTGTTGCTCGGCTCACCTGCTTTGCTCTGGTTTCCCTCATCACACCCAGTGAGGGAAAATGGAGAGTTTTTCAATCATATGAATTTCAGAAGGGCTCGTTTATGTTCTCTACTTTAAATTAAGTGAAAAGAGGGAATAGTGACTTTTAAAATGCAAAGTGTGACCCCAAAGCTTTACTTTGAAGCATTTCTTTTCCCAGCTCCAAGGCCATTATCTGTCCCTCTGAATTGTCCCCGGCCTGCTTTAGATAAGGCCTGATCTGATGATAACAGAGCCCGGCTCTTTCATTTACAATTCAGCCAGTGAGCAAGGCACAGATTTTCTGTACACATCTTAACCTTAAAGCCCTTGGCAACTTTGATATTCCCATCCAGGGAGAAAATATCGGGGCTGTTTGGATTTGGGAGAGGATGCTCTGCTGGCAGCGTGCCAGTGCAGCCCTGCCAGGCAAGGCTGGGGTGAAATTGCTGACAGCACAGGAGGGAATGTCTGATCCCTTTGCTGGCAGCCCTTTTGATGAGATTTGGGCATCACAAAATCTGGTGGGTTGGGCCCTGGCTGAGCTCCAGGTGCCCATCAAAGCCCCTCCAACTCTCCCCTAGCTGGGAAGAGGAGAGAAAGTATAAAAGATCCATGGACTGAGATAAGGACAGGGAAAGACTACTCAGCAAAGACTGTCACGGGCAAAACAGCTCAGTTGTGGAAAGCAGCTTAATCTGCAATCAAACCAGAGAGGATGATGACAATTAAGACCAAACCCTAATTTCCTCAAGTTAATTAAGACCAAATCTTAATTCCCCCAATCTTAATTCCCCACTTTTTTCTAATCCATTCCCTATTTTCTACCTGCTCCCAGCAGAGGCAGAGAGGACGTGGAGCAGGGTTGCAGTCAGTCCATCACACACTGTCTCTGCTGCTCTTTCTTCTCCTCTCTTCTCCTCCTCTCTCCAGGGCTCCACAGCTTCCTGCCAGGCCCCAGCCCCAGCCCAGGCATCCCAAAGGGATCACAGCTTCCTTTGGGCACGCCCCTGCTCAGGTTTGGGCTCCTGCAGGGGCTGAAGGTGGATCTCTGTCCCTCTGCTGCAGGGACACACCAGCTCTGGATCCTGGAGCATCTCCTGACCATTTGCACTGCCCTGGGGATCGATCTGCAGGGCTGCTGCTCCCACATATCCTCACCCCTCTCTCCAGCTCCAGTTGCTGTTGGGAGCTGCATTTTCCCTTAATTATTCCTGTGCTCCCAAAGTCACCCAGTGCTGCTGGTGGGCTCAGCCAGGGGCAGGTCCACTATCAGACAGGAGGAAGCTGCAGAACTTTCTCACTGGAGCCATCCCTGCCAAAACCTCGCTGTGCAAACCCAGTGGAGTAGGCAAGAATTTGATAGGAAAAGGAATATCACCATCCTTTCTGTGTTTTAAGTATCAACTGAAATATTCTCCCCGCTTTTGCGAGGCACTGCAACAGAAATCACTGCAATAAATCTCACAGCTCACACAGATATTCCACTCTGGAAATTTATAGCAAATGTTATCTACAAAATATAGATATACATATATTTCTCTCCCATATTTATTTTTTTGGCAGTAACTGAAGGGGGTACTTGTGAAACTGAAGAAATGCAGTAATTTATTTGGATACTAAACCATCCAAACAGAAAGAGCACACAAAACCACAAAAGACTGTAACTGAAAAGTGAACATTAGTATTTTATGTAACCTGCTGTCATTTCAGTTCTCCATCCATTAGCCACAGAAACTTTGGGATATTGCCTCGATGCTGCTCTTTTGTAATGAGGTTCTTGCATAGCCAGAGCCCTTATTAGTGAATACAGGAACTGTTTGGAGGTAAATTCAGCCTTTGTGACCTGAATAATTGTTTTTCATGGGCAGAGCTGTGGAGCTGCAGGCCTGAGCCTCCAGCCACAGAACACTCAGGTCCTGCTCATCCTGAGCAGCTCAACACGCGACAGCCGTTGTCTTCACTTCTGAAATTTTAGCTGCCACTTCCAATGTGTTGTTGACACAGAGAATGCAAGCAGAGAATTAAAGCATTGGACAATATGTTAGAAAGGAATAAAAGGTCCTAGGAAAGTTCCTGTTTGTCTTGGAGGAAATAATTGTGGCACATTAGTCGGGTTTAATTGCAGCGGTAATTTAAGTGACTCGTGTGTCTTTGCTGTAATTACGGTATCACTAAAGCTGCAAATCCTACAGAAAAATAAGCAAACAGCGCCTTATTGAAGCAGCAGTTTAGGCAATCATGGTGGTGCTCACGTTGGAGAGCAGTGGGATTTAATCAGGGTGATTTTCTGACTAATATTCATATTGATATCCTGTCACCTTGGTCTTTTGGAAGGGACTATGAATCCCTGATTCTTTTTATTATTATTATTTCAGCACCTTTTAGTCAACTAAACTTATCCTGAGAAATCCAATATTCCTGCTACCTCTGTTTTCACTTTTGTGACCTTTGGTTTGATTGTTGCTGAATTATTTCCAATTGTAGCTTCAAGTTTTCAGGTACTTTAAGAAAGGAATGACATGCTTTGCACACCCTTAGAAATGGGCTTAGAAAAGTTTTGCTACATTCCTGTTTTCCCACAGAGGAGTTAGCCTGAGCTGGAAAACTTTTTTTTTCATCCCTTGTTTGCCAGTTCTCTTTGCAGCTGCAGGCTGGCCAGCTTTGCTGGGATTGTGTCTGGCTCATATTGAATTGCCATAAAAAGCACGAACGGATTGGATGTATACGATATAGCCCTTCACTATGATAATATAAAGCCATGTATTTCTTTTCAGTGATGCTTAAAGTTTGAGCTTTGCTGTATTTCAGATTCTGTGCTGCCCAGGGCTGCAGCTCTGAGCCTCACAGCCAGTGTCACTCAGCTCTCTGCACAGAGTAGGGAAACAAAACAAATTCTTTCCCAGATAAGACCAAGGACAACTGTTACAAGTTTTCAGGCCTCAAAGCACAAGGCTGGCTGAAGACAGAAACAAAGAAGGGACTTCAAAATCTGCAGCTGTAATTGGACAATTAACCCCAATATGCAAAGGGACCAAAACTTACAAAAGTGTGTGTGATGGTTTTAGATCGTAACCGGACAGAAACACCATTCATGTCATGGTTTCATGTTCACTATTTCCTGTTTCCTCTTTAACTAAAAACGAACTGTGTCAAGCCATGACAGTGTGAGACCTCGTGACCAGTTATCCATTTTGGGTCCACCTTGGGTGTAGCCCTGGCCAGGCCCTGTCCTGCCCAAGGTGCACCCTAAAGCCTTTCAGTAAATCTCTACTTTATTCTCCAGCTCTGTCCAGTCTCTGTTCCAGCTCAGCCTTCCCAAGGCATCATCATTGGCTCTTACACGATAAATTTTTGTGCAGAGTTTCTCCTGTAACTCATTTGTGTGTCTGTTTCCACGGCAGGGCTCTGCACGGTGCCACCGGGGAGCGCGGCATCATCATCACCCGCTCCACGTACCCCAGCAGCGGGAAATGGGCGGGGCACTGGCTGGGGGACAACACGGCAGCCTGGGACCAGATGCACAAATCTATCATTGGTATGTGGCAGGAAAATGGTTTGTGCTCCTGGGATCACCGAATCATGGAATGGTTCGGGTTGGGAGGGACCTTAAAGCCCAGCCTGTTCCACCCCTGCCATGGTGGGGACAACTTCCATGGACCAGGTTCCTCCAAGTGTTTTCCAACCTGGCTTTTCTTCTCCTTCACCTCCTTGCTTTTTGTATTCCTGTGGGTTTTAGCTGAAAAAAATAGTTCAGCAACCAGATTTTGTGGTCGATTTCTTTTTTACTTTTTCTTCCTATTCTGCTGTACAGGTGCTGGAACTCCTTTAATTCCCTTGGGACCAGACCCCTCCATGCCCTGTGTCCTGCACTCATCTTTTTGCTTTGTTTCTGTCCACCTACAACCCATCTCCTCTTGTGAAAAACAAAACACATTAGAGAAATTGTGGGGCTTGTATCTGCTTTTTTCTCTTCTGATTCAGTACTGTAATAAACATTGTCTATGTAACATAATGTAAAAAAAACACAGCCAGTAACTCCAATTTATTTCTCTTTTCAGGCATGATGGAGTTCAGTCTCTTTGGAATATCTTATGTAAGCTAATGAGTTATTAACTTATATTTAATTACCATGATGCTGTACACGATAACACAGTTTTCCATTTGGGTTATTTTGAAAATTTCAGACAGGAGCTGATATCTGTGGCTTCTTCAAAGACGCGGAGTACGAGATGTGTGCCCGCTGGATGCAGCTGGGTGCGTTTTACCCCTACTCCAGGAATCACAACGAGAAAGGAACACGGGTGAGTTGCAATTTTTTAAACAGTTTTTAGCAGCTGGGCCTTTGCAACACACGGCAAATGCACAATTGCCCTGGTTCAAAAAGAAGTATATTCCAAGTAAAATGGAGAAGAAAGAAAACAGTTTTGGGTCTTTATCAAATGAAAATTGTCATTACTTTAATGCTGGCTCTGCTGAGAGCCTCCCCATCACCTGGGAGGTTTTATGCCCACAGAGGGGCACAAATGCCCTGGGATTTGGACACTTGAAGGAAGCACGTTCTAACTTTGCTTCACCTGAATCAAACTCTGCACATTTTCCCCTCTGTGCCGTTTGCATTTCAGTGAGCTGCAGCAGGGCTCCAATGGAGATTTGGTGGCAAACACACTTCAAGAAACAGAACTGACCTGGCTGCTCTCAGCCCTAATTGCCCATAATTATACAACAAAGGAGAAAATGGGGCAGTGTAATAAGATGCTGGAGTGAGACTCAGGAATTTCTGTGCTTTGCAGTTTGCCACCATCAGATATTGTATTTCTGCTCAAAGGAAAAGGAAATAATTGCCTAAATGTAGGCCGAGGACTGGAGTGGAGAAAGCTGTAAAACAAGATAACTGGGGAAGTGAAAAAAAAGGGAAACGGCACTTCTGTTCCAGGGAAAGCTTCAGGTCTAGCAGAGTGGAGCTATTTTGATGGCAAATATCTAATGGATTAAAGTCTCCTTTTCAAAGCCGGCTGCTTTATCTCGCAGCACACACCTTCCATGGGCCTGTGAAAGCCTCCAAAATGCAGATTTGGGGTTATCGTGGTGCTTCCAGTCTTACCCAATTTGCCAAGGTATTGTTCCACCCATTTAATAAAGATTGGAGGCTCTCCTGCCAGCAGTCCTTGGTGCCCCGGCCTTGCTGCGAGTGTGGGAGCAGAGGGCTGATGGGTGATGTGTCCTGGGACGTGTCACGCCTTGGGGACACTTTGCATTCAACACTTTTACTGTGTTCCCCTGGGGTTTTATCAGCTTTTCCCTTTTTAGTTCCCCTCTTGGGGCTGACAGCGACAGCCACAGTTTTCTCTTGCTCCTGAGCTGAAGAATAAATAAATAAACAACGATGCTCTGCCTCAGAGGAAAAATTTCCTTGGTTCATTTTGCTATGTTGATTTGGTTTTTTAGCTTTCTCAGGCAGTCCAACCCAGCTTCTCTTACAACACTCTCTTCTCTTTCAGAGGCAAGACCCTGCTGCCTGGGACGTCAAATTCCAGGAGATGTCCAGGAATGTGCTGAACATAAGATACACCCTGTTACCTTATCTCTACACCTTACTGTATGATGCCCACGCCCACGGCAGCACGTGATCCGCCCCATTCTCCATGAGTAAGTGCAATTCCCCTGCTCTCCTCGCCAAGAATTCCCATTAAAACTCCTCTAGTTGTGACCCCCAACAACAGAGTTCTTTGTTACAGCATTTCCCCCTTCAATTAAAAAAAAAAACCAACAAGCTTTGGCTGTGAAAAACTGAGATTTTTGCATGTGGTGATTTGCCTTTTTCAAAGAAACTCAGAAAGCAGTGGCTCAAATTGAAAAGTCTGCCCAAGATTTTATTACTGGAAATAAGAAACATAAGACCTTCAGAGTTTTGTTGTCCCAATGTACTGAAAAGGAAAGAAATGGACAAAACCCCCTAAGCTAAGCAGTAACTTGAGTTTCTCCAATGAGTGTCACATCAGGACCTTTGTGCAGCCATTAATTGATCTCTGAACTATTAACAGCAATAATGAGGAAACAGATACTAGAAAGAGCAGGTGAAATTACTGACAGAAAGGTCTGCAAGGAGGAACTCTTTGGGAGAGTTCAGCTCTGGCTGTCTCCTCCTGACAGGTTTGTGCAAGACAGGACCACGTGGGACATCGACGAGCAGTTCCTCTGGGGTCCTGCCCTGCTCATCAGCCCTGTGATGCAACCCGTGAGCTTTTAACATTTATTACTAAGGTCGGTTTCATCAAGCTTCACTTTTTGATTTGAGGTGCCTAAAAATTTTGTGTGTTTAATTGCAGAATCATACGAGTGTGATAGCTTATTTCCCCGACGCCCGCTGGTATGATTACTACGCAGTAAGTCACCCTAAAAAAATTGTATTTTAAAACTTCGATTTTCTGTCCTTTTGCAGAGCTGAGCATGGCAGGGAGGGGGGAGCACTCACCTGCCTAATTTGCATTTAATATAAGTTCTTAGAAACATAAAATCTACTCAGCTAAATAAAGAAATAATAAAAATCCTCGATTCCTTTATATTAATGTATAATAACATGACCAGAGTCATGATAAATGAAAAGGTGAAGTGATTCCTTTAATTTAGAGTTCTTTTCACTTTTTGTAACCCTCAAATGAAGGTTACAAATGAACCCTCAAACCCACAGAATGTTTTTGTAATGGAATGTTTTAGTAAGAAAGAAAAAACAGGTTTAGTTGCATAACTTTTTCCTGCAAAATAATAAAAGATTTGGAAATAGGAAGAGCAGGATCAAAACTCCCTTCATTAATCACAGGTTTGTGTTTCAGTCACTTGGCTCCTTTGGCTCAGCTGCCATCACCTATGGTCAGGCCAGGCTTTTATGGAGCTAAAATTTCAGGGTTTCTCTTATTAATAATTACTCCTGCAGTAACAACTGCTAATTAACCCATCTAGAGAAATATTATCACTTCATTCTGAAGGAAAACCCTGTAAAAATTTCTATTTTCTTTGTACCTAGAACAGCGAAACTGGCTTTAGGGGACAATTCCAGAATTTACCTGCTCCTCTGGAGCACATCAACCTGCACATCCGGGGTGGATACATCCTGCCTTGGCAAAATCCTGCTAATACAACAGCTTACAGGTGGGAAGAAGTGAAAATTTTAAATTTAATTTGGATTTTTGGTGTTTGGGGTTTTGTTTTTCCTAATGGTCTTTAGTATTATGGGATGGCTATGGGAGGTCAGTTGGGTGGTACGTAAATTTATTGTGAAGAAATTACCCTTTGGGGAATGTGGAATGTGATTAGCTGAGGGAATTGAGAGGAAATTGTGCTTTCCACAGCCGGAAAAACCCGATGGGACTGACGGTGGCCCTGGATGATGATCTGTTTGCTGAAGGACACCTGTACTGGGATGATGGAGTTCGCATTGGTACGTCCATGGCTCCTTCCCTTCCTGAACCCTTTTATTGCTGTGAGAGTGGTTGGATGCTGCCAAGTGAGGCTCCATCCCTGGGGATACTCAAAGCCCAAATTCAAGCAGACAAAACCAACCCCAAGGATGTGAATTGGGAAGAGATGGGACAAACTCTGGGGTGTATGAGGAGGTGCAGAGGGAAGGATAGAGTTTTGCCAAAGCCACTCCACTTCTGGGGGACAGATCTGAACTCACCTCCAGAGGCAAACTGAAATTAAACCTGCAGACCAGCATGATTCTTCCTGATTGAAGCCACAGGACGCTGTGATTTATAGAATTAATAATATATTGTATAAATGAAATCGTGCCCTGGGCCTGAGGCAAGGCACATAACAAAGATTCCTCCTCAAACCTATGGGAACCACAACCATAGATCTTGTGAACTAATTTCCTCAACATGGCTAAATTTAAATTGTCTGCAGATAAGAGACACTGAGCTGTCATTTCCCCTCCCCACCATGAGTGCACCACCCTTGCAATAATGAATGCTGAGATTCCCATCAGGAATGCAGCTCTGCGTGGTGACCTGGGGGGAGTTTGCAGGAGGCTGGAGGTGGATCTGCAGGTGCTTCACACCCGCTGGCAGCACTGGAATCCAGAGATGATGGCCACACTTAGGGAAATCTGGTGATAAATGGAATTTGCGTGGATCACGAGGAGCATCTCGCATGGTGGCACTCACAGGAGTGTGGAGAGGCAGGAGGGCAGGAGGCTCAGTGCCCAGGGACCCGCACTGCTCTGAGGGCTGATTTACAGGGCTGGGGAAATACCAGTGTGACTTCAGAGACCCTACCACTGCCAGGAGCCCCTATAACTGCACAGGGAATGGAGGGGAGGTGGGAAATGACTCCTCAGTGAGAAACAGAAATATTTTTCTCCTCATCTAAACTCCCTGATCTTCCCAGGGCTGTTCCTTTGCCTGCTTTTATATCTCCACCCCTACAATGTTCTCCTTTTATCCTCATTTCAACTTTATACACACCAGAAATATTTTCATCTTCTGGAAATGCACAACTTCTCTCTATTTACATACAAATACACCCTTTTTTATTTGTCAGTTGTCTATGGACACAATCCTTGAGCAGAAATTTTGATAATGTGTTCAGTAAGGTGGGTAGCAAAGATATTTTATTCCGTTTCTTTCATTCTTTCTTTTTTACAGATGCATATGAAGATGGGGTTTACCTGCTGACATCATTCACTGCTAACCAGGTAATCACATTAGCCCCTGTTTATTTCATAGTCACTTTAGGTGATTTTTTAAATTATTATTTTGAACTATGGGTATTTTAATTTGGGTCTTCCTAATGCCTGTGTATCCCAACATTACATTAAAATGTGTATCCCTTACATTAAATTCTGCTCACAGATGATTAATCACAAGAAATGTGATTAAACTGTTAAGAATGAATTTAGGAGTGAATCTGAGGAGTATTGTTAAGTACAATTGTCAGATTTCACTTCTTGCCAGTGGAATATCTGGAAATAAATTAGGCTCTAATTATAGGGACTTTTGGCTTTAAAAAAAAGCTCTTTCTCTTGTAGGAGAAAACACACTTTCTTTCATTATTTTCAATGTCTTCTAATTTTATCCACACTGTTCTTTCCTCTCATTTAATTCTGTCTTTGTCAAATAAAAGGGTGCTAATTGCTAGGGAAGGGAGTTTGTTTTGCTAACACTCAATATTTGCAGTTGTAAGGAGATTGTAAAATAAAAGCACCTTTCCCTGCTCTTACAAAAACTCGGTAAGGGAAAGCCTCATTAAAGATGTCTCGAATCAACCAACAATGAGAAACTCTCCCCCTCTGAGCACTAAATACATGGAATTATGTCACAGCACATTTGTGGGGGATCTGGGTGCATCCTAAAGAAACCAAAAAAAAAAAAAAATCCAAAACCTACTTAAAATCCCAGAAATGAATGAGAGGGGCCCTGTGAGTGCTGAGGGAGGGGATGGGAAGGCAGGAGCTGTTGTGGGATGGCAAAAAGCAGGAGGAGAAGAGCTTGGAGCAGCTCTCACATCACCTGGGGCAGGGAAGGAGGGGTTGGTCCTGCAGCTCCTGCTGCCCAGCCAGGGGTTCAGAATTTCTCCTTGCTTCACTCCTCACACCCATCAGCTGAGTGGCAATGAAAGCACAGCAGAGCCCAGGATTTGGCCAGGTTAACGAAGTGGAGAAAAGCTTTCTCAGTATTTGAAAAAACAAATAACAGCACACAGGGATTTGGGAAAGAAAAACCTGGAGTGAGGACAGCAAATGAAAAGCTCAAGTGGATTCATAGAATTACAGAATGGTTTGGGTTGGGAGGGACATAAAAAATCATCTCATTCCATGGGCAGGGACACCTTCCACCATCCCAGGCTGCTCCAAGCCCCATCCAGCCTGGCCTTGGGCACTGCCAGGGATCCAGGGGCAGCCACAGCTGCTCCAGATTTGTAACAGTCTAATCCCAACCTCTGATGTTTGATTTGGGTTGGAATGGTGTTGTTGGGATGAGCCTTCAACTGCTCTGGAATTTTGGAATGGTTCAGGTTGGAATGGTGCTGGGAAGAGCCAATAAGTGCTATGGAACCTTGGAATGGTTTTGCTGGGTTCCCAACATTCCATGAATGGGTAGAACGGTGCAGTTGGGAAACGCCTTTAGGTGCTACGGAATCTCGGGATGTTTGGGTTGGAACGGTGTTGTTGGGAAAGCCTTCAGCTGTTGTGGATCATGGAATGGTTCAGGTTGGAATGGTGTTGTTGGGAAGAGCTTTCAGCTGTTGTGGATCTTGGGATGTTTTGGGTTAGAACGGTGTTGTTGGGAAAGCCTTCAGCTGTCATGGAATCATGGAATGGTGTAGTTAGGAAGAGCCTTCAGCTGTCGTGGAATCATGGAATGGTTTTGGTTGGAAGGGTGTAGTTGGGAAAGCCTTCAGCTGTTGTGGATTCATGAAGTGGTTTTGGTTGGAATGGTGTAGGTGGGAAGAGCCTTCAGCTGTTGTGGAACCATGGAATGGTTTCAGTTGGAATGGTGTAGCTGGGAAGAGCCTTCAGCTGTTGTGGAATCATGGAATGGTTTTGGTTGGAATGGTGTAGTTGGGAAGAGCCTTCAGCTGTTGTGGAACCATGGAATGGTTTCAGTTGGAATGGTGTAGCTGGGAAGAGCTTTCAGCTGTTGCGGAATCATGGAATGTTTAGGTTGGAATGGTGTAGCTGGGAAGAGCCTTCAGCTGTTGCGGAATCGTGGAATGGTTTCGGTTGGAATGGTGTAGGTGGGAAGAGCCTTCAGCTGTTGCGGAATCATGGAATTGTTTAGGTTGGAATGGTGCTGTTGCTCAATTTTTAATTGTACAAATTGCTGTCATTCAATAATTAAGAACAACCGCTCAATGAGGTTTCCCTCTTCCTTTCAGACTGTGTTGGAGATCAGAGTTACACACCAGGGTTACACTGACCCCAACAACCTCATGTTTACTGACATCAAAGTGCTGGGGGTGCCCAGCAGTGTCACTGAGGTGACAGTGTCACAGAACGGGGAGACAATCGACTCCAACCACATCATCAACTATGACAGCAACAGGAAGGTGAGACGCTGCTTGAAGGGTTAATAAAAAAGTTTCCCACCTGCACCTGTGCTCTTAAACCTGTGGACATTCAGCTGTGATACCATATTTAAAATAATTACGTATTTAAAATATTTATATATTTTCTACCATAATTGTATAATAATATATATTTAAATATACCACATTTAAAATGTTTTTACTTAGCATATTTTAAATATGTGTATATTCACCATATCTAAAATAATTCTATATTTAGCATATTTAAAATATTTTTAATTAGCCTATTTTAAATATTTGTGTGTTTGTCATTTAAAATAATTATATATTTATCATACTTTATTTATAAATTTACCTTATTTAAAATATTTTTCCTTAGCTTATTTTAAATATTTGTGTATTTACCATCTTTAAAATAATTATATATTTAGCATATTTAAAAATTTTATATCAGCATATTTGAAATATTTGTATTTTTACCATATTTAAAATATTTACCATCTTTAAATATTTATATATTTACCGTCTTTAAAAGAATTATATATTTACTATGTTTAAAATAATTTTACATAGCATATTTTAAATATTTGTGTATTTACCATATTTAATTATATATTTAGCCTGTTTAAAATTTTTGTATTAGCATTTATATTTTTTATATTTAAAACATTTGTATATTTACCGCATTTAAAATATTTATGATCTTTAAAATATTTATATATTTACCATATTTAAAATATTTATATATTTACCATATTTAAAATATACCATAATTCAGAAAGATGCACAAGCTGCCATCAGGTAATGATTCTTTAAAACCATTTAATGCCACTTCTGGCAGTGGATTTTGCTCCCTAACTTGCAGCCTGGGAGATGTGACAGGAAGAAAAGCATCTCTGAGCAGTTTTTGAGATTCTGCTGTTGACTTTTTGGATGGAAAAAATTTCATACAAACTGTTGAATTTCAGCATATTCCACTTTTAAAATTTCCTTTATTTTTAAAATAAAAGGAACCTCAGCTCTAAAAGAGCCTGTGGAGGAAGGAAGGGATCAGAGAGCCATGGTCAGACTCCCAGATCTGTGCTGGTTAAACTCTGTTTGTAATGACATAAACACAAATTAAAAAAAAAAAAATTAAAAAATAGAGGAATAAATTCTCGCAGTTTCAGATGAGCAGCCAGTTTCCCCTGGCACACAGAAAACCTGGTGGATCTTTAGGGCTCAGTAACTAAATGTGCATTTTGTGGTTTTATTCACAGCTCCTGAGAATCACCCGTCTCCAGCTGAAACTGGGCCAGAGCTACACCCTGCAATGGAGTTAAAAGGGAAAATAACATCGGCCACACCTGTTTTCTCCTATTTTTAAAACTGTTTTCCAATTTTCAAAGTGCTTTTCTGTCATCTCTTTGCCTTACCAACACACCAGCAGAGTCAGTTCACAGCCAGGTATTTTGTGCACAAAGCACTCACGTGCCAGCAGTGCCACTTTAGGATAAGTTCATCTTTCAAAGCGAGACCTGAAGGGGAAAAACTCTGATTTTTTCAGAGCAGAATTCCTGTCTGACTTCATAGCTGATAAATTTTGTAAAAAAGATGAAGTTGAAGTGGATTTGAAGCCGTAATTTTGCCCATATTTAACTTCCATCCTAATTTTAATTGCACCCATGCAAGTGATTATTATGGAGAAGAATTTCGGGCCAGATAAAGTAGAAGTAAATATTTTCAGATGACTGATTTGGCATGAAATAATGTTTCAAGCTGTTGGTCTATAAAATATTCAGATACTTGAAAAAATAATTTAAAGTTTGGGGGTAGGGGGGAGGGTGTTGTATGACTTCAGCCAGATTTGTGGTTCCTATGTTTTAACCTGAAGTTGTAAAATTAAACCTGAAATTTTAAGGGTAATTAATTCATGTTGGTCTCTGTTTATTTCACTGAAGGAAATGCTGTTGTTGTGTGTTTGCCATAATAATAATAATTCATCTTAAAGCCTCTTTTTATCCCAAGAGTGCAGCATGTGAACTAAAGGGACTGGTAAAACATATTTATAATTAAATTCGACGGGAATAAACTGCTGCAGGAGGTGGTGGCAATTTCCAGTGACTGTGTTTTACATTCCTTTAAAGGATTATTCTTTGTAAAAAAAAAAGATGCAGCTGAAGTGGATTTGAAGCCGTAATTTTGTCCATAACGTTGAGGTTTTAAATGTTGGGGTACAAAGCTCAACAGCCAACACCTCACTGTGGGTGAATGCAATTACAGGGGTGAAATTATTGAAATTTACTGTGGTGTGATAATGAAGAAAGAAAAAGATAATTTAGGGGTAATTTCATCCTTTATATTTTGACAAATAAAACTCTCCTGTTCCTCCAAGAGCTGGCAATGCCCAGCTGATGAAGATGTGGGTCTTGGCTGCAGAGAGGGGTGAGGGGGTACAGAACCTTTGTCTCACCGTTTTGCACCCCCTCATCTGACATGGGAAACACTGGGGACAACCAAAAGCTTAAAAAAATTCCTTATTTATTAGGAAATAACCTGTTATTATTATTCCTAATAATTAGGAATAACCTCGTTATTGGAATTTTTTTCGGCTTTGAGACCATTCAAAAAAAAAAAAGATTTTTCCTTATTTATTTGGGGAATCTCAGTATGGGCTTTTTTTCAACCTTGAGACCTTTCCAAAAAAAAAAGAGACTTTTCCTTATTTATTAGGAAATAGCCTTGTTATTATTATTCCTAATAAATAGGAAAAAGTTATTGGCTTTTTTTTCCGGCTTTGAGACCATTCCAAAACAAAAAAAAAAAAGATTTTTCCTTATTTATTAGGAAATAACCTTGTTATTATTATTATTCCTAATAATTACAAAAAACCTTGTTATGGCTTTTTTTCTGGCTTTGAGACCATTCAAAAAAAAAAAAAGATTTTTCCTTACTTGGTTTGGGAACCTTGGTATTGGCTTTTTTTCCAGCCTTGAGACCCTTCCAAAAAAAGAGATTTTTTCCTTATTTATTAGGAAATAACCTTATTATTATTATTCCTAATAATTATGAAAACCTTGTTATTGGAATTTTTTCCGGCTTTGAGACCATTCAAAAAAAAAAAAGATTTTTCCTTATTTATTTGGGGAATCTCAGTATGGGCTTTTTTTCAACCTTGAGACCTTTCCAAAAAAAAAAAAAAAAAAAAAGACTTTATTTATTTGGGGAACCTCAGTATTGGCTTTTTTTCAGCCTTGAGACCTTTCCAAAAAAAAAGAGACTTTTCCTTATTTATTAGAAAATAGCCTTGTTATTATTATTCCTAATAAATAGGAAAAAGTTATTGGCTTTTTTTTCAGCCTTGAGACCCTTCCAAAAAAAGATTTTTCCTTATTTATTAGGAAATAACCTGTTATTATTATTCCTAATAATTATGAAAACCTTGTTATTGGATTTTTTTTTCGGCTTCGAGACTATTCCAAAACAAAAAAAAAGATTTTTCCTTACTTATTTGGGGAACCTCAGTACTGGGGGGTTTTTTTCAGCCTTGAGACCCTTCAAAAAAAAAAAGATTTTTTCTTGTTTATTTGGAGAACCTCATTCTTTTTAAGCATTGAGAGTCCCAGCACATGGAATGCATCCCGTGTTTCAGCCCCAGGGGAAGGTTTAAGAGTCCCCAGGATAATAATTCCTGAGTAATGATAATTCCAGGAATTATTTTCCCCTGGATAATAATTCCAGGCTGAGAAATCCCAACTTCAAACTCACTTGGCCACCCCTGGGGTTGCTCCCTTGGAGTCTGTCCCACCCCAGACCCAGCCCCAACGTGTCCCATTGCAGGAAATCCCATGGAAATCCTTCATCCTGAGCACTGGGGGAGCTCCCAACAGGATTAAACATCCTGCTTGTGCTGGGATGGGATTTTTTAACTCTCACCTCCTCATGGTTTGACTTTCCAGCACCTGGGGGCACCTGTGGGAGTTTTCGAAGGGGTCCTGGGAGGGGAGTTAGGGGGGTTTGGGGGAGTCTGAATGATGTTGAGGTGCTCCAGAAAGCTCTGGAGATGTTTATAGAAGAACTTGGGGACATCTGTGGAAGTTTGGGAGTGGTTCCAGGGGGCTTCCAGGGTCTGGGGGGTCCTGGGGAGGGGAATTTTGGGTGTTTTGGGAGGTTTTGGAGGGGTTTTGGGGAGTCTGGACGTTGTTGAGGTGCTCCTGGAAGCTCTGGAGATGTTCTAGAAGAATTTGGGGAAATCTGCAGGAGTTGGGGGGGAGGATCCTGGGGGGCTTCCAGGGTCTGGGGGGTCCTGCGGAGGGGAGTTTTGGGGATTTTGGAAGGTTTTGAGCAGTTCTCAGGCCGTCTGGAGGTTGTTGAGGTGCTCCTGGAAGCTCTGGAGATGTTTCTAAAGAGCTTGGGGCCACCTGTGAGAGTTTTGGGGGGCTTGGAGGGTGGGATTTGGGAGGTCCCAGGAGGGTTAACAACACCCAGAGGTTTGACACAACCGTGCTGTACATCCCACCAGAAAATCCTCAGTGGAGGCAAAATTCTTCACTGAGAGCCGTGAAGTTCGGCTCTCCAAAGCTTTTTTGCTGAGCTTAATTTTTTGGAACTCTTGGAAATTTTGTTGGAACTCTTGCAGCTGGAGAGAAATGCTCGGGCAGCTTGGAGGGAAACCACCAGCACTAATGGCTGTGGGGAGGAAATGATGGAAAATCAGCTCTCATTCCACCAGGGTTATTCCTAAGGGTTCCCAAATGATCCCTGCTCTGAAAAAACTCCTGGATCCAAATTTTGGGAGTGACTGGACAGGATGGAACAGATATTGCTGCAGCAAAGAGAAACGGATGGCCCCGGAATCACAATTCCACTCATGGAAAAGATAAAACCATGTCACACTCGGCTGGGCTTGTTCTAATGAAGCTGGCACACATGCACAGATAATTGGAATTTTCCTTGGAGCTGGAAGGAGCAGCTGGATGGCAACATCTGGCAGCACAGCTGGAGCGAGGTGGGCTGGGAAAAGAGAGGGTTTGGGACCTTTGGGGATTTTCCTTTCCTTTTTCCCCTTTCTTCTCCTTTTCCCCTTTCTTCTCCTTTTCCCCTTTCTTCTCCTTTCCCCCTTTCTTCTCCTTTTCCCCTTTCTCCTCCTTTTCCCCTTTCTCCTCCTTTTCCCCTTTCTCCTCCTTTTCCCCTTTCTCCTCCTTTTCCCCTTTCTCCTCCTTTTCCCCTTCTCCTTTTTCCCCTTCTCCTCCTTTCCCCCTTTCTCCTCCTTTCCCCCTTTCTCCTCCTTTTCCCCTTCTCCTTTTTCCCCTTTCTCCTCCTTTTCCCCTCTCCTTTTTCCCCTTTCTCCTCCTTTTCCCCTTCTCCTCCTTTTTCCCCTTTCTTCTCCTTTTCCCCTTTCTCCTTTTCCCCTTTCCTTTTTCCTTTTTCCCTTCCACAAGTCACTTTTGTCATTTTTGTCCTCTCAGCTGAGGAACTTGTGGTTTTGGTTTTTTTTCACCTAAACCAGGAAATCTTCACTAAATGATGCAGAATTGGAAGTTCCTCTTTACATTTCCTGGAAATGCCAATCTCCTGTGATTCCATGGATTCAGTCAAGCTTGGTGGTGTACTCAATTACTGATACAAATATCTTGCAATATGAATTTTTGAATTATGATTATATATTAATAACATAACAATTAATATAATATAATTAATAATAATATATAATTATTATTAAGTGAAATGTTAAAAATTAATCCAGTGCAAAGCACTTCAGATTAACGAAGCTGAGGTGTTTAAATACACATTTGGTGTGTGCCATATTTACATACATAATTCATAATTCATTTAAGTGTGCACACTTAAACATACACTATGTGTATTACATTATTAATATTTTAAATTCTATTAAGTAAACTAAAGGGTTTTTTTCCTTTATTATATGGTTGCTCTCACATTCGGAGTCGTTTCAGTTGAATGTTTAATGCATGTGAGGCATTATGCACATTACAATAATTATGGAGTAAGAGACTCAGAAATGCTCCCTGACCACTGGGTCTCTTTTAATCATCTCAGGAGACCTTTCAGGAGGATGTAAAACCCCATTTCCTCCCCTTGATATAAACCCCACACTAGGGTGAGCCCAGGAAGCAGCTGATACTGAAATATCCCAGCTCTTTTTAAACATGGATAAAATTTGCATTGAGTACCCAGCGCAGGAGAGGCAAAAAAAAAAAAAAAAATACATTTAAGCAGAATGTCCAAAAGTATCTGTTAAAAACATTATTTGCCATTAACTGAGTCTTGAAAGTTCCACAGGGTGGAGGAGAGCAAAGAATCTGATCAAGAGGATCCCTCCAGATCCGTGGTTTTCTTTGCCAGCGTGGGACAACTGGAAGAATCTTCTGTGTTAAAGAGAAAATATTCAAAGCTCCAAAGCACCTCACCAGGACACAGCCACAGGAGCTGGAATTAAATCAGGTATGCCCAGGTGCTGATGTAACAGCTCCCAATGCCCTGTAGCCATGGATAAAAATATCCTCAGAGCTGGTTCTCATACAAGCACGGAATGCTTTGGGTTGGGAGGGAACTTGGAGCTCCTTTTGTTTCATTTCCACAAACCCAGGCTGCTCCAAGCCCGCCCAACCTGGCCTTGGGATCTTGGTTTTGAAATTGGATTGAAGTCCGGTGTCATGTATTATCTTCTTTTTATTTTTCCAGAGTTGGGATTACATGTTCAGAGAGTATTTGTGTTTGGACTCAGATGTTTATTAATTCTTATCTATGTTACAGTCTCACAAACCACTGAGTGCCACAGCATTTCCAGCTAACAAAGTGAAAAATGGCCCCCATCTCTTTTTCTACAAGGCCTTTTAAGCACAAACTGTCCAATTAAGAAATGACACCTAAATTATTTTCACTTTTAACCCAATAACCAACCACCCCTGGCCCGCAATGTGGATTTTTCTACCCAATTACAAAATCCCACCCAGAGCCATGGAGAAGAAGGTGAAAAAGCAGGACTGGCCTCTGCCCTAAATCTTCCATCTTACTTTATTATATATATATTTTAAATATTTTGTATATATATGTATATATGTGTGTGTATATATAAAATATTAAAAAATATATATTATAAAGCAATGTATATATTTGTATGTTTATTTATAGTATATATTTATATATTTATATATTTTTATATTCTAAATTATATTATATATTATTATAATTTCTATTTTATAGATTATATATTAATATATTATTGTATAATATTTTAATATATTTTTAAAATATCTATTACTATATTCTAAACCCTTAAACTCTCAGTTTTGCACCCTGTGATCTCACACACTTCTATTCAAACCCCACACCCACAATCCCAGCGCTGTCACTCAATTTTGGGAGCTTCTCCACGGCCTCAGGTCAGTGCAGTGTTTGCTTGGGGGTCAGTGCCTGGAGCACAGAGAGCCTGGAATTCTCAGTGCCCAGGGATCCAGCAGGGTAGGGCTGCGGAGTTTTGGATTTGGGTGGAATCCAGAAGAGCTGCTGCCTAAAAATGACAGAACTCGGCAGGTTTGTGCTGTTTTCTCCTGAATTTGAATGTACTGGAGAGTAACAAACTGGGATGTGTTTGAATAAAGTTGGCAAAGGGAAACCTGCAAAGAGCTGGGCTCTGCTTCAAGTCTAACTTCTTATTGCTTTCACTAATAGATTTAATTCTATTGGTTATTATTTTTAACAGATTAATTAAAAATTAAAAACAGTTTTTATCAGTGTTTACACTGTCAAATATTTAATAAATGGTCTCTGTAGTGACACTTCTCAGAGCAGCACAACTCTGGACATCCCTTGAAGACAACAGCCACAGAATCTCCTCTCTTTTTGATCCACACAATTCCCCCCAAATTTCTCTCATACTCAACAATGAAAGAAAACACAATTTCCTGCTCTGCATATACAACCTCTCCAATCACTCTGTGCTAGCCAATATTCCACTTTCCAATACAGGGATGCTGGGAAGGGCATTTTGTTGTTGTTTTCCATCCAGGCAGCTCCTGCTTCCTCCCCAGTATTCCAGCTCCTTTCCTGAAATCCCTCTCCCACTGCACTCCCGTTCCCCTCAGCTCTCCCTTTCCCATTTTCCTGCCACCTTTGGCTCTGTTCAGTGGGACCAGCCTGGAGAAAATGCTTCTCCAGGCTCTGCTATTCCATCTCTACAGCAGAACAGGAATTTCAGTATTTCCATTTTCCTAAATGGATCACTTCCATTTCAGTATTTCAGTATTTCCATTTTCCTAAATGGATCGTTTCCACTTCAGTATTTCCGTTTTCCTAAATGGATCACTTCCATTTCAGTATTTCAGTATTTCCGTTTTCCTAAATGGATCGTTTCCATTTCAGTATTTCAGTATTTCCGTTTTCCTAAATGGATCATTTCCATTTCAGTATTTCAGAATTTCCATTTTCCTAAATGGATCTCACTGGTTCTGCCCTCTACCCTTTATAACCAGAAACATTTTGGAGTTGGAAACGGAGATATCCCATCCTTTGGAGAGCCTAATCCCTTCCCACAGATCTTTCCAAGCACTAAAAAACAAAGTTTGCCTGACTTTGAGAACTTCCCCTCGGCACAAAAGCTTCTTCCAAGGGTTTTAATTGAAGCCAAGCACCTATTTGGGTTACGAAGTCCTATATTTAACTTGAATGGAATAATTTCTTTTCTTGTATTTAACCTTTGATCAGCTGCCTACCTTTGAACTCTGGATATCGATCCCCTCCTTGTTATCCTTGTCCCACTTCTCCTGGAGCTCTTGCATAACCTCAGAAATCAAAATTCTCTCTTTGCTGAAATAACTTTTTTTTTCTTTTTTTTTGTTCACAGAGATGGCTTCACTTTGTTCTTTTGGTTTTTGTTTTAATGTAAGCACCACAGAGATCTGGAATAGAACAATGAAGATGTTTGTACAGTTTTAAATCAAATTCAGCACTGGGGGAATGTGTGGTTGCACAAACAATAAAAATTTGAGAAAAACTCAAAACTCAGCATAAATTTAAAAAATAACATTAAAAATCCTGTCATGATCTCACTTTTCCTCCTTTTTTTTTTTTTTTTAAGGCTTAGAATGTTCTAAATTATGTAATTACCTCCTTTCAAGTGCTTGCATTGAATGATTTGTTGCTTCAGAGTGATGCAGGTAAAAATCATCCTCATTGATATTTGTTTTTAAATGAACTCCAAAGAGAGAAGTGAATTCTGCACTCGGAGTGCACAGAAAAACAAACTCTCATCAATCCCCTTGTCCCCAAATCATTTCCAACTACTCAAATCCAGAGGGATTTATAAATCCTGTGCCACTTGCAGGCTTGGGGCACATCTAAATATGGTTTTTCCCTTTTTTCCCTTTTTCTTTGGAATATCCTTTCATCCCACATCCCACCCCACTTCTTTCACTGTCATATCCCAGATGGAAAGGAAATATTTTCTTTTTCTTTTCTTATTTTCTTTCCTAGGGACACAGAGAAATAAAACCGGTTTTAGTAAGACCAGCAAAAAGCAAATCCTACACTGAGCAGTGGCAACACCTCTGCATTTCCTCAGCATTCCTTGCAGCTGGATTTTCCCAGAATTTATGCCAGGCAGGTCACCACTGAAAATCTCTGGAATTACATGGATAAACCTACCAGAAGAGAATTTCCATTTCTTTTTCCAGCAGGAGATTATCCCGACTGTTTCTCAGAGTTTGTTTTTTCTCCTCTGTGCCCCAAAATCTTCGTTCAGCCCAACATTCCCATTCTGGACATCAGCTCTTGTGCAAAATTTTGGCTATTTCTTCACCACACCTGAAAAATTGAAATTTTGGCAATTTCTTCACCACAACTGAAAAATTGAATTTTGGCTATTTCTGCACCCTTTTTTATGCTTTCCTGCCATTCAAGGAGTGAGTGTTGCCATCAGGCTGTGACCAGCAGTGTCCCACACACCAGAGCCTTTTCCAGTCCCTTCCAGCTTTGGATATTCCATGATTTAAATGCTCAGTACCTAGAAAATAGAACCACTCATTAATATCTCATGAGAATAATTTTGGGTCAGGCTTTGTGCCTCTCATTGTACATTTTAATGCACTTCTCCTTGCGTCTTCCATTGGAGCTCTGAGGAGGTAATTCGGATTTTCCTTTTATTCCGTGTTTCCTCGCAAGGTGGAATTCCCACATCCTGTGGGATAATTCCTGTGAGATTTTTGTATTTATTGCTTCTAGATGTCAGACAGGGAATTCACTTCCCATCATGCCATAAAGCAGATTTATGAGAGTACAAATGCATATATGGGTAAAAATGAAATATTATTTTTTCCTTAAATAAAGGGGAGCAAAACTAAAAGAAGCTTTTAAAATAATGACAAGACAGTGAAAATGTCCAATTTCAGGTTATATATTTCCAACATTCAAAATTCCATATTGGGGAATGACTCAGAACTTTTTTTCCTTGTTGATCTGGTGTAGAAAAAGCATCTGAGAGAGGAAATATTTTCAGCTGCTGGAAATGTGGCTTTCACTCTCATCTATAGCATCAACCTATGGAGGATGTGTTCGTTATGATAAATATTTACATGTGCAGACATAAATTTCCATATCCTGCAGAACTGATTATGTCAAAGGAAAATATTTGGATACTTGACAAAAAAAATCCCAGTTTTCATTTTTCTTTCCTCTTTTATTTCTCTCATTTTTTTTCTTTCTAAATGAAAAAAAATATAATGCGTATTACATAAAATATAATATATTTTAATATTAATTCCTGCATCTTTGAATGATATAATCTTCATATTATGGAAACTCTTCAAAAAGTCACCACGTTCAGAGATTGGGTTTATTCAGGCTTGGTTTTATTTATATTTATTTTGTGTATATTTCTGCTTCATCTACATGCCCTGTAATCACATGTGTTCACCTGTGTGAGATGGATATAAGCAGTCTGCTTCATTAATTTTTTTGGAAATAAATTTAAATAATAATGGAAATCCCTAAATAAAGTGGTATGTAAATCCACATCTAAAAATAGAATAAAATTAATAGAATAGAATAGAACTGACATAAAAATAAGATAAAATAAAGCAAAATAAAATAAAAAAAATAAAATAAAAATAAAATAAAATAAAATAAAATAAAATAAAATAAATAAAATAAAATAAAATAAAATAAAAAAATAAGTAGCACATGTGCGGTAGCAAAGTGCTACATTCTGAATATCTGGGTAATTACCTTCAAGAATGAGGACAAAATAAATGCTTATTTTCCTGCAGCGTGATTTTTTATAATTTTTAAACACATTTTTTGTTTTGGGGGGTTTTTTAAAATATAAAAAAACCCTGAAAAACCTCAGTTGTTTTCAGTATCCTGGAAAAGTAAAAGCAGCAGCTGTGGACTTATTACAAAATGAGAATGGGAACATCTTACAAATGTTCTGATTACAAAAGGAGTATGAGAGCATCTTCAGGTGCTCACCAGAGGTAGCACTATCTGTCTTGGGTTATGTAACCAAAAAAATGTTTATTCTATTTCATCTGTTGAAAGCAGCTGGGGAGATGTTTTTTCTTTATCTCTTGTAACTCCAGGGGGAGGGGGGCGGATGCCTTCTGATAATGGGCCAGATGTTAAAGCCAGGTGGGGCAGTGTTCCTTATCTCTTCCAGGACCCATCCCTCATAATTCTGGGGGAATATTTTCTGTTCAAACCAGCTGGGGCAGTGTTTTTATCCCTTTCACCACCCCGCAGGGGATATCTGCTTATAATGGGCCATGCAGGCTCACCAATGACATCACACATGACATCACCGGGGATATCTGCTGATAATGGGCCATGCAGGCTCACCAATGACATCACACATGACATCACCGGTGATATCTGCTGATAATGGGCCATGAAGGCTCACCAATGACATCACACATGACATCATATCATTGGGAGATGCTCCGCCCAGTGGGAGGAGCCAAGCATTCCTACTTGGATAAAAACTGGGACTCAGGAACAGCAGGCATTCCCAGGATCCGGCTTTCCACTGGGCTACAGGAGGAAGACTGGACTCATCTCAGCACCACTGGACTTTTCCACAGGATCATCCCTACTCCACAGAACGACATCTGTCACTGCAGGAGGATTTATTGGGACTGCTCCCAACACCCTGACCAACAGGGTGTCAGGTCGTATCCCTGACCCTGTCAGGGTTTCTTCCAAGATTTCTGTTTGCTTGCTTGCCTATTTTTTTGTACTACTACATTTGTATTTTTTTTAAATTCCTAGTAAAGAACTGTTACTCCTATTCCCGTATCTTTCCCTGAAAGTCGCTAATTGCAAAATTATAATAATTTGGCGGGGAGAGGGTTTACATTCTCTGCTCCAAGAGAAGCTCTGGCTTTTCCCTGGCAGACAACTGTCTTTCAAAACCAAGACAGTATCTGCTGCAACTGCAAACGTGACTGTGCTGCAGCAAATGCACAGAATTTTCCAAGCAAACAGCAGCAAGAGATGTTTTACACAAGAGAAAAAGCCACGTGAGTCCCTCAGTGCCTCTCCTGCAAGGATCACATTTCTGTTCTTATTTACTTTAGAGGTACCTTATAAATATTTAATTTCAGCAGGGCCCATGGAATAAAGCAAGCCCGGGAGCACAAGGTGACCCAGGTGTTTCACTGCAGGGACAATTAAAGGCTTATTGCCATCCTACTGGAGGAGCGGGGACAGGAAAGTGTGGAATTCTAGACTGGGTAATGTTGGAAAAGACTTTTAAAATCATCAGGTTCAACCATGACCCGGCATCACCACCACGCTCCCACTGAGCCACAGCCTTGAGTGCCACATCCACAGATCTGAGCAGTTCCAGGGATGGAGACTGAACAATTCCAGGGATGGAGAATGAACAGTTCCAGAATGGGGACTGAACAATTCCAGGGATGGGGACTCCACCACTGCCCTGAGCAGCCCCTCCCAATGCTTTACAACCCTTCCCATGAAGGAATTTTCCCAAATATCCAATCTAAAACTCCCCTGGCCCAGCCTGAGGCCATTCCCTCTCCTCCTGTCCCTGTTCCCTGGGATAAGATCCCAAATCCCCCTCACATGTCCCCTCCTGGCAAGGAATTGTGCAGAGCCACAAGGTCCCTCCTGATCCCCCTTTTCTCCAGGCTGAGCCCCTTTCCCAGCTCCCTCAGCCCCTTTCCCAACCCCATTCCCTTCCTTGGATATGCCTCCAGCATGAGAAGAGCCTAGGTGGAGCCTCCCAAAATCCCAAACTCTACATCCCCAAATCCCTGCAGCTCCTCAGCAGGATGGGAGGGTTGATGCTGGGAGTGCATCCTGAAGGCCACAAGCAGGGGAGCAGCACCAAGAGCTGCAAATGAGGAGGAAAAAAGTTTGCTTGTAGTATGTGAAAAATATGAAAACTGGGAAAACTTCTCCTTTTTTTTTTTTTGTTCTTTTTTAAATGCTAAGTCACAGATTTTAACAACAAGGGGGGGAGAAGAAAAAAAAAAAAAAGAACATTGTTGTTGAAACCAAAGAATTTCAACTTCCCAGCCTTCTTTATTGTTGTCAACTTCAGAAATTTCCAAAACCTAACAACATCACTTCAAAAGCCCTTGGTCTAAACGAACACCAGATAATGAAAGAACATCTTTTAAGAATATTTCCAGAGACATAAAAACCCCCAGCAAGCTTCCACGAGCGACACTTCTGACAAACGACGCTCCTGAAAAAAAAAAATTAAAACCCCGCAAGAATCTGGGCACGGAACTAAAGCTGCTGGGCGAGAGTGACACTTTCCCTCCTGCTAATTGACAACTTGGGGAAACAAAGCCACAAAAAAAGACAAGTTCTGCTGTTCCTCTGGTGCCTGGAGCCTGTCAGGAGCTGGGATCAGCTCGGGTTTGATCTCCGGCAGCGCGCGGAGCCGAGGGGGGAGCAGAAGGGATCTGTCTGCCAGGGCTGGCAGCACAAAGGCAGCCAAGGTGTGTTTGAAGGCCCACAAGGAGCAGCCAGGGAGGCTGAAAAAGGAGAATTTTCAATGTTTTTAGGGCTCTGTGGTTTCTTATTGAACAGCTTGGTGGGGTTGTATCTGTTACGGCCAAGTGGGGAGTGACTTCAAGGTGGGAAGTTGGGAGGGTGAGATGCTGTAGGTATCGCTCAGCCACTTGGGTTCAGGACAGTGAAGCACATCCAGGAGTTCTGCTTGGAGAAAAATCCAAGTATTTTAGCTAAAATAGTGTTCAAGGCCAGGTTGGGTGGAGCTGAAGTTACCGCCAAGTGGGGAGTGACTTCAAGGTGGGAAGTTGGGAGGGTGAGATGTTGGAGGTATCATCCTCCCAAGCCACTCTGGGCTCAGGACAGTGAAACACATCCTGGGAGTTCTGCTTGGAGAAAAATCCAAGTATTTTAGCTAAAATAGTGTTCAAGGCCAGGTTGGATGGAGCTCCAACAAGCACTTGGTTACCGCCAAGTGGGGAGTGACTTCAAGGTGGGAAGTCGGGAGGGTGAGATGTTGGAGGCATTGCTCAGCCACATTGGGTTCAGGACAGTGAAGCACATCCAGGAGTTCTGTTTAGAGGAAAATCCAGATATTTTGGCTAAAAACTCTTCAAGGCCAGGTTGGGTAGAGCCCAAGTTACTGCCAAGTGGGAGTGAATTCAAGGTGGGAAGCTGGGAGGGTGAGGTGTTGGTGGTGTCATCCTCCCAAGCCACTCTGGGCTCAGGACAGTGAAACACATCCAGGAGTTCTGCCTGGAGAAAAATACAGATATTTTGGCTAAAAAAGTGTTCAAGGCCAGGTTGGGTGGAGCTCAGGTTACTGCCAAGTGGGGAGTACACTCAAGGTGGGAAGTTGGGGGGATGAGATGGTGGTGGTGCCACTCAGCCACTCTGGGTTCAGGACAGTGAAGCACATCCAGGAGTTCTGCTTGGAGAAAAATCCAGATATTTTGGCAAAAAAAGTATTCAAGGCCAGGCTGGATGAAGCTCTGAGCAACCTGGGCTGTGGAAAGTGTCCCTGTCCATGGCAGGGATGGAACCAGAGGAGCTTCAAGGTTCCCTCCAGCCCAAACCATTCCATATTCCTGTGGTTCTGCTGACTCATTGGTTTTAAAGAAATTCTAAATTGTTTTTAGTCATAAATATAAAATTTTCTCCTAAAAATGGGGTTTTCTTTTTTCTCAGAATTCTGAGATCAGTAATTATTTGATATGCTTGCTACAGAGCTTTATATATTATATGGATTTATATACATAAATCCCACTATTATGGCTGCCAATAGCTTTTGTCTTGTGCAAAAGATCTGAAAAACACTGAGCATTTTATTAACCCTTTTTATATTCATTCTCTAGGCAATCAGGGACCAGCCTTAGGTTTTATACCAGAAATTTCTGAAATGATTACAAATCACATGAAAAGAAATTTAGGATTTAACAGTCTCTTATCAGATATTTTTATTATAATCAGAGATCCTACAGCATCCAGATTAGATGCTCTGCTGCTTTTTTTCCCCTTTCACTTAGCAATAATCCTGTGTCTATCTGTACCAAGAGGGCTCTTAAAATTCTACCTTGACATGCAAGAACACTGCTCGGGTGGCTTTTTTTCTCCCCACATTTTTATTTCTCTCTCACATAAAAACCAATCCTCCATGAACTTACCACCAGTGAGGCCAATAATAGAAAACAAAACGCACTGATGGAGATTTTACTGCGAGTTTCATGCTACAACCCACCCTCATGGCTTTGGTTTAGAGGGGCAATAAAATCTGCCTTGTTTAGGGGAAAGCTGACACCTTTATCTCTGACTCTCCGAAGGCTGGGCTGAGGAGTTTGGATGATTTTGCCATGAGAACGATCAGAAATTTTAAGGGAAAAGGCCAGCAGACATCATTATTTGCATCAAAAAAAATTGTATGGAGCATTCAGGTTTGCTATTTGGAATAGTGATCGTGCAATTTAGCAAATTATTAAAAATAATGACAACTGCACACCAAATTCTGGGCATTTCCTCTGCAGGCTCAGCCGTGCTGTATTTTATTCCACTTTGCAGAGAATTGTGTTTGGTCTCCTGCAGAAAGATTAGCATCAAATATTAATAGTTTTTTTCCCTATGCAGAGTCAGAAGATGGGAAGTGTTTGACTGTTTTCCGTCATTCTAATAAACTGTTCTGAAAAGAAAGAATTACCGAGTGTCTGAGGTGGTGAAAACATCGCACTGGCAGTCAAAAAAAAAATGAATCCCAATTCTGAAAATCACAACAGAGAGCAAATCCAGAGGACTGATGGAGGAATGTTGGGGCTCTCCAGGTACAAATCTCGGTATTTCCCTAAATACCAGAGCACTTCAGACTTTTTTTTACCCTTTCACCCATTTCAGAAGTTCTGTGGGAGGCAATTAACAGGAATGAAAGTTACCTTGAGGTTCGAGCACATTGTTTTGAAATGCCACCCACAGAAGTTCACGTAGATCTGAATAAATGAGGGAATAAAATTCTTTCAAAAAGGAGAGGGGCAGAGCCCTGTCATTCAATGGGAACTTGTTTGCCTTGGCTGCAAATTCAAATTTTGCTCTTTTAGCAGGAATTACTGACTTTGAGAAGGTGAACAAGTCAGGTACAGACTCAGTTCTCATGGGTAGGAAGGAACTCAGCCTCCAGAACCACCTGGAATTCTGGGGGTAACTCTGTGTCACCTCTAGATCTCATCACGTCATTTCCTTTTTTTTTTGGATGGCAAAATTCTGAAGGCAACCAGAATTTCCAACAGCTCAAATTCCTCAGAAATGTGAACTTCCCTCCTGAAGCTTTTAAACCAGAGCTGACTGCAGGAAAAAAAAAGAAGACAACGGCTCCGTTAAAGACGAAGCCGTTCCTTCCATAACATTTTAGATCAAATTAATGATTTAGTGAGTACAAGGATTGCTGCTCTCAGACTTGCACAGCACTTCCAAAAAAGAAGTAGATGGTTGGAAAGAACCTGTGGGGAATGATTGCTCACACAGACGTGGCGGAACAGAGTTACAGCTCTCGCCAGCAACGAGAGCAATAAAGTCTGACGGAGATAATGCAACAAACATAATGGTTTGCTTTGCATCTTAAATAGATAATGAAGCAACCAGAGGCAATAGATCCAGCAGTTCCAGCGCTCAGGGCTCCGTAAATAACAGCTCAGAGCAGGAGGATTTACTGCGCTAATAAAGTTAACAGATAACCGAGTTGTGGCGCTTTCACTCACCCCATTGGTGATGTTCTCCCGTGGAGATGGGGAGGTCACTGCCAGGAGTCAGGCAGCAGCAAAGTTTGGAACAGTGGAGGCAAACATGAGTTAAAATTGTGTTTTGTGGATAGGGAGAGGTCATTTTTAGGAACTGTGAATCCAATGTTCCCAGAGCAGGTCCCTTGGGAGCGTTCCTTCTCCCTCCACAGCTCCAAGCCACAGGAAAAGGCTCCAGACACTTCTCCCAGTCCTGATCCACATCAGCCTCAATGATTCAATGTCTCCATTCTGTGGTTCTGCTCAGGTAACCCAGTCTGGGCATCCCCTCACCTCCTTTCAGCTGCTCACGCAGCTTCAGGCTGGACAAAACTCCCGGCTGCTCCAGCTGCAAGAAACCAGCCAGAATTAGTGCGTTTTAGAGCAAAAATCATTTCTCCTGATGTAGGAATGCGTCTCAGGAGAAGGGAAGCAAGTTGCAGATTATTATTCCAATGTCCCAGGCCAGGCTGGATGGGGCTTGGAGCAACCTGGGTCGTGGAAGGTGTCCCTGCCCATAGGACTGGAGCATCCTTGAGATCCCTTCCAACCCAAACCATTTTGGGATTCAGTCTGGAGAGGGATGAGCCCTCACAAGAACGAGGTGGAGATAAACAATCACCCCACAGCAGCTGAGGCCCAGGCTGAAACGAAACAATCTTGTACCTAAACATTCCCTTTCTATTCCCACCAAGAAAATCCTCTTGACATAATTTAATTACACCTAAGAGGACATTACACCTCAGCAGAGGCAGGGAATTCTGAGAACGCTGTGTCAGGGCTGATGACATTATCTGAGCCACTTTTGATGGGATTAATGTTGTTTAAGGCAGCTGAGGAGAATTTTGCTGCACGAGATAGAGCAGCAACAGAACAACAGGTCCAGAGGGTGAACACGGCTCTTCCAGGCAGCAGCGGATAATTATGAAATGTAATTATCCTTGGAGTTTCTCAGGGAAAAGAGCAAGGCTTGATAAACATTTTAGCACATTCTTGCTGTTAGGAGGGAAAGAAAAGAAAAAAAAAAGGACATTTGAAGGAAATTAAAAACCTAAGGCAGCAGGTTCGAAACGCTGAATGCTGGGACTTGACAGGTCATTTAAATACGTGAAAATGTTATTTAATTCATGTAACCTAAAACTGTACAAATAAAAGTAAATAAGAGGCAAGAGGATTATCTTAGAGGTGTGTGGGTGTGCATGTAGGATGGGAATTTTAAAATCTGGAACTAATCAGTGGCTAAACCCAACACAGAGCCCCCCTCTCCTTGCTGGTGGCTTCTCTTCTCCCCATCCCTCAGATCCATCCCATTCCAACAGCTCTAGCATGGAGTGGATCCAACCCAGGTGCAATTTTCTAACTTTTAACAATATTCTGAACAAAATTACATTAAAAAACCCACATGGGAAAGGAGTAAGACAAAGAATCCTATTTTTACTCTTCCCCTTTACCTTTGCAGTAAATTGTGAGTAGCTCACAATGGCATTGCCCAAATGGATTTAAAAATCCTTCTCTATTATTAATTGTGAAAAAGAATAAAATAATAGAAGACAGTGGCTATGACTGCCAAAATCACCAAAGTAGATAAAGCAGCAAAATGTTTGTCCACTCCTTACGATCCACTTTGAAATAAATTTTTAGCACATAGCAAAGAATAAATAATACGAACAGTGTGCTCCCTCTCCACTTCTACATACAGAAAAAATGGGATGGGCTTTGCTGAGGACTCTGGAAGCACAAAAAAAGCTGTAAAGGAAAATATTTTAAGGGAAGTATTTTTTTAATAACTCTATTTAAAGTATTTTGAAGCATTATTTTAAATACTACCACTGGACACAGTTCAATTCCAGAAAAGGGGATTCCTCAAAATTGTTGCCAGACGTGGCCTGAAATTCTAAAATTCTGCTCCTTGGTGTTGTCCCAGCACTGTGACTCCACTTTATCCTTCTGCAATTCAGGACAGGTGTTGTGGGGCCAGCAAAGCGTGATGCTGCAGAAACAGATGTGCTACAAAACGTGCAGATCTGGAGCTGCCTGAGCTGGCATCCCTCTCCTTTTGTCACTTCCAATCAACATTCCCACGTGCGGCCCTGCACGGTTGGGGCTCTCCTGATGAATCTGTTTCTGACAGAATTTTGCATAAACGGCCAAGGATGGATGGAATTTGATTCCAACACATCCAAGTCTCGTGACACAATCAAGGACAGATTAAAAATATTTTTTGTGAGGTTCATCAGGAGCGACTGGGGGATACATCCAAGTGTGCCTTCTTTGTCATTTGGTGTCCCCCTTAACAATAAAACCCCCCCAGTTGTCAACGTGTCAAGGTGTGTTGGCTTCACAACGAGCAAAGGGAAGGCAAAACCTTCTGGAAGAACCCAAGAATAGAAATGCTGCAAGAGGAAAGAAAACTTTGGCTTACCAGACGTTTCTTCAACATTTACTCAGATCAAGTCTCTAAAAATAAAGATGTCTGCCTTTCCCACTAAATTAGCCTCAGCCAGGGATTCTTGTCAGATACGTACATTACATAAAGCCAAAAAGAGTCTTAAAAATAGAAGAAAAATAAATAAACCAAAAAATAGAAAGCCAGCAAATCTCTCGCTTTGAAAAGAGAGATTTGCTTTCATATACATAAATACAAATGAGTCTTTTATCCTGGCATGTGTAGCCTTAATTAGAGCTGGATGTAGAGGAATTTCCAGACACTACAGAGGAGGCGTCAATACAGATCACAAAGTACATCTGAATGGGTGCACAAAACCCCTGGGTGCAGCAATTCCTGCTGCAGAACAAATATTTGTTCCTTACTTACAGTTGTTGTTCTTAAAAACAAATCAAAAAATCAAAAATCGACCAATCCTGCACTGAGTACTTAATGGAGAGAGCTTTAAAATAAGCATCTTCTCTGCATGGTGATTTTTTTTTTCTATACATTTATTTGTTCTGCTAAAAATAATTTTGAAGCCTGTTTGACTTAAAGCAGCATCAAAGTGGAAAAATTTTTACCATCCTGATAGATTTCTACCCCCTGGTACATCCCAATCCTCATTATCCATGGAGCTGGTTGGTTCTTTTGTCCGGGAAAACTCAGGCACAAACTGAACATCCTGGACTGATCTCCATGGGAATGGCAGAAGGGAAGGGAGAGAAAGGAAGGACAGACAGACAGAGGAATTGCTACAGGGATTGATTTCAGAACCGTGAATTTTCAGGAAGGAAATCCCCAGCAAAGGAAAATTTGGGCGCAAAATACCCTGCAAAATTATTAGAAATTTTTGCAAATCCAGCAGGTTTTTGTCATTATTAAAAAGCATTGTGAAAACACAATCACCTCCCCACACCGATGATGGGAATGAAAAGTATTTTTTGAACCTTCAAAACTTTTCAGAGACCTCCCCCAAAAACCATTCCAATTTAAAGCTTAAACAAATTTAAACCCAGTAGGAAACCCAATTCGTGAGCAGTGAACACCAAGATTCAGTGGTTTAAATATATTTAGACAAAACAAATATTTCAAGATCTGATCCATTAATAGCAATATTTGTAATCCCATGAACTCCTGTTCATCCCTCTGGGCGGGATGGGATTTTTAACCCTGCTGAACAGGGACAAAATGCAGGTGCAACAATATATTTGTGGAAAAATGAAGATTCAGGTCACCACAACTATTTATATCTAATTACGAGATTCTCTCATCCGAGGGGATAAAAAAAGTTTTGAGCAGACATCAAACGGCGTTGGGTTTTTTTGTTTGTTTCAACATTTCAAAGCAAAATTGTTGCTATTTTTTTCCTTCCCGTGTTTCATTTCAAAGTACTCCTTTCTTAAAGAGTAAAACACGAAGACATTTGGAAGATTTTTGTTTTGTTACAGGAGCTAATGAAAATAGTTTAGACTGACAGAAAACAAGCCAGGAGCTGTCTCAGGCATTTTGGGCTCCCCTGGCAAAGCAAGCAGTATTTAGTGATTTATTTCAGAACTTCCCGAGTCAACTGAAATGATAAAGTATGAGAAAATACAGCACATCACTTGATAGTAATGGAAACTATGTAAACTACACTCAAATGGTCATAAATTATTACAATGTGTGTGATCCCTGTCCTCAAATTATATTTTAATAAAGTTTTGGGTTAATTTTCTTAGTTTTTATGGAGTTAATATAAAATAACAGGAATCTATGCTGGTCTATGCTGACACTTCAGGTTGTGCTATTAGGTATGAGTATTAAAATTATATCTAATTAAACATATTTATATTTAAATTTTCATATTTAAACAGATATTTTATATTATTTTATTTATGCATTTATGTATAGAATAGATATTTAAATATACTAAATATTTATAAAATATATTATGTATTATATAGTTATAATAAAATACAGTATATTATATAATATATATTTTATATATTATATATATTTAAATATATTTATATGTTTGCATTTAAATTTATTTATATATGCATAATAAAATTTATTTTATATGTATATTTAAATAGAGTTAAATATTTATTTTATTTGTATATTTAAATATATTAAGTATTTATTATGCACCTTATATTTTCCATACTCATGTTAAACATTGTAATACATATTTGCTCTGCATATTTATTTGTATATACCAACAGACACTTTTACAGAACAACACTGAAGTGTGGAGACAAAATCTGCATTTTTGAAGTTCCTACTGTGCTTTGGCCACAGAGATGGACGTGGCAGTTTGGGACTTTTGTAATTTGTTTAAAATGGGAAGCAGCCTTTGCTGGGCTCACAGCAATCCAGGCACAGAAAATTTGCACGTTGCAGGGAAAAAAATGGGTTATCTGCTGCTTGAAATATCAACTGGAAAGCAAAATGCAAAGACAGAGGCTCCCATAAACAGCCAGCAATTTGAGGAAATTATATCAGCCAGGGGACAGGAGATGTTTGCCGCAGCCATTTAAACAATAAATTGCTTGAAATTTGTAAGTGAACCGATGAAAGTCTAAATTTCCCCCTATTTTTCAGGAAGCTGCTTGCTGCACCCCAGCGGGGATTAAATAGCACACGTTGTGCTTGATTTTACCAACAAGTTAAATCTCAGTGCCGCTCTGCGAGTGTCTGAAACTCCATCTGCCCAGAGATTCACCTGGCCCAGGTGTTGTTTCACGCTCTCCCCTTGCCTGCAGCAGTTTTCCCCTCTGCAGTTTAATCTGAAGCTCCTCAGGTGCTCAGCAGAGTTAAATGGAAGTGAGAAGTCAGGATTTGGAGCCGAGTGTCTCTTGCTGCTCCTCAAGCCACCAGGTGTGCTGGTTTGAAAGCAAAACCTGTGAGAGACTCCAAGTCAGAAACACAATTTGATAAGAGGAAAAGAAAATAAGTTTAAAAAAAATTATACATATATATACATATATATATATAAAATAAAATAAAATAAAATAAAAAATAAAATAAAATAAAATAAAATAAAATAAAATAAAATAAAATAAAATAAAATAAAATAAAATAAAATAAAATAAAATAAAATAAATAAATAGTACAAAAGAGCACTGACAGTCAGAATACAACCTGACCCCCTGTTAGTCAGGGTGGTGGCAGCAGTGCAGATGAAATGCTCTTGTCCAAGCACTGATCCTGTAGAAAGCTCTGGCAGCTCTTGTCCTCTGGGAGTGCAGTGGGTCAGGGCTCCCTGTGCTGTCCCAAATCCCGGATTCTATCCAGGTGGGAATGCTTGGCTCCTCCCCCTGGGCGGAGCATCTCCCCATGGGCTGATCTCATTCTCTGAGCCCTGCAGTGGCTCCTTGCTGGCCCATTAACCAGAGACAGCTCCCGCAGGGAGTTCCCCATGAGCCATGGGCACGGCATTGCTGGGCCATGGACAGGAGAGAAGGGAAACACTGCCCCAGCTGGTTCCAGCAGCTCCTGGGGATGGGGATGGAATCCATATTGTAACCTAGGACACCAGGTTTCAGTGCAAGGCAGGTGACAGAGCTGCCCAGCCTGATTTCAGTGGGAATTCCTGAGCAAAAGCATCAGGGATTTCACTTGTCTGAATTCTTTGGGAATTTTCTGACCACAGTGATCAAGACAGCTTTTCTCAGGACAATTTCCTCCTTGCTGGGACAACACGCAGAGGAGTTTCCATCACCACTGCAACAACCAGAGAGAAGATGAATTAAACGAACAAAACTTGGATTGAAAGCACTTCCTGAGGTATTTCCAGATTTCACCTTTAGGAGGTGGCTCAGATGGCAAAACAATCTCTGACCTGGGTGATCTGGTCTGATCCAAAAGGGTCTTTTAATTCTTTAATTTAATTTTTTCACCAGGCCAGAGAGGAATTCCAAGAAACTTTCACCAAATGTGCCCAAAGGTCCCTCAGAACTGTTTCATTTCAGTAACAAAAGTCCATGAGTTTGTTGAATAATTTATTTGTTCTCCTCAACATTTCACTTCCTAATCAGCATTTTCATTCCCAGCCTGACAAGCTGATTGATTATTTTTGTTATCTGTCTCAGAGCTTCATCACTGAATTTTGAAGAGAAGTTATAGGGCAAATAAATGCAAAAGATGAAGCGGTTTAAATTAGAAATGTTCAGATTTAAGACCAAATTACAAAACTTCAGCTCTTCCTGTAACTTAAAACCATTATATAGGAGCTGAAGTGCCAGGATTTGTATTTTGTAGAGCACAGCAAGGCCCAGGTGACATTAAAAAGAACCTATTTGAATTCCCAAAGCATTTCACACCCACATTAAATGCCTGAGCAACTTTGCTCCCTCCTTTTATCTTCAAGAAGAGTTAAACTGAGATTTTTTTTATTTTGCCTCAGAGGGCAAACAGGTGACAGGAAATGTGGTTCTGTGGTTGATGAGGGTGTCCCCACCTCTCTGGAGAGGGAAGGTGACATAGCAGGAGTTAGGAACTGCTTCTGTCTGGATCCCCCTGAGCACAGACACATTTAGGAATTCACTCCACAAACTTTAACCATTACCCAGTTAATTTTTCTGGTCAAGTGAGTGCCTGGCACCAGCTCCAGTAAATCTCTGGGAATGAAAAGAAAATGAAAAGACAGGAAAAGAATGTCCATCACCACTGCAGCTGTCCCAAGTGCTCTGAAATGGAGCCTTGTCACTAACAGAGTTCTGCAAACCTCCAGCATGGGAACACCCAAGATTTTCCTATCTCTGCATAGGAAAAAGTTGCTTTTCTGGAGTTTTATAGACAATAAAATGTGGTCCCCATACACAGGTGCTCTCTGCATTGGGTGAAGGCACAGAGCAATGAAAAGGTTGTTCATTTACAGTCAGAAACCTGGACAGCACCTCAAGGATTCCCTCAGAGAAATCTGGGAAGAGATGGAGCAGGGATGATGGAGAACATTGGTTCTCTAAATGTGAATAATTCAGTTTTCAAATATTGCAGGCAGAGCAAGAAAGGATCCAATCAGCCTAAAAAACCCTTCATCTGCCTCTCTGCCAAGGCTTAAATGGTATGAGGAGCAGAAGCAGCTCTGTGATGGGATCCTGGCAGGTGTGGGCTATGTGAGGCTGGAAGAGGTTGATGCTCAAATGAGCCATTTCCACCAAAAACCCCAGTGAAGCAAGTTTGGTGATGCTTCAGATTGGGTGAGTCTGTGAAGCCACACAGAGACGGCTTCAAACATTTTATTTTACCAGCCCAACACCCCAAAATTTCCCACAAAACAACCAGGAAAGGCTGGTCTCACACTCAGCCTTGGGGCTCTCCCCACTCCACAGCCAGAGGTGCTGATTTTCTGATCCAAGTAATTTCTATTATTCTCATACAGATGTCTTAGCACCAAAACGTTACCAGGATCATTATTTTCTATAGAAACAGCTGAAATGCCTTTGGCCAGAGAAAGAGGAAATCAGGTTGTTCAAACAAGGCAGAACCCCTTTTATAAGAGAGTGTTTTCCTACCAAACAAAAAACAGAGGATGCATCAGACAAATGTAAGACGAACCAAACTTCACAACAGATTTTTCCCTGCATGAATAAAATCTCTGTCCACACAGAATGTTTGCAGTGTTTCACATTAACTCAGAGCACTCAGATCTAACAAACATGGAAAGCTCAAAAATAGGTGCCTGGAAACTTTAATCTCCTTTCTGTTCTGGGGTTATGTTTTTATTCATTAGCAGGCTGCAGTTTCCAAATCTGTGTAGCCAAACAGGAATGGATTTTACCCAGCACTCATCCTCAGGAATGCATGCTGCAAATGGCTTAATTTAAATGTCAGGGAGGGAGAGGATTTCACCTGAGCAATATTCAAAGGTTAGGACAATATGTCAGCAGAGATATTTCCTTAATGCCACTACAATGCCTATGGAACTACCCACAGCTGAGAACCACCGAAAGCAGCTTTAATCAATTGAAAACTCTGTTAGAACGTGTTCATAAAATGCACTGAATTTCTCTGTGAGGTACTCAGCAGAGTGAGAGAATTTGCTGTTGGAGTGGAGTCGCTGAAAACAGCTATTTTGAAATCCCAGCCAGAGCTCAGGCTCCACGCAAAGCCCCTGCTACAGAAAATTTCTGTCTTGAGCATTAATTTTCATGCCTGAATAGTAGCCTTGCATATTTTCTCCTCATTTAGCACACCTGAGAACAATGAACGCCGAGGAAAGGAAGGGATGCTTTGTAAGTTCAGCCGAGGTGATGAATACCTCAACTTCAGCGCAACAATGGGACACGTCTGACCTGCACCACTGAAAGGAACGAGGAGCAGACATGCAAATCTGCCTTAATTACCTGTCTTTGCAAAAAAAAAAAGGCAAAAAATGGGTGGCAACTTGAGGGAGAAGTAATCAGTCAGTCAAACCACAGAGCGGCGGAAAGGTCAGATTCTCCCAGCCCAAACATGGTGAATTACAAGGAACAGAAAGCATTAAAATTCCAAATGGCTGCTTTTTGACAGAGGCTTTAATGAGGACGCGCAAAGAGACGGCAATCTGTCCTCACGACAAAAATTGTAATGAGAATGTTCTCCCCCAAGCCTCTTCAGCGAGGGAAGAGATGTTCCTGTGCCAGGACCATGAAGGACTCAGCTCCTGTTTGCACATTACACAGCTCAGGAAACTCACGTGGTCCATTGATTCGTCCTTTCCCCACGCCAAAAAAAATGCTGAGAGGTCTGGCCTGGCTTCCAAGCGCCCTCAGCCACGAGTCCTGACTCCCACTGGGTTTGAAGAACATCCCAGTTCTCCTGTGGGCAAGGAGCAGTCGGGAATGATGCAGGAAAAATCACAAATAAGAGCTAAACAAGCCTGGTGCAATGACGAGACTTTTAACCCCCGTTAAATCACACCCGCTAGCAAGACCAAGCGATGGACGTGGAGTTATTTTTCCTTTTGGACCACTCCAAAAGCCCTTGGAAGGAGATCCCAGAGCTCAGCCCCATCCCTTCCCAGGCAGCACAGATGGGCTGTGCAGGGAGCTCGGCTCTGGTGGCTCTGTCCCACTCCATCGGTCACGGAACGGCCGCTGCCTGCCCAAACGCACCCCAGTGACTCCCGCAGCGCCCTGCTCCCCTCCCTGAGCTCCAACGAGGATTTCCAGAGTCCCAGATGGCACTTCAGGACTCAACGACCCTTGTTGGGAACATGTCTGATGATTTTCACTCCATGAGATGCAGCATTTTTAACCTTCCCGGCGTTCCTGCACTGATGTCCCTCAAACACGCTCAGGAGAGCAGCAGCTCCCGAGTGTGCAAGTGTCTGACTCTGCTCCTGCCCTTCAGCAAGGATTTCAAAGTCTGCCTATTTCTAAGAATAAAAAAAGAGATTCTTTTTCAGGGGGTTTTGGTTTGGATTTTTCGTGGTTTTGTTTGGGGTTCTTGGGAGCATTTCGTTTTAGGGTTTTTTGTGTTTTTAAAAATCTATCACAAACCATTACCAGTTTCTGGCAAGAGGCAAATAAATAACATGCCTCACTCCAAGGTGATTACACCTTTAATGACCCCATCATCACCACCACAAGCAGATATAACAAGTCCTCCTCTCCATCCTTAAAAAATAATCAGGATATCATGGTGTTTTACCATTGCATTCCTTGTTTTTATCCCCCTCTCTCACTGCCTCCAGCCCCACAGGAAGCAATCATTTCTATGCAAATGCTGGCTAATAGAAATATAACTTCTCCATGCCCTGCCTTTCCTTGGGGAAACCAATCTGCTGGCTCTGTTTGGAGAGGCACAGCGAGCACTGAGCTGCAGAATTGATCTGATATTAACCGTTTCTGCATCGTTTGCATATTCATGGCTCATTCCTTGTGCATCCTTATTCCAGAGGAGCAGGAACCACCTCGTTTCCAATGGCCAGGAATAACAGGAGGTGACTGGTGCAAACCCAGTTCAGTTCAGAAACCACTCAGAAAACCTCTTGAGAAAAGCTTGTGGCAGCTGGGAGGGAGGAACATTTAATGGCAAATTGCTCCAAATTCCCTGATCTCCATGGGCTGAAGTGCTCAGTGACCATTTGGGGCTAAACCACAAGGAATTGCCCCGCTCACAGGCATGCCAGAGGTCACTTGCCTTGTCCCCTCCTGCTCAGGAGTGGAAACGTGGCAGATATGGATAATTATGAACAGGAAATATCAGCAGAGAGGGTTTCTGTCATCTTCATCACTCAGCAAAGCACCTGCCTGTCCCTTGAGTAGGGAAAATCCTGCTGCTGTGGCAAATATCCCACATCCTCTGGGCAGCAGGAAAAGCTGCCAGCTTTAGGCTCCAAACTCCTATTTTTTTCCCTATTTTGTCCCCTTTGTTTCGTGATTCAAAAGTCTCCCTGGAGTTCTTGGTGTGGGAAGGAAGAAGAGGCTCTGCCCAGCATCCCACAAAACCTTCAATGATCCTCCTGAACGCACAGATTCATTTCAGCCCAGCTGCCAAAAATGTGTCCTTCTAAAAGAATTCAACTTCCTGGGAAAAGGATAAACAGGGAGGAGATTAATTTGTGAGAACCTCTGGATTAATATACGGGGTGCTGATCTCAGCACACACTCCAGAGTGTCAGACATTGAAACTGAGCTGCACTTTGCAGTTCCTTCCTATTTCTGCCCAAATACCGAAAGCAAATAAATAAATGAACAACCTGAACCCTTTGTGTGAGGACAAATGTTTCAATCACTGTTTCCAGGGAGTCTGAACTGTGCTTTTGCACATCCCACAGGTGCCTCCAGCTCCTCTCATTTTCAAAGCTCAGCAAGAAGCAGCTCCAAGAGTTTCAAGAGCTTCAAGAGAAGCTCTCCAGGAGTTTTGTCTCTCTAAACGCCACTGAGATTGCAAACCCTCTCACTGAAAAATTCTCTACTGGGAGAGCAGTGAGGCCATGGAATGGAATTCCCAGAGCAGCTGTGGCTGCCCCTGGATCCTGGAAGTGCCCAAGGCCAGGTTGGATGGCTTGGAGCAGCCTGGGATGGTGGAAGGTGTCCCTGCCCATGGCAGGTGAATTGTTAAGTCAGAAATTAAAGAATAAAATCCTTCACCTTTTAAGATAATGAATACAGGTAGAAAACCAATCTCTGTCTGAAAAACAAAATTTCTTCAAGCAGGATCTGCCCACAGCTATTTACATAGGAATTCCTACCTCCTGTAGTTTCTACATGAAAACTGGTAACTGCACGCAAGTTAATAGGGAAAAGATATCTCCTAAAATAACTCCTAAAGATCTAAAATAAAAAAATCTTCATATTAAATTTAGCAGATTTTTTTTTCTTTCTTTCTTTTTATCAAAGCCCTTTGTTGTGCTTCACCTGAGCTTGCTCATCTCTCTCATCTTCTCCGTGGGGAGTGAAATGAGACCCAACTCATTGTTTGGGGTTGATGAAGCACCTCAGCCTCCCTCACCAGGCTCACATTTCCATTAACTCAGCCCTACCTCTAACAAAAGATCACATTTTCCAAAAAGAAAACAAAGGAGGGAAAAAAAAATCAATGCAGAGGTGTCATTATCTGAGGAAATAAATAGGAAAAAACCCAAAAAACAACACAATCGTTTTTGCAAATCAAGAAGAAATAAAGTGAAGCAATGCCTGAGTCAGCAGTTTGGAGCCAACCTCCCTCCTCCCTTTCTGGCTCCTGCCTCCACAGGTGTCCCTCGGTTTTTATTCTTCCTCTTTTTATTGCTTTGGGTTCATTTGCTGTCAGACGTGGCAAGCCAGCAAATCCTTCCACCAACCTGGAAATTCCTCTTTTCCTGCAGCTGGAGAAGCACAGCCCATTTTTTTTTTTTTGGGGAAGAGCTGAGTCCTGCTCCAGCTGTTTGGAATGGCTGCCAGCGCACTCTGCTAACCTTGTGGGAATTCAGGAACATCAGCCTAATTAAAATTGTTGTTGTATTTGTTTTGCCAGGCTCTCCCTTTTATCTGCGCCCGTAATGATTTTGCCTCATCGCTCCAAGAAGCGTCTGTGGGTGGGAACAGTGAGTGATAGATTCAAATAATGAGGCTCTAAACGACTACAAAAGACTTTACACGGCTCTGAATCATCCATCTCCAGCGCTGCATTATTCAGAAATTAATGCAAGCCTATAAATGAATAATGATTTAAATGTACTTTTAAAAATTGTTAATGCTCCAGCACTTCTTCCCCTTCTCTACATAATCAGAAAATTGATTATGACTACGACTAGACCTATGTTCTTAATTTAACTTATGTCGTGGGGATGTAGAAAAAGCTTTGCAACAACAGTGGAAACGGAAAGATTTCCAGGAGATTGGAAACGGTTTCTAACCTTCAGAATTCCCTAGCCAAACTCAGAGGAAATTAACACCAAAAAAAACCCTCCTGGAAAGCTGTAGGGTCTAGGGAAAACTGAATTATTGCCAAAGCTGAGGAAAAAGATCCAAAATAGAACAGAATATGTGTCAAATAGTAAGGAAAAGGGATAATAAGGATAATAAGAGTACAGAAATTTTTTTGCTCATTATTTGTTTCCCCACGTTAGTCTTTTTTTAAAAACCAAGTCGTTAGGAGAATCCTAAAGCCAGGAGATGTGTGAACAGCAGAAACAACACAATCTGATTTCCAAGAATTTGTCTGAGGACGATTCCCACCTGGATTATTTGATGAACAACAGAGGTGAACACAACAGGGTGGGATTTATGAAAGGATCTGTCTCCCAGAGCAGCTGGGCTGCCCCTGGATCCCTGGAAGTGTCCAAGGCCAGGCTGGGTGAGGCTTGGAGCACCTGGGACAGTGGAAGGTGTCCCTGCCCATGGAAGAGGGAGGCATTTGAAGACTTTAAAGTCCTTTCCAACCCAAACCCTTCTGGGATTTTAAGATTTCACTCCTCTCCCTGGGTTTTCATTTTTAGCAATAACGATCCCTCCACCTCTCTTTGAAACCACCTCAATGAGGAGATTCCAAACTGGTGAAGGCCGGGAGTTCACACAGGGGCAGAGACAAAAGCCACGGGAATGGTTATGGATCCTTCAGAAATCAAGGCTGATGGGACAACTTTGGTCCTACCCAGTTCATCTGATTAAAATCAGAATTATTCTGGTTTTAGGAGGGTGGGGGGTGTGAGTGAAATTCGAACTGGGTCTGTGCATTTTCACCGAGCAACTCATCAGCTCTTCTTTAGACACACGCTTTAAAATAGATATTATGTAAATTATTAAATGCTTTTCTGTTCAATTCACACCAGGAATTTTTCAGGAGCAGGCCAGAGATGAGAAATCCTTCTCTTCACACAAAAGCAAGTGAAATGTACCAACTCCCTCCACCACAAGACTGTTGAACAAGGTTTTCTTTTGTGCAACAATCAAAGCATAATTGATACATTATGCAATTGGATATGTTATATAAATGCAATTTTCTAATTGATTCCATTTCAATTTTTATGCCTTTTTTTTCTCCCCACAACGTTTCTCTATTTTTTTAGTTATCTGCAGTAATTTCTGACTCTCTTGAATGTTCTCATTCATTAAGAAAACAGCAAATTCCTACCACTGTATAGGAATTGTTTGGACTTTACTGAAAATCAAAATGGGAACGGATTCTCCTGGCATTCAGTATGAAGGAATTCAGGAAAAAAATCAGGAAGAACCTCTTATCTCCCAAATCCATGTGCACTCTGCATCATAAATAGAGTCAGTCCATGAATCAAACCAGGGGATGTTCAATTTTACACAATTCACTTTAAAGATTCATAAAATAGATATTTAAAACATATAAAATCTTCCTCTCCTGTATTTTCAGGATAAATGGGAACGTGGTTATTATTTTATAAACTCACACAGGAAGAGTTGAGGAATAACCAACAAACCCAACTCAGTGAGTGGCTCCTGGACAGCGACACCAATGGAATGGAACCGTCCTGATCTTCCTCCCTGAAACCTTCAAATAACTTTGTGTTCCTGGATTTTATGAATTCCAGGTCTCCATCTGATCTCAAAATGTGCAGGGAACGCTTTCAGCCTTGTACCATGAAACAGGGATTTCCATGAGTCATAAATTATTCTCTTTTCAATGCTCAAGACTGACAAAGGTGCCAACTTTTCAATTTAATTAGGGAAATTCTCCTTAAGGGATGTATTTTAGTCAAGTTCACCTTAGGTTTCATCGTCTCCATCAGCCAAACAAATGCTCTCAAGTTGTTCTCTCAGAAATCACCTCGTGTAGATAAAACAAATTATTCCATTTTGCATACTTACATTTATCTTGAAAGAAGCCTTCAAATCCTTCTCTGGCTGGCTGGGACACCCGTTGTTTTCCTGAGTTTCCTGAAGGAAAAGCTCCCCAAAGAACAGGAATTAAAAGACTTCAACATCACATCCATCCCCAACCCTTTAATTTCCACCCCAACTCCCCAAATTCTGCCACTCCAGAAGGAAATCACCTGTGGAAAAGCTGCTCAAAACAGGAGCAGAGAATTCCATCAGGGAGGAACACATAAATTCATCACATTGAGGGTTTAAAGTAAAAAATTCCATAAATAATTTCTGTATTAATCACAGCTTTTGAGAAGAAACAGAAATTATCTTCTCATCGGAAGGATTCAGACATTAAACTTTGATTATTCCTTCTTTTCTCCAGCCACTGGAGAAGTCACTGGAACCTTATACAAGTTACACTCCTAACTATGGATTTGCTCCCATTGATTTGTAAGAGTGTAACTGAGGAGAAATACATCAACTTGATTAAAATGAGCCATTTTTATTGACTTTGTCTGTAATGAATTTTCCTGCAGCTGAACAAAAAGCACATTTGTACAACCTGAACTCCTCCTGTAGTGCAGAACCAGAAGCAGCAAAATGCACAAATAACTTTGAATTTAACAAGCTCTGTTCTAATCTCAGCCACGCCTGCTAAAATGATGTTTTTCCTAAATTATTTTTTCCCAAGTTTGAATGTTGGTATTGCTGTTACAGCAAAATCCACGCCATCCACAATAAAATAAACTAAAATATTATTTAAAATTATGAACCTTGCAGTTATGGTTACACCTGGAGAGTGATTTTAGTGAGTTATGAAACAGGCAGGGCCTGGGATTCATAGATTTGAAAAGTGGTGCTTAAGATTGGTTCAAGAATTGAAAAAAACTCAGAACCCCCACAAGTTATAAATAGAGGAAAACATCAGAACATAGAATTAATAATATAGAATTAATAATTTAGAATTCATAATACAGGATTCTATGAAAGGCTGTAAAGAACTTAAGAACAAACACACCCAAACACTATTGCTTTTCCTGTCTGTGTGAAATGAGACATATTGATTTCACTTCCAGGAACTGGACCTTCCCTGAATTCCCCATTTCTTGGTTTTCATGATTTTTTTTTTAACTATTGGAGTAGTTTGAGTTTTCTAAAGCTTAATGAGTGGACATGACAGTTAAACAATGATTTATTGTATTCCTGAACATAATGTGCATTACTTTCACAAAGACTGAATGAAGTTTTTACCCTCCTGGGTTGGAGTTTACCCAGATTATCAGTGCCTTTTCTGAGACCTACAAATTTTGGTGAAATTCTCTTGTGACACCTTCAGAATTCTGCACCCTTTAAACACAATTAGCTGACTGATTATGCACGTATGAGAAATCAATCAAAATTGGAGCTTATTAAAATCCTTCTGCTGAAGAAATGAATGTAATTACTCAAAATAAAGCATCACTGAGGCAGTGACCTGGAGGCACAAAGTCATGGAGTGCTTTGGGTTGGAAGAGCTCCATAAAATCCAGGAACTTTCCCTGTAAATATTGGGGAACTCAGAGGAAAAAGAGGGCACCTAAATTCATCCCCTATTTATGAGCCAGGTGACCTCCAACCCTACTCTGCCACTTCAGCACGGTTATTTCCCAGAGGTTTATAAAATAACAGGTTGTGTAAAAATAAAAGTGTGGTTTTCCCGCCCAAATCCTTCATCTGACTCCCATCAATTTCATCTTGATCTCACTCCCACCAATTTTATCTTAGCCATAAACATTTTCCTCCTCACACTTATCCTTCCAGCAGTTTGCAAGATTGCTCTGTGATTGTTTCTTTTTTATTCTCACAGGCCTGGGGAATTATGCTGAAGAGCCTCTTCTGTATTTCACTTGGTTTTTGATCCTCTTTATTTTATGGTATCATGGTTTTTATCAAGCTCATAACCACGTCCTCGTGCTTTTCCCCCATCGAAAGGCAGCACTAAAAGATGCAAAGAGAAACCTAAAGTGTTTCAATTTTCTAAAGCCAGGGGCTGAGGTAAAAGAGAGACAAGTTTTGAACAATTCTGTCCTAATAACTATTGATCCTACTGGGGAATTTCTGCAGCAAGCAGCACGGAACTGCCAAAATATGCAGCAGGCAGGGATTATAGGTATAGGAAGAGATAAATAATCTCCTCATAAATCAGTTTAATAGTCAATCAAGCACAGGACACAAATCCAGAGGAATCCTGGCTTCAGCAGCTCCGCTGCTCACAGAACCCCCTGGATTTTTTTAATGGTGCTTTAATCCTGTTAAGATTGCAGAGGCAAAGCAGTTATGAGGCTGAGCTTGAATCTCTCCCTGCTCCTGCATCATTAAACAGGTCCAGAGTGAATTAATTCCATCTGATCACCCCACTGGAGGCAGTGAGGCCACACAAGGTGTGAGCCAGGGGCTGCAGAACGTTTATTACTGATGGCAGGGCACAAAGATGAGAACTCTGACTCTGAGACCCAAGTGTGAGCTGAAGATCTGAGTCTGAGTTAGCAGAGCTGGCTTTGCTCAAACAACTCCTTTAATCCACACAGCTGATGCAGGTGAAGTGGAAAAATGGAATATTGAGGGATGGGATGTTATTTTCATTTTTCCACAGCCACTCTTGGGCGTGATGCTACAATTTCACTGTGCTGCTTCAGGCTCACCTCAATTCCTGTCCCCAGAGTGCAAAAGGAATCCTCGGCAGGACCCCAAATCCACCTGGAGGATGATCCAGGATGTTCCTTCCGGATAGGAGAGGCCTCAGTGATATTTTGCTGTCACTGCATCCCACCCTCAGAGCCCAAAGCTCAGGGATCACTGCTGCTCCCCATCTCTGCACACACTTACAGAATCACAGAATTTCCAGGTTGGAAAAGACCTTCAAGATCATCGAGTCCAACCCATGTTCCAACACCCCAACTAGACCACGGCACCGCGTGCCCCGTCCAGTCTTTTTTTAAACACATCCAGGGATGGTGACTCCACCACCTCCTATTGGAATTCACTTTTTTTACCATAAATGGGCAATATTTACATGAAATTTAATGAATGGCCTGGACTATGATTTGCATTAATACTGTCACTGCACAGAGGACATGAGGTGGCCCTCACCCAGTGACATCTCTATTTTACAACCCCTCAAACGCAGCCACCTAATTCTCTTTTCTGTCAAGACAGGGAAGTGGGCAAGAAAAATTATGATAAAGCAATTTTGTCAGGGTGTCCTGACCTCTGTTACAGGGAGAGATTTCAGGGTGGGTGATGCTGGCAGAGTTCACACAGCAATTTCTCCATCCAGCTGTCCTCACCTGGATCCAGCCCTTTCTGTGCACCAGGATCTCCACAATCTGGGGGTTGTTCAGTTCACAGGAACAGCCACACTTCATGCTGTGAAAACCAAAATATTCTGCCTTTAGCAAGTTCTTTTGTTAATATTTCTCACCCAGTAAAAGATGGGACACTCACCAGTCCTTCCCCCCCAAACCATCTCAATTTGTACCAAAAATCTACTTCACTTCTCAATAATTCTCATGTGTTCTGCCAAACTTTTTTAAAACACTGATATTGACAGGATTTTTCTCAGCAATTAAGAAAATCTCAATGAAAAAAAGCTCATTTTTAACAGCATTACAGAATTACCAGATCCTTTTCCTTTCTTCCTCCCCATCTCTGTCATAAATGAATTTTAACAAGCGCAGCTCGTTAAACATATTTAGCACAAAAGTACCTGAAGTAGATTTAATAGTTTCGGTATTCCTAAAATATCTCTGGTGAAGAACACACTGACATGTGCTGCAGGGATTTTTGGGTTGATTTTTCCAGGAGGCATCACTGCAGATCATCTTTGTTAGGAGGGATGGTGCAAACCTTTGGAATTCTGCTGCAGAGGACACCTCACACCACATCCCCTGGGCAACACCCTCCAGGCCTCCCAAACTCACATTCCCTTTGCAGAAATGATGCTTGGTTATTTTTATCCACCTCAGGAGTTATTTGGGGAAGAATTACAATTATTCCACTGTTCAATGACCTAATTTAGATGGAATCAGCCAGGTTTGGGTTCTCCAAGCTCCTGTGCATCCCCTCACAGCCATGCTGGTTTGGCTGCTCTGGATTGTGGTGGGAAATTTGTGCAATTGGTGTGAGAGCACCAGGAAAAATCCCCGAATTCCAGGATTCCCAGTCCGTGACCACCTTAGCTTGGATTTTAAATATTCCTTCCTTTTAAAAATATTCTCCAAACTTTCTGTAAATAAAGCACTCTCCCTTTTCCCTAGGCATGTTTTCCTAAGGTTTCACAGCTCTAATTATTGTGGGCAATATCTTCACGGTCTCCTGTTACATCACTCAAAAATACAGCCCCAAAAAAGGACCAATTTTGGAAGTTTCTTTGAACTCCCTAAGTCGATGATTTCTTACATAACTGCAATCAAAACCTCTGGGAAAGAACCCATTACAAGCCCTGTGTCAGCAATTTTAGCTTATTACAGATGGCTCTCTCCCCTTTGCACAGAATTATTTAAATGAATTAAAACTCAGGATTGGATCATGCCAGAGCCGAGAGCAGCCAGGGATTTTCCTGGGAGGTTTTTAATCGGAGATTAAGGCTAATTTAGGCAAGGGATTTAACGAAGGAGATGAGCTCAGCCCTTTCAGGGGGATCTCAGCCCCACCAAACATCTCCCATCAGCAGAGGATCGCAGCCATCCTGGCAGGCAAAGGGTTAAATGCTCCAAATTTCCATATTTCCACGAGTCTGGGAGGAGTTTTGGTTATTTCTGAGCAGGAAAACCTCCAGGAGCAGCTGCTAGAAAGCAGCAGATTGCCCAGTCTCAACAACTGGATGGATCCTGGTTTGTTTGGTTTAATTTCTTCTCCCTTTTCCAGCCCGTTCTCCTCACAGTTAAAGCAGGAAGGATTCTCTGTCCTCCCTTCATTCTTAGGGATCCCTGTTGGAACAACACTTCCCAAAAAACCTATTTATGTACTTATGGAGTCTCCATTTGCTGCTAAAGGTTTGATTGCACTAAGAGCTGAAAATAAAATAAAATAAAATACTTAAAAAATCAAAAATTGAAAAAAAGCTCCTTTCCCCAGGGATTCTCCAAGCTCCTTTCTGCAGGAATTCTCCCGCTCTTTTCCCCAAGAATTCTCCAGCTCCTTTCCCAGGAATTCTTCAGCTCCTTCCCCAAGGAATTCTCCAGCTCTTGTCTCAGGAATTCTCCAGCTCCTTTCCCCAGGAATTCTCCAGCTCCTTTCTCCAGGAATTTTTCAGCTCCTTTTCCAGGAATTCTCCAGCTCCTTCCCCAGGAATTCTCCAGCTCCTTTCCCCAGGAATTCTCCAGCTCCTTCCCCAGGAATTCTCCAGCTCCTTTCCCCAGGAATTCTCCCGCTCCTTTCCCCAGGAATTCTCCCGCTCCTTTCCCCAGGAATTCTCCAATCTGTTGCACTCACAATATCAGGAGGACAAAATCAGCCACAGGTAGCCCCGTGCCATCTGTTCCCAGGCTGGGAATGAGCAGCCAGCACTAAAATCCCTTCCCTGAGTGCAGTTTCCTTCTGGAGGAGGCTCCACAGAGGGGAGAGCTGAGCTGCAGGAATTGGTGAAGATTCTCCCACCCCAAACAGGAAACTCTGCTCATTCTGCATTTTCCAGAAACCCTCGTTCATGGTTTTTTGTTGTTGCTCAATTCTTTCTGTTTTGCCTGAAAAAATGGAAACTCAAAGGCAAAGGAAGAATTGTTCGGTACCTCCTTTCCTTTGGAGGCTGGTCCCATCAGCTCAGGTTAATTTCAGGTCTGAAAAATTTGACTTCTACCCAAAAAAACCCCATCTGACTATGGTGAATCTGAATATGGCAGAAAATAAACTCATTTTTTACTGTCTGGTATTTTCCAGCTTCCCCCAAACACCACAAATTATCCACCAGGATGAGAACACACATTTGACAACTTCTTAATCCCAATCCTTGCTCCCACCACTGTCCTTTTTGCAATTTAAGTGGTAGAACCTCACCTTCAGGTACAGTTATTAATACATAATTCAAGAAATAATCCTGCAACACCCATAAAAGTTTTTTTTTTTTTTTTTCATTCTAGGCAAAGTCCTGCAACGGCAACAGAACAATACAGCCAAATATTCTAATATTACTGCAAGCAGATAACTGAAAGTAAACAAATAAATCCATAAACGTTAACATTTTCATTATTTACATCGAAAACCATGATAACAACCAGATAAAAAAGCACAGCAGAGATTCCTCCAGCCTTGGCATTATGAGCTGCAAAAATTGCCACACTAAGTCAACAGGTAAAGTTTTTATGGCTAAATATGTAACTAAAAAAGAAAACATCCCCTGTTCAGCCAGGAAAACCTGAGCTGATTTGAAACTGGAAATCTTGGTTTGAACGGGTACTCCAGAATCCACATCACTAAAAACTCAAAAATTAAGATTTGTCTCTTTTTTATTATTCCATAGTCCTTCCACAGTGGAAAATTAGATTAATTTGAGCTAAAAGAGAGTAAATTTTTTTGTGTAACAGAGCCCTGAAAAAAAAATCCCCAACACCTTAGGACTAGCAGGTGTAGGATGAGACAGAGACTTGAAGTACCACAAATTTTTTGGCAGTTTTTCAACATTTCGTGACTACAACACTGCCCTACTTTCCAGCATTTTTGCAAAGCTGGTGTAACTCCACCTAGTAATCCCTACACTAAAATTTGCAAAAACCCCATGGCTTAAATGAACAATTCTTTTTTAGAAGATTCTCAAATACCGAGGAAGCTTTGTGACATTTGATATTTTACCTAACTGGGACATGCTGGCACTTAATCCAGAGCTGTGATCACAGTGAGGGGCAGACTCAATACCAAGCAGATACTCTTAGGTCTGTTTTTTTCTCATTTCATGGCATCTTTTACCCCCTTTGTTAATAGATACCTCAGAATTCAAGCAAAAAAATCTCCTTTAGTTATGAAGGGAGGGCTTGGCTTGGTAAAAACAAAGCAGGACAAGACAATCAGAAAGAAAAAATGAAGTTTTATAAAGTTTCCCTAATTAGCTGATTTTTATGAATGGTTTTTACCATTTCAACTGATTTTATCATGCCCTGTAAATACTTATTGAGACATAATTGCTCAGGCTACAATGACAGGATTGCATTGATCACACATCAGGGATGGAATTCAGGCCCACATCAGGGGCTGGGATAAAGAGATAAATTGCTTTACTTATTGAATATTTAGAGCAATAATTAGCATGGAAAAGATCCCACGGAAAGCTGTGTCAGCAAGCATCTATCACCCCTCCAGAAACGACCTGAAAATGGGGTTATTTGGTGTTTAACCTGTACCTGCACCACTGCAAACATTCATCTTTTCCATGGAAAGTGGCATTTGAGCCACTTGTAAATGTTTTCAAATGTTGTTTTAAAATGTCATTTCCTGCTATTAAAAATATCCCTGCAAACATTATTTTTGTATCAGTTCCTTATCAGCCTGGGCAGAGATCCTTCCCCACCATCCCTGCTGGGCTGATTTTTTACTGGATCTCTCCCTGCTGAGGAATTTTTGGTGGTTATTGCTCACTTTGCATCAGATTCTGCTCCTTCCCCTTCCTGTTTCCAGCAGTTTCTGGCTCTGCTCCCTCTTTGCTCCGCCCTGCTGAGGCACACCTGGAATATCACTGCTCATTCCAGGCTCCAGAGCTCAGGGAAGGCAAGGAGCTGCTGGGGAGGGTCCAGTGGAGGCCACAGAGAAGATTTTGGGGTCTGGAACATCTCTGATGAGGAGAGACTGCAGGAGCTGGGCCTGATTATCCTGGAGAAGGGAAGGCTGAGAGGGAATCCCACCAATCCATGGAAATATCTCTAAGGAATGTCAAGAGGGTGGGGCCAGGCTCTTCTCAGTGGTGGCCAGCAAGGGGACGAGGAGCAACAGCCATAAACTAAAACATGACAAGTTCCACCTCATCACGAGGAAGAACCTTCCATGGAATGTGGCACTGAACAGCTGCCCAGGGAGGGCCTGGAGTTTCCTCTCTGGAGATATTCCAAACCCACCTGGACTCAGTTCTGTGTCACCTGCTCCAGGTGATGCCTTTGAGGCCACCTAAAACCAGAGGCCAGACAGAGTTAAGGCAATAAAAAGCAGTTCTGTTTATGGAAGGGCCTCCAGGTACATTTGGGCAGACAAAGCCCCCCAGGGGCTGCACCCAAAATGGACCCCGGCTCACGGGTTCACACTTTGATCAGTTTGGGCCATTTGCACATTGGGGTTCATCTCCCAATTCCAGCTCCAGACAATGAAGTCGTTCACCCCAAGTTTGCTGCCCCCAAGTCACTTTTGTTTCCCTCTCTCAGGCCTGAGCCAGTGAGGTGTCCTTGATTGCCAGGCCTGCAGAGGAATTGTTGTGTCTGCCCAAAATGGTGAAGCAGCAGCAGCTCCCACTGGGTGTGGAGTTTGGAGTCACACACTAAAGAACTGCAGGAGTACAAATGTATGGAAAATATAAAAGCTCAAATCCTGAGGGATCACAGTGACCCTGCCTTGGCAGCAGGGTTGGACTGGGGATCTCCAGAGGTTCCCCCCAACTCCAGTTTTTCCAAGACTGTGCCCAGAGCCCATCCATGAGGATGCTGCACGCCCAGCCCCTCTCTCAGGGCCCTTCCCTGCCTGTGGAGGAGGCTCAGGAAAGCCAGGCTTCCCAGAGCCAGGCTTAGGAATGGGCTGCTGGAAAGGATTGGGCTGCAAGGGAAAGAACCCTGCTGGAAAAGGCTCCAAAAATAACCCCCGTTATTCACAAAGCCTCATGAAAATCCATGAAGGATTTCCCCTGGTATCCATTCAGCCCCAGATTGAGATACGGAGCTGATTATTCATCAGCAGGATCTCATCAGGAGCAGAAGTCTCGGTTTCCACCGGTGAAAACGCTCCTGAGATCCCATCAGCATATTTAATTATTGTTGTGACATCAGCCCACCCTCCCCAGGTAGGTGTAAACACCTTTTTGTTGTTCCACGGGGACGGCTCGCTGGGTGGCCTCCTCAGGAAATAATGAGGAATAAAGGTGTTGGGAGAGATTTGTGTAGGAACTACTCATCCATCCGAGGAACAGAACAGAACAGCCTCTCTGCACACCTGTAATAAAAGCTGCATGGCTGTTTTGATAGCACCGAGTCCCTAATCAAATAAAAAGGAGCTCGCATCATTAAACAGAAGCATCCTGAGAGGCGCCGATAGAACATCTTCACCTCCCGTTCAACCCTGGCAGATACCAACACAACTTCACACAAAATCAAACAGCAGCTCTGCTGTCCAACATGAAACTTGAAAAGATCCACGAGCCTGAGTGGTACCTTCAAAGCTACGACAAAAATCAATAAATTGCGCAGTTTAGCACAGTGAAGGAATCCTTTCCATCCTAACGACAAAACCAACACTTGCAGCTTTGTAAAACCACCGAGGTGCAGCCTAAAATGTTCCTTTACCATGATCCCAGACCCAGATGGAGAAGCAGAGCTGTGACAGCACAGCTCCATAAACAAAGGAGGGGTTTAGGAGACTCAATCTCGGTTCTTGGGCTGATAAACCCCCGAGAATGTTGTCAAAAGTCCTTCTCCCAAGTCCCAGTGACAGAAGAGAGAGTCAGGATGTGTCTGCGTAGGTCTTCAAGGTTGTTTATTATTTCTTATCTGGTACATTTTGTTCTCACCTGGCTTGGGTGCTGGCTACAGTGCTGGTCATCACTCCACTGACCACCCCGAGGGCAGCTGTAATCTTTTATACCAAATATTCCGTGATCTATGTTACAGATAAACACCAATACCCATCAGCTGTGTTAGACAGTGTATCTCTATGCTAAACCAATCCAAAAGTGCCACCACCACAGCAGAACATGGAGGGCAAGAAGAAGAAGGAGGACAGGGCACACCCAGATCCCTCCATCTTGCCTCCTTGAACCTCCTTTATGAACCCCAAAATTCTACATCTACACCCGGTGATAAGCTAATTATTACTCTAATTAAACTCTTGTGGTTTGAAGTTCTTCATACAAGGTTGGTAACCGCTCCCATGGGCTAAAATCAAAGGCACTGGGATTTCTGACTTTGTGCCAGGGTCTCAGGACCCCTTGCCAGGGTTCGGATCACCCAGGGGAGCTGGAGAGCTGTCCAGGGTTCTGACAACTCTGAGGCTCAAACAGGAGATGGAGCAGCTCATTAAGGGACTGGAATTCATCCATCTGGAGTGCCCTGACTGCAGAAATTCCGACAGGAGCTGCTGCCCCACAGAGCACACCTGCCTCCTCCGATAACCCTCAGAGCTGATGTTCAACCGCTCCCTGTCCTGAACTGTCTCCCCAATTAACATAATTGAGCTTAAATCCCGAGACACTGCTCTGGATGAAAAACCAGCTCTGCTGTTGCTCCTGCCTGGGGGATGTTTGCCTGGCTCTGACAATCTCCAGTGAAGCAGCTCCTTCACCCACTGCCAGTAAAACCATTCCCCATCGCTCATGCTCTGCTTTCCTCCTTAATATTCACCAGAAACGCTTTTTCTGGAGAACTCCTCGCCCTCATTGCATCCTTGCCTGGTTTTTATCCATCTGACAGCTGCACTGCAACTTCCCCAGGACGTGGCAGCCCTGGGAATGTGCATCCAAGGCAGGAAACACCTTCTGCCCGCCACCCCCCGTGCGCACACGCTTGGATTCACAGCCTGCAGGTGGAAAAGGGAGCAAATCTCGGGATGGGAAGCATCTCCTTGTGTTCAGAGCCAGGAAAAGATTTCATCATTGCCCTTCCAGATTGTTTGAAGAGCTCCAATATGACCGAGCTCCCACGTTTGGGAGAACCAAGTTCATTAAATGCTTGATGTTGTCACAAGCTCCACAAAATGCACAGAGCAGAGAATTTTCTGTTTGGACAAGAACATCAATTCTGTGATCTGCCATAAATATTTTCTTTTCCCCCATAAAATCTGTGATTTTTTTAATTACAGGTTTGTATCCAAATGTAAATTCGTTATTACACCAGCTGTCATCCGAATACTAAAATCAAATAAATAAAGGTGGATTTTTTACTCTGGAGCACTGTAAACTGCAGACTCGAAAATATTCTCCATCAATCAGGTAATAAAAACTTTCCCCTTCTACAGCAATTTAGATTTTCTGGGAATGACAGTTATTGGTAATTGAGTAAAGCTGCTAAAAAACAAAATGAGGAGTTGCTTTTGATTGATAGCAAGGACCTTTCACTGCCCAGTTAGCTGAATCCTGAGTGCAAAAATAACAATACATCACCCAGGCCATAAACTTCCATCTGACATTAAACCAGAATTAAGTCTTCAGCCCAATTTCCAACTTGCTAATCCCATTTATCCCATTCTTTGTTTCCTTCCTTAAGCAGCTTCCAGGCCATGAATGTTCATTATGACCTGCCCTGTGATTAGTCCAAGTTTTGTTAATGGGCACTCGAGCTTTTTAAAACCCCACATAAATTATATGGATCACTCCTCAGTTATCTGTTATTTTGCTGACACCCCAGAGGAAAGAAAATTTTCCTTTTGGGATAGCTGCAATTTATCCTTAGAATATCATTCTCATTATTATGCTATACTTATTTTTCAGTTAATTTACTAAAAATTGAGGTAAGAGCCATTGGCTCAGAAGCTCCTGAGCTCCATCATAGTGTTTCAAAAACATAGAAAACATCGTTTTCCCTCTAGCTGTCCAGATTTCACCAATAAGATTTTAACAAAAAGATTTTAATTTCATGAAAGTTATTTTTAAATAAAACATTATTTTAAAAGTGTTTTTAACAAAACATTTTACCTTCAGGAAATTCCTTCTTTAGTTTTGGAGATGCTTTGTGAGGGATTTCAGAAAATCCACTTCAGTAATTCCCCAGTTGTCTTCCGTGATTTTAATCTTGGAATTCCTTGGTGTGCCACCAGCTCAGAGCACATGATTCCTGTGATTCTGACAAATGATGGAAAATAGATTATCTGCATCTTTAATCAATAGTTTAAATGCATGTGAAGCATTGAAACACGGTGTTTACTGCACTATCCCTTGTGGAGTATAATGATGTTTTCTATACATGAAAGCAATTTAATTTGTTTGCTTCGAGAGAGACACTCGTGTAATATTCATAATAATAATAATAATGTGCACAATGGTCCAAACAGGATTTCATTTTTTTTTTTTAACAATTCTGTGCTAAACAACACATCCCTTTATTACTTTGGCAGACTATCCACAGCCAGCATTAAAAAAAGAGAATCAGAAGTGAGCTCAGGCAGAAATGAGAGATGGTTTGATTAAACCCTGTGTTGTTCCACTCTTCCTCTGGACTCAATCTGCTCATTTCAGTGCGACTGAATCAATCTAATAAAGTGACAAATTAACTTTGTGTCTCTCCCATGCTCTAAGCGCAGCATTTCAACTCCTCCTGACCTAAAAGTGCATCTTTAAAGAGGGAACTGATTGTGTCTGTGCCAAAACCTGACACGTTCTGCTGGTTTGGTGGTTATTTTACAGCAGTGGTACCTTTGGTTTGGGGACAAGGGACAAGGAAATCAAACACCAGGGGAACAAGGAGTTCCACTCCTTGAATTCATGGTGGTTTTGAACCTCAGATCTGCAGCAAAAACCTGACAGAATTAAAGAATCCTGGAATATCCTGAGCTGGAAGGGTCATCCAGCACAATTCCTGGCCCTGCACAGACACCCCAACAATCCCACCCTGGGCACACATTCCTGGAGCTCCGGCAGCTTTGGGGCCGTGCCCATTCCCTGGGCAGTGCCCAGCACCCTCTGGGGAAGAACTTTTTCCTGATATCCACCCTAAACATCCCCTGCTGGATGGCTGTAATGGAGTTAAGACTATGGCTGGGGTTGGTTTTTAGTGATCTTAAGTCAATTTTGTTCAAATACAAATAGAGAATTTAAATATCTCGTGCTCACGTAATTGCCAAGAAAAGCAGAATTCAGTGCTGAACTGCCCCCTTTGTCCTTCCCCACACCTCAGTGTCCCTGCTTTGGGACAGGCACTGCTCCATCCCCTCTTCCCATCTCTGGAGCCAGGGATGGAGAACCAAAGACTGAAACCTTTGTGGGATTTTGGTTAACAGAGCTCTAACGTGAGTTAAGTGATCGGTTTTGACGTGCGATGCAAATCCGAAGTTAAAAATATCGTTTTCCCTCGAAGTTAATTATGAATCATTAGCAAGACTGAAATAAAATCTTCCACCACCTTCCTCGCAGCTTTTCTGAGCAAACATGGAACACACAGAAAACGTCAGGGGGCTGCTCCAAGCTAGCAGACACTTGGTAACTTTGGGGTTTATTTAAAGCAGCCTCACGTCTAAATCCTGTGGTTTTGTTGTTGCATCTGGAAGTGCTGCAATTAACAGACGAAAATCACCTCAGAGATAGAACTGGAGCACATTAAAGTGATCAGGCACATGGACAGACATTCCTGAGTGCTGAAATGTGATCCTCACACTGCAAAAGCACCACTCAGTAACCACAAACCAAACGAGAAACACTGAGTGTTTCTGCCCTTGGTAAATTTAAATTCTGCTGCTTTCTAAGCTCCTTGGGCTGGAGAGGGAATTATCAATACTGCTGAAGCTGCAGAAATTCCATTATTTCATTTTCACATCAAGATTATTGTTCTCTTCCCCTCCCTTTCAAGTCACTCCTGAAAGAAAGGTGTTCCAACACAACCAGACGTTGTTCTGGTGCTGAATTTTTAAAGATAGAGCCCAAGAAGCAGAAACAGCAATGAATTCTTCCCTCTTCTCTTGGCACCATACCTCAAACTCTGAGGAATCCTTCTGCCCTCAACCCTACCCAATAATGCTTGAACATTTCAGACAAATCTCGCTGTGGGTGGAGAGGAGGGAATTGAGAGAAAAAGGGGAAGAGAAGCCAAAGGGATCTGAAGCGCCAGGAAGGATGAATTGATCCGTGTCCCTGCACACACAGGGTGACACCTGTGACACCCTGAGCCACAAATGTCACAGGGACCCAGGAATTTCAGGGATTAGAGGCAGGTAAATGATTCATGAGCCAGCCACAGGTACAGGGGATGGATGGTGGTGGCAGTGACAGACGCTGCCCCAAACCAGCTGAGCCCTTCCCACCTGAGTTTATTGGCCCTGGCAGGGCTGGGCATTGACCCCAAAATATTCCTGGGAGAAGGCAGTGGGGGTAATGCCTGAAGTTTGAGCTTTGCTGATAATTTATATATTTTATGTATTAATATATTTATATATAATATCTAAATATATACTACATTACATTGTATTACATTATATATAACATAAATATATATTATAATAAATTATATCACATCATATCTTTTTTGGATCATTTATGTATTTATATATAAACTATACTTGCAACTAGAAAAAAAATTGAACTATTTATGCTTTCAGTGCAGGCCTGCAGATTGCACTAACCAAACACTCCAAGTGAATGCAATGGCGGTGCAATTTGGGGAATTCCAGAGAGCTGAAACATTTCAGATTTATTTGAAAATTCAGATTTATTCAGGTCTTCAGACTTCACCTCTGAACTTAAGTTCAGATTCATTGCATAAACACATCCCAAACGAAATGTGGTTTAAATGAATCCATTTGCTCTCCAAATCCGTATTTTTTGTGGTTTAAGTTTTTCTCAGTTTTTACTAATATAGTTATATATTTTAACTCAGTTATATTATTACTATTATATCTCAGTGCTGAAGACACACTTAAAAAGTTTATTTTTCATGGAATTATGAAATTCTGGAGTGGTTTGGGTTGAAGGAGGTTCAGAGCTCATCAATCCCCCACCTTCCACCATCCCGGGCTCCTCCAAGCCCCGTCCAACCCAGCCTTGGACACTGCCAGGGTTGAGACAGCCACAGCTGGGCCACCCCAAATAAAACAAAATCCTCTTTTCCAGCATTTTCATTCTTCCCTCACAGCATCAGAGTTGTAATTGTCTCATTTTTTTGATACTTTTCTTTCCCACCATCATTTCACATTTTGTATTTTATAAGGAGTGGTTTGTCTTTTTATTTAAATGGAAATTACCTGCCTCAAAAAGCAGCTTCAGGGCGAGTTAAAATCTGCTGTACCTCCAGCAAAATTAAGATAATTTCACCTGCATTGTTGCTCCCATCTATTTTTCCTCGATATTGTGGTCAAGTGCACTTTTATTTAAAATAGGAAATCCCAAACCTTGGCTGCCATGCCAAGCCCTGGGAACACAAGAGTGGCCTGAAAGAGGAAACTGGATTTTGCAGAAATTTCACTTTATCGTGTTCTGATAAACCACCTTTTCCTCTGGAGTAAATTACCTGCAAAGATTGTATTAAAAGAATTTCTGGGCCCTCTACTGAAGAATAATAATGGCAATTTCATAGCGATTTCACAGGATTAACCACGCACCACACAAGAAAACTACCCCAGCAAAATCCAATTTGTTACTTTTCCAACACTGAATTTTCCTTCTCTTTGGCTGGCAATTAGTTATTACAAAAGTTTAATCAAAGACTTCATTTCTTTAAATGGAGCACAGTCAGAGTAAGATTTAACCAATAATTAAGTTAATTGGACTTGGCTTAGTACACAGGAAATCGAGGAGAATTCATAAATATTATCCATTAACAACTTGAATATTCACACAGTGCTGGAGATATTTTTTTAGAACTGATAATATTTAAATATGCCACGAGAAAATAAAAGTATTTTGCAAGTCTATTAGAATGATAAATTGTTTTACCTGCTGTTCAAACAAGGGGAGACTGACCTGAAAGAGAGAAATGTAAATGGGGAAAACATTCCAGAATCCCAGCAGGAAAGGATGACGCAGAACATTTCCAAAAGAAAACACATCATGGATGCAGTGAGAAGGGAAAGAGAAATCCCTAAAAAAACCAGGGAAATTAAAGACAGATTTGGGCCTTGCAGACCTTAGAGAGAGAATAATAAGACTGAAAGGAATATTTTAAATGAAAATGATGCAGAGAATGCTCAGCAATGTCTGGCTGGTTGCAGTTCCAACCTTTGCAAAGAGGGTCAGCAGCCACAAAATGATGCTCTCAGGAGCTGCTCAGTCAATTCCACACACAGAGGAGTCAAAAATTGAGGTGGAACTTGGAAATCTTTCTGCTTTTAGCAGAAGGGATGAGAGGAGAGGGACAGAGGCTGAGCTGCTGCCCTGCAGCTGAAGGAACCAGGTATTCAGGAGGGAAATGTGGGACCTGCAGAGTTCTCCTGAAGATGGACTCTGGCACAAACTCAGCAAGTCCAACACTCTGACAATGGAGTGGAAAGCAGAGGTGGAAGTTTGCCCAGAGAAGCTGTGGCTGCCCCTTGGAAATGTCCAAGACCAGGCTGGAGGGGTTTGGAGCAGCCTGGAATGATGGAAGTTGTCCCTGCCCATGAAAGGTGAATCGTTAAATCAGAAATTAAAGATAAAATCCTTCACCTTTTAAGATAATGAATACAGGTAGAAAACCAATCTGTCTGAAAAACAAATTTTCTTCAAGCAAGATCTGCCCACAGCTTTTTACAGAGGAATTCCTCCTTCCTGTAGTTTCTACATGGAAACTGGTAACTGCACGCAAGTTAATAGGGTAAAAGATGTCTCCTAAAATAACTCCTAAGCTGTGGCTGCCCCTGAGTCCCTGGAAGTGTCCAAGGCCAGGCTGGATGGGGCTTGGAGCAGCCTGGGATGGTGGAAGGTGTCACCATGGGCAGGGGGTTGAAAAGAAATCATCTTTCAGATCTCCAACCCAAATCATTCTGTGATTCCCAGAGTTGCAATTTCTCCCACTTCTCATCTTTTCTTTTACACTGCAAACCAGTGGTTGGAGCAGGGCTGAGGAAATGGAGGGCTCAGTTCCAAGACTTCCTCAGCCACGGAAATTTCAAAGATCATGCCCCAAAACCCCAAAGTCTCCACAAACCACTGAACCCCATCCACAGGTGCCAAACCATGAGGTGTTTGAAGTATAAAATGGGACTGATGCATTTGGGGCCAGCAATTTTTGACCTGAACACTTCAATTCCACCTTAGCTCTGCTTTAGGGTGTCAGGTTTTTCTACTGACTGCAAATAAATTGTAAATTGTGCTTCCCAAAATGTTCACTCCATCACCGAGGAGTGGCCCTCTGTGGATAAACCCCAAAAATATTCCATCACCATGAAGGGTGTGCTCTGGTTTTTGCTGCTCCTGCATTTAGAGCTGCTAAGCTGGATGTCTGTTTGCTCAATAAATATGAAACCAGGCCGATCATTACAGAGTTCTGCTATTTCAGTGCAATCCATCCCCATTTTCTCTTTGATTTATCCTCTTTCTTCAACAGATTGGATTTTAGCTGAATGAGTCTGAGTTGTCACTTGGAGTTTCGCTGCCACACCTTTGATTCCTGTGATAAAACAGCAAACGCAGCCAGCAGCATCAGGAACTGTCTGTGGGAATGCTGATTTACTATTGCATTGCTTTGTTCTGAAAAAAACACTGAAATAATGAATCTGTGGCACAGAAAAAATAGCCCCGGACTGGATTTTTGAAATATCAAAGCTTCTTTACCACACAGTTAATGAATTTTCATCTTTAAGTACACGGACACACAGGACGTCTTTAAAAAGAATTCAATTCCAATCAAGTCTAATAAATTATGGGATGTTGTGGCCGTACTTCCCTGGATAAATAGTATTAATTCAAAGAACTGAGCACTGCAAACTAAATTCCTGTATCTGCCATTGAAACCATGAACTGAATTTTGGGCACTCTGTAAAGTTATAAAAATAACAAATCCATCAGTACGCCTATTACGCCTTATGATCATCTGTTTTAACATTAAAAAAAATAGAATTTACTACTCATCCTCAATGCTTGAGAGTTCCTGGACTATATTTAAGCCTCCACACATCAAACTTTTAACAGCAGTGAGACAAAAATGAATTGTGCAGAGTCACACCTCATGGTCCCTTCACTGCATTACCCATTCAGTCTAAGGGTAAAATTAATTAAGATGGCATGAGATACACAGCAAATACATGAAAAATAAGTGGCCTGAGCAGATTTCAGTAAGTTCTAATGTGGTTTCAATTGCTTTAATAGGTAAGTTCATGACACAGCACTTTTACTGCTGAAAGGTCGAGGAGAGGAACAGTCAGGAGTCCACAGTTTGAGTTTTGTGGCTTTGGATGTTGATTTTCCTCAGATTTTTATGGCACTGGCTGTTCCTTCATTTCCCCTGGAAAACACAGGTAGGATTTAATCAGGATTACCCCAGAAAGGGAATACTCACTGAAATAAGGGAATTATTCTGGTTTGCTTGGTCAGCTGAGCTCCTGGTGTGGGAGGATTCAGAGCCAAGGCAAACACTGGAAAGAGAGGGAGAGTCCCCAGTGTGAGTCCAAGTCCTGCACACCCATGAAAGGGACATTAAAATGTGACCCTGCATCACCCCAAAGGTGCCCAACACATCAACTCCCAGAGTTTGTTCCCAGGGATATCCTCCTTGCCTTGGAATCACAAATACGCGTTTTCACTTTTCCAGGCTAAAAATAACTTAGTGAAATATCAGAGCTATTCAAACTCCACTCTACTGGTTTGAGGGCTATTTAAACAAAAATTTAATGGCTGAGTGTAAGAACCCAGACAGGTGGCATGCACATCTCAGCTCTTGCCACTGGAATCCATAAAAACCAGGCAGATAAATGCTTTATTAGCTAACAGAGACTCGCTGTTTTTAAAGTGTTCTTACATGGCTATAAAAAAAAAAAAAAACCCTCCACAAATATTTGTATCAACAGCCTGCCCTATGGGATCCTGTGTTTACACAATGCAATGGGTGATCACTGGGACACACGGTATGGGCTTTTTTTCAGTTCATGTTCTACAGCAATAAAACACTGAGTGTCCCTTAGTATGTGAATTTTCCAAGGAAATCTTTCCTGTTCTATAGCAGCACCAAACAGCTCTGTCCATTTTCCAGGGTATTACTGCTGTCTCCTCCACTGCGGGGCACAAGCAGGAGGGAAAAAGAAGAACAAAGTATCCCCATAAAATAAGATTGCCAAGGGACGCCAAAAAGCCATTTTCTCCTAAATGGGGATCGTCACTCAAGGGACTCTGGGACTCCAGGATTTACGTAGCCCAAATCTGGCTCTGCACAAGCATTAAAAACCAAGTTACAACCACTTGGAAAAGCTGTAAAGTTTTTTGGGGGTTTTTGAAGTCTCAAAGTCAGCAGCAGTGAGTCAGAGCATCGCCGCAGAGAGGGACAGGGACAGAGAGAGCGGCGGGAGCAGCGCGAGGGGGAGGCAAACACAAAGTGCCCCGGCACAGGGGGAGCTCAGACTTTGATGTCAAACAAACTCATCTCTGAGGCTTCTCTCTTCCCTGCCGGTCCCTTGGACTGCCTGGATTTCGGGGGTTCAAAGCCTGACTAAAGCCTGACAAGATGTTTTGGGAGGAGGCTGGGATTGTTCCCACCACCCCCCAGGAACCACAGCGTTCCCACTGCCGAGGCTTTGATCAACTTGTTGCCTGAACTTGGAGCGGTTTGTCATTGATTTGTCATTCCTTTCCTGCCTGGAGATGCAGGAATCTCGGAGAGAGCGAGTTAGCAGCTTGTCAAAACTGTGACTGATGAACAAAGGAGTCTGAGAAGTGACTGGAAAAGGTTTTTTTTTCCTTGGCAGCTCTGCTGCACTTGGGTGACTCTGGAGGTGTCCTGATCCCTTCCCTTCCTTCCTTTCCTGTGCCAAAGGGACAGGGACAGACCTGGATGGAGCAAGGCAGCCCATCAGAATTCTCCCTCTGCTTCAGGGATGAAACCTTAACCGAAGCTACACCTGTGATTCCCTTTCTGAAGTTACAAGAGTCCCCACAAATAAAGAGAATCAACCATGGCAGGAAAACACAACTAAACCTACAAAAATGACAGGGAAAGAATCTTGGGAGGCAAAAGCAGCTGGACAGCATCCGTGGCTGTGAGAAGAAACTGGAAAGCAATGACATGAAGCTGAAGCAGAAGCTGGAAATGGTGGAAAGCTGACAGGGAAGGGTCAGAGAATGAAGCTTTTAAAAAAACCTTTGAGATAGAACTACAGCATCTTCCCTGAAGTTCAGAAAGCTCAGCAATGCACAGCAGTTAATTCTGAATTTAAAAATGGAATAGAGCAGCCAGAATCTTTCTTTTCCAAACTTTGCAGTATTTGAACCGTTTCTCTGTTGTCTCCACTTCGTATTTTATGTCACAGGATGGATCCTAACAGTGGGAAAAATTAACCCAAATTAATTCACAGTGTAGTTACTTACCTGTTATTTTGCCAAAAAACAAGTGGTTTAGTCTGTTCATGAGATGATGAGTCAACTTTCTTTTCAAAAAGGAATTAAAGATGCCGAGCACATTTAAAATGAGCCATCATTTAAATTGAGCCATCATAAATGAGGAAGGTCAAAACAGGCTCCTTCCGTAGGCTTCCAGCAAGTTGTTATGATCATCGACTTTTTATGCCTCTTCAAGAGCCAGGAATTTTCTGGATTAGTAAAGAAACAAAATGTTTTGTCAACACAGAAAAAGATAAACAGCAAGACGAAGTAATTATATAATTATCAGCCTGACAATGATCCCAGGCCAAGGCAGGGAAGGACCGAGGCAGAGCTCGTTAAGCACAGAACTAAAGAAAGTGTAATTAGCACCAATCAAACCCAGGTTTCTAAAGATTAGATCATTGCCCAGCTAATGAGGTTTCTCTTTGTGAGATTAGGGGTTGATTAATGAAAGATGAAAAACATAAAAAACATTTAGGCTGGGTCCTGGGTGGTTCGTTTTAAAAAGTTAGGAATCAGCAAGGTGAAAAATGGGATGAGCTCAACTGTGTCCCAAAACTAAAAACTCTGGGCAATCTGTTGGGGTGGGATTGTCCAGGGTTTGTGTCTGAGAGGGTTTTTGTGGGTCGTCACCTCACACAGGGCACACTGAACCAACCCTTTGTGCAACCAAGCACAGCAAGAAGGAAATCCACGGGCACATCCCTAACCTGGTGAAATTTCTCAAACCCCAATAAATTGATCCATTCCCCATCTCCCCTTCTTTAAGATCCCCCCCAGTTTATCTCCGGCCCCATCCCAGTTTGAGGGATGCACCCACATGTTTACCCAGCGTGTTCACCTGATAAAATCTTTCCATTGGTTTATTTTTAAATTGTTCATCCCCCAATGCATTCACTGCACTTTATCCTCTCACGTGTTAAACACTTGTGTGCTTTTTATCCATCAAATGTCACTCCAGAGCTTCTCCGTGCTGTTGCCACCCTTCCCTTTTCCCCACAGATCCCATTTTTCCAACCAGCTCCATCAGCATCCTCTCATATTTCTCCGGAGGGCCAGAGAAAACATCAAATGAGAGCAGTTCTGAGATTGATTCTTCAGAAATTCCATATTTGAGTGGCAGAGTTCCTTGCAGTGCAAATCAAAACAAACTTAAAAGCCTCCCAGAAACTACAGGGTGAACAAGGCTGAAAATGCATTATTCAGGCCAGCTGAAAGGGATAAGATCCAATTTTTGGACACTGGGATAGAAAAATATGCTTAAAACTGAAGATATTTTTTAAAACAGTGACTAGAATTGACAATGTTTCAATAATTATTTAAAGATGAAAATATTCTAATCCAGACAGTGCTTTCTAAATGAATAAATTAATTTTAAGCATAAAACTGAAGCCATGGCTGCTGGATAACATGATAACAATAACAATTATATGATAACAATGGGGGTTTTTTCATGTCCTTCTGGCAGGTATTTGAAAGTGCCACCCGTAGCTCTTGCCTTGATTTCACAACTGTTCACAAAATTCAGCTGGAAATATTTTTGTGTAGAACTCATTTTTAAAGGAAAAACATTCATTTAAGCCTTATTTTCTTTTTTCCCCCCTATTCATCAAAATTTATCCTGTAAATCCTAATTTTTTCCCACATCACAGCCTTTATTTAGAATCATAAAGTTATGGGATCATAAAATTATGGGATCATAAAATTACAGAATTGTAAAATTATAGAATCATTAAGACCAACCTTTAAGACTTTTTTAATATATTCATATTCATTTGAATATAAGCACAAGGCTTCAACAGGGAAGACACAAATATTTATCAAGAGCTGTAAAAACTGCTAAAAAATCCTACAAAAATAATCCTTTAAGAACTTTAGAGATGCTGGATCTGGGATTATTTTTTGAAATTAAAATTCTTGAGCTAATTTCTTCTTTTTATTCAAAATACAGAAGCTAAAGAGAAGAACATACTTCCTGTTTTGAAGTCCTTACATCAAATAATACATTAAACGTGTAAGGAAAACAGCGCTTTCCCTCAGCTGACAAAAATGAGGTCACTAATACTTAAAAATATGAGTTTTCCCCCAGGTTTCACCCAGCATGGCTTAACCCCAAATTTGGGTGGAATTTGCCATCTGTTTCCTATTGCGTCACACCCTGAGTCAAACTTTCGGGGCTTTCTTTAGGCAGATGATGCACAAAAACAGGATAAAAATAACAAAAAAAAATTCTGAATCCAGACTGCCAACAATGCCTTTGACTTGTGCTCTTTCCCAGGGATAAATCATATTTATAAAATGTATTATGTGAGGTGCCATCAATTTTTACTCACATTTTGCTGACTCGGAGAGCTCCTGACAGAGCCATCAGCACAACCCCAGCTGAAGGGAAGGTTTCACCACAGCCACGGCAACTGGAGAGCAGGAATGAGTTGGAGAAAAATTAACTTTATGTCTTTTTATATCTTTTTATCTTCTGATGGAGAAACTGCGTGTGAGCCCTGCTCTGCAGCTGGGTCAGTGCCTTGGGAGGCTGAGCTGGAACAGAGACTGGACAGAGCTGGAGAATAAAGCAGAGATTTATTGAAAGGCCTTTAGGGGACACCTTGGGCAGGACAGGGCCTGGCCAGGGCTACACCCAAGATGGACCCAAAATGGTCACAAAATGGACACAAAATGGACACAAAATGGCTGACTGGTCACCAACTCATACATTTTTATGAGTTTTGGTCCATTTGCATTTTGGGGTTTCATTGTCCAATCCCAGCTCCAGGCTGTGAGCTCCCATCCTTCTTGTTCCTCCCTCCAGCCACCCTTGTTTGTGCTGTTGGGCTGAAAGTTGTCCTTGGTGTGCAGCAGGGCCAGGATTTGTTTTGTGTCCCTGCTGTGTGCAGAGAGCTGAGTGACCCTGACTGTGAGCTCAGAGCTGCACCCCTGGGCAGCACAGAACCTGAAATACAGCAAAGATAAAACTTCAGGCACCAGCAGGGCAGGGAGCAGGACAGAGCTGTCACCACATCCCAGGAGGTGCCAGCAGGGTGGTCCTGAACTCCCTCTGGCTGCCTGAGCATCCCTTCCCTCTCAAAATCTCAAAGCTCCAATTCCTGCATGGCTGAGGCTCCCTGGGCCACCTCCATGGGGCTCTGGGTTGATTTCAGCTCAGAAGTAGCCACCATATTTTCTTTTTAATTTTTAAGCACACACATCACTCCCATCCTGAGGATTACATGGAGCACCAATCCCAAAATGCAGCCACCGCCAGCCAAAGCCAAAATTTGGGAGCATAATTAAATAATTCCGTTAATTACAAACGCTCTACAATTATTTTTGTATCTCTAAAATAGACTTTTATAGATACCTCCACACCTACCCACACACTCTGCCAAAGGTTCCTTCTCCTTTTAGAAAGGCACTCATTAGTATTTAGAATCAGATCCTTTCCACCTTCACTGTTGGCCTTAAAATTGATCAAGGGAGGACACAAAAAAATCTGAATTTTATTTTGAAGTAAAAAGGTCTTAGAAGCTCGTATACAAAAGCTATAAAAATCCCTAATTAAAACCCCAGAGAGCCCAGAGATCTCTAAAAAGCACTTATCTTCTCAGAAGGCAGAGCTTTGTTCCCAGTCTATCTGCGCTCATAAACTGAAAATAGGTGAACACACTTCTGGCTGGATAAATTATTGTCTAATATCCCATGCAACACGCACAGATTCATCTCATTACAAAGGGGTATTTTTTCTTTTCATTTTTAAGAATCATTTCCTGGCTCTCCATAGTGAAATTTTCTGTTTTCTTCTTTAAAAACATAAATTTTTCCTGGGTGCTTCATGGTGGCAAAAGCTATCAATATTTTTTTCCACCTGCTTACCACACTTGCTTTGAAACCAAATTAGTCGAAAATTCAATAAATAAAATTACGGGTGAGAAAAATCAAAGCAAAAAGAGAACTGCTTGAAACAAAGGGAGAAATCACAGCCTCCTGTTTTCTGTGGAGATGCAAATCCCTCCTACATCACAAGGACTTTCTGAACTCCATTTCTACAGATGCTGATGGGAAGTCAGCTCGTTTCTCCTGTGTATTAAAGAGAATAATTTATTTCCCACAAGAAAAAAATCTGAGTGCGTACGCAAACACCATTTCCAAACAAACCCATTCTATTCAAATTCTCGTTTGTGAATGAGGGAAATGTTGTGCAGCATGCAGTCAACAGCTTTTGTACGAGCAAAATGCAGAATAACAGAGTCCAGATGATCGTTGCTCATTCCACTCTGCCTTTTCTAGGATGGCAGCACCATAAAATCAGGTGTTTTTCTCAAATGTGTGTATTTTGCCATTATTTCATTTCCTGGCACATCAGGCTACACCAATTTCCTCATCTCTTTGCTTCTTCAGAATCTTAGAACCAGATTAATGAATTTCTTTCTGCAAACCCTGCCAGCTGCCTTTTCACTCCATTCCTCCCAAAGGCCACAGCTACGAACTAAAACACAAAGTGAAAATATGATTTCACTGAGACGTTTGTGTGGCACTTTTTGTTGGGGTTTAGGGTTTTATTTTTGCTGGTTAGTGTAGAAATGCTGCTTGGCAACTCATCCTCACTCCTGGAGCTTTCCAAGAGTCAACCACACAGGGACCTGAGTTTGGGGTGGTCCAAGAAGTGTTCAGGGAGCAGGACTGGGGTCATGGACTCAGAATTTCCATAATCAGCATTCCCATAATCTGTTTTAATTTAGACAACTGTAACAAGATTACAACTAAAAACTAAAATAATCTGAATTTCCAGACTGTTATACTGTAAAGGTGAGAATGGTGGGGTTTAGCTGAACAGCTCAAATGAAGATTCAGTCCTTCCTGACTGAATTCTGAGAGATTTTCTGATTAACTTTAATCACCAGCACTTTATTTCCAAGCCCACATCCCCCAGCAGCTCTTGGTTCAGTGCTGATTTTCTCAGTGCCTCAGGCACAGGCTGTCCCATTCCCAACCCCATTCCCAAAGTGGGAAACTGCTCCCTGCACATGGCAATGGGAGGCTTGGATTAAAGGAAATTAGTGAGACTAAAAAATTATTATCAAAAAAAATTGCACCAACCCACGTTTTCAATGCTCTGCCTGATTTACTTTCCAAACTGCAGCCTGGCTACATTTATATTTCAGGGCTTGGAAAAAAAAAAGAAAAAAAGGTCAAGTTAAGTTCTGTGTTGACTGCAATATTATTTCAGCATTCCCCTTGATAATATCTGCAGGAACTGTTTGTTCGGAGAGGAGCCGGCAGGAATATCCAGCAGGAATATCCAGCAGGAATATCTAGAAGGAACATCTAGTATTATTATCCAATATGAATATCCAGAAGGAATATTCTGCATGAATATCCAGAAGGAATATTCTGCATGAATATCCATGATGAATATCCAGCAGGAATATCTAGAAGGAACATCCAGTATTAATATCCAGTATGAATATCCAGAAGGAATATTGTACATGAATATCCTGCATGAACATCCAGAATGAATACCCAGTATTAATATCCAGCAGGAATATCTGCATGAATATCCATGATGAATATCCAGCAGGAATATCCAGCACAAATATCCACAAGAAATATCCAGCACAAATATCCAGCAGGAATATCCATCAGGAATATCGAGTATGAATTTCCAGCATGAATATCCTGTAAGAATACCGACTATGAATATCCAAGCTGAGTATCCACCTCAATAATACAGCAGGAATACCCTGCATGAATATCCATTATGAATATCCAGCAGAATATCCAGCATGGATATCCTGCATGAAGGAATATCCAGTATGAACATCCAGTACAAATATCCAAGATGAATATGCAGCAGGAATAACCAGCAAGAATACCCACTATGAATATCCAAGCTGAATATCCAGAAGGAATATCCTGCATGAATATCCAGAAGGAATATCCTACATGAATATCCAGCAGGAATATCCTACATGAATATCTAGAAGACCCAGCACAAACATCCAGCAAGAATATCCAGGATGAATATCCACAAGGAATATCCAACATGAATATCCAGAAGGAATATCTAGAAGGAATATCCAGCACAAATATCCAGTAGAATATCCAGAAGGAATATCCAGGATGAATATCCATCAGGAATGTCCAGTATGAATTTCCAGCATGAATATCCAGCAGGAATATCCAGTATGAATATCCAGCAGGAATACCCTGCATAAATATCCATTATGAATATACAGTATGAATATCCAGCATGGATATCCTGCATGAAGGAATATCCAGGATGAATATCCACCAGGAATATGCAGCAGGAATAACCAGCAAGAATACCCACTATGAATATCCAAGCTGAATATCCAGCACAAATATCCAGCAATCCAGCATAAATATCCACAAAAAATATCCAGAATGAATATCCTACATGAATATCCAGAAGACCCAGCACAAACATCCAGCAAGAATATCCAGGATGAATATCCACAAGGAATATCCAACATGAATATCCAGAAGGAATATCTAGAAGGAATATCCAGCACAAATATCCAGTATGAATATCCAGCAGGAATATCAAAAGCATGAATATTCAAAAGGAATATCCAGTAGGAATACCCAGAAGGAATATCCAGTATGAATATCCATATGAATATCCAGCTTGAATATCCAGCTTGAATATCCACATGAATATCCTACATTAATATCCTGCATGAATATCCAGAAGAAATATTCAGAAGGAATATCCACAAAGAATATCCAGCAGGAATATCCAGTATGAATATCCACGAGGAATATCCAGCAGGAACATCCAGCAGCAGCTCTGAGGTGAATCTGCAATCGCTGCCCCTCACGAGGCAGAATTTTAGGTGTGCTCTCCCTGCAGGAGATGCTGCTCCTCCAGGAATTTGCCAAAAGCACCTGATGGCAATGGTAAGGACCAAAAATGCTGATATTTGGGGGTTTGTGCCATGGAATTCAACCCTAATTGAGCAGCAGCCCTTTAGGTGAGTTCTGAAGGGTGCAAAGAGCTGAAGCTCTCAAAAAAAGCACTGAAAATGCATTCAGAAGTCCGTAGATAGAAAAAAATGCTGAACCCAAAAGGCAAACTTGATTAACTGCTGCAAATCCGCCCATTCCTTCAGAAAAGTAACACTGAAACCAAAAGGCAAATTTGATTAACTGCTGCAAATCCACCCAGCCCTTCCTGTGTAACCCTACAGGTAAGAAACTGCCAGATTTATATGTACTAATTAACTAATTACACACTGATGCACTAATTAACTACTGAACCCTAAATTACAGAGGGACCAAACCCTCACTCTGTGAATTTCTCATGTAACAGTGGCATTATAACCATTTGTTTTCTCACATGACACTAGAAGTGAAATTTTACACCACAAATGTTACAAAAGTTCATTTTTAGCTCCTGTTGCCAGCTGGGTAAAAGTTCTCTCCGGTAAATCCTCGCCTTTGCCACCACAGGAGGCTGCACCATTTGCATCCCTCAAGAAGTGAGACAGCCACCAGGATTATTAATGGCTTTCCCCTCAGCCAAATTTACAAATTGTCACAGAACTTACCCTTATTTTGCTGAAACTCCGAGCAAGCGAGCCGTGCGCTTCTTAAAGACGCTCAAAATCCAATTTTACACTTGTCTTAATCACTGCCGATCAGCTCGGCTCGCGTTGGAGCTGCCATCTGCTCAGCCATTTATTGGATTCCCACCCAGAAACTCCTCCTGCTGCTGCTGCACACACACGGGGGCTGTGTGTGCAAGGAATTCACACCCGGCTGCAGCCACCAGGATGGAATCCTGATCCCCAAATCCAGATCCTGCAGGGGCGCTGGGAGCTCTTGGCCATCCCAGGCAGAGGTGACACGCCCGGGGTGGCTTCATAATTTATGGGGACAAACAACAGTGACAGCGATGTTGTAACATCCCCTCCAATGGCAAAACACCCCTAAAAACACCCCCATTAATCCAATTTTTCCTAATCAATCCATTAAAATTCATAATAATCTCGGGTTTTTTCACCTCTCACGAAGCATCCCACAACCCAAGGCCAGGGATTGACAGGGCTGGCATGAAAATCGGATGAAGTTGCCTCTTCTCCAAGTGGTGGAAATTCACACTGGAATTAAAAGAATGAACATCTGGTCAGAAGAAACCAGGCAAACATTTTCTGCCAAATCATCCAAAATATGGGCATTTATAAATGCCTGATTTCTACGAATGGGAAAGTTCTTACCAGAATTGAAATGTGGGAGATCATAATTCTATTGCTCAGGTAAAAATAGTTTAAAATAATTATAGATAATTATAATATTTTTTAAAAAATGCATATAAAAATAATTTTAGCATTTTTTTAAAATGCTAAATAATGCATTACTGCTAAAATGAACTTCTTTACAAACTTAAAGTATTTCTCCAGTAAAGGAAAAAATAAAGAGCAAAGAGTCTGTTTTATCTTCTGGATCTGCTTTGCTACCAGATACTGGGACAGAAGATTCATTAATCTTTCAGAAAGTCAAGCGTTGCCTTGAGGATAAATCCACTCCCTTTTCCTGCCTGGTTTAAGATTGGGAAATGGGTTTGTTTCCATTGCATGAGTTTGGAACAACGAAACAAAAAAATGAATGTTCATTTTAAACACATTTAGGCCAAAATCAGGCACTGAGCAGTAAAATGAAGAAGGAAAACTCAGCTTTTATTAATCGAGTGGGTGCATAAAGTAACAGGTTTGTGTTCATTTGGTTTGTGTTTGAAATTTAAAAATATTTTACCATGGTCAGTTGCCCTTGTGGGGACATCTCTGCATCCAGGCTAACTCTATATTTCCTAAAATAATATTATGATTAAGCTTTCATAGTTTCCTTTTTCCATCCAAAGCTGGATTGTAGGTACCAAATTAAAATGCTTGATGAAATGGATGCCAGCTAAAAATGACCAATTTATGCCTGTGTTAATATTTAGCAGGCACTCACCTCACCCCTGTTACTGTGGGACTGATTTATTTCACTGCACATTCCCCATTTTCCTGCTCCCTCCTGACTCCTGAGGCTTTTCCTGAGCTATTTTCAGAAAAAATAATAATAAAAAAAAAATCTGGGAAGTGCAAGGACAAAAATGCAGGAATGATTGGAGATGCTCCTGTCATTAACTGGACACTGGCAGAGCAATTCAGATAATTCTACTGAAGCTAAAAATACAAATGCCCAGCTCTGAAGGGCATTGCTGGCTTCAATTTCCCCCTCAAAAAATTAGAAAATAGCCACAAGATCAGAAATCCACAAAGAATTTCATGGAGCTCCATCACCACACCTTTATTATTTGCTTGTTGACTAAAGTGCTAAAGGATCTGTCTGACAAACCACAAAATATATTGAAATAAATAATAATTTAGCAAAAGAAGAATATGCAGAAAGTGAGAAAATACCCTGGGGTCAGTCAGGGAAACAAAATTTTTACCTGAGCTTTTGGGGCTGGGCAGGAGCAGAAGGGAACATTCCTGCTTTGATTATTCCACTTAAATATTTTACACTTAAATATAAATATTTTAATGTAGAGAACATTATGAACACCCCTAAATGGGTTTCCTCTCTGAAAACCCATAACTAAAGAATTTAAAATAATTTTAAAAAAAGCAGCAGGCTTGGAACGTTGTGACATCTCCGTGCTGGGTTTTTTTTTTTTAAATGGTGAATTGGTATTTTCGATTCAAAATTCTGGTGTTAACAGGTTAAAAATCATTACAGGGAAGGCAGGAAGTGGAACTGATCTTTCCAGAATGGATTTTCCAGCAGGTAAAATCAGCAGAGCTACCTGTACTTATTAATTTAATAATTAGATGTGAACCATAAAGACGTAAGAAGTGAGGACAAAGCAAATCTTCCTTAGTTCTTACAAAAGGCTTAAAAAAAAAAGATAATTAATGGGACATCTGACACGGACACGAGCTATTGGGCATAATAAATTGAATTAGTAAAAAAATTCCAGTTGTAACATATTGTCACAGCTCAGAAACCCCTGTCCAGATGATTTTCCACCCAGCACTAACCCAAAGCCAGAGATTCTCTCTCTGAGGAACCCCATTAATGCCCTGCTGAAACAAATCTGAATTTAATTCCGACTCGGTGGGTAACGGCTCCGGTTGCTTCCCTCTTTTACTGCCACGCCATAAAACCCCAGGAATTAGATTTAGGAGCAGCCACCTGCTTTCTCAACAGACTGCCAACACCTGAGACTTTTTTATGATCCTTTTGGAGGCTTATTATGGTTGCAGACAGAACTTCTTGAAACTTTGGGGCTCGGGTGAAAGGCAATGAATAACAACAGGTAAAACTCAAAATATTCTTCTCCAGCCATGTGATAATTTTTGATTTCCTCCCCAAAACCACTTTTCATCAATTATTTCTCCAGTGAAAATGAAGGTGCTACAAATAAACCATGCCCCAAATTTTAAGTGTGATTAAAATGAGAGGGAGCAACACAGGCCAGACCCCGAGGATTTGCTTTCCTTTTCCTTCCTCCGTGGTCATCAATCCCTTCCTGCTGTTTCATTTCCACCCACGCTGCCCTCAAGATAGAGCTGGAGAAGCAGGTGGAAGTCATTCCAGATGTAATTTTGTTAAAAAAAACCCAGATAAACAATGCTGGAATTAGCCCCGAAAGGAGAATTTTTTAGCAGGAAAGCAAGTTGCTAAATGAAAATTCAAAGTCAACACCCAAAATAACGTTATTTTAGTACTCCACCTCTACTCACTGGTTAGTAAAAAGTGCTGAAATTCAATTTTCTTTGGACACTTCCATGAATCTGAAACACTTCTGCTATGCCAAACCCTTAATTACCAACAAAAAAAAATAATAATAATTACATGTGCAAGCAGGAAAGTTGATTATATTAAGATTAGAGACATATTCAGACGGAATAACAAAGCATCAAAATGTTTGCTCTGATTATCTGAGGGTCTCTGCCCACACTGCAGCTCAGGGCTTGAAGCAGAATTTCCAAGACTTTGGTGACCTTCTCCCTGCAATCCCAAAAAAGAAAATGCTGAAGATTCTCAGGATAAATCAGAGCTAAATTAACAATAAACAGAAGTCCATCAGAAATATGACATCTTACAAGGTGGAGGAGATTTTTAAGCACTGAAAGGGCATCATCACAGCAATATGAAAGGTAAAAGATTTAAAAAATAATTATGTTTCATTTTGCAGCCAGGACTGATAAACTCTGCCTTAACCATTCTTCCCATTCCCATTCAATCCCAACTTTGATTGAAAAAAATGTGTCAAAGTCCCAAGAGTGAAGAGCAATGGATCCGCTACTAAATGGAATGAAATAGAATAGAATAATAAATAAAATAAAAAACCAAAATAAAATAAAATATAAAAAAAAAACAAAATAAAATAAAATAAAATAAAATAAAATAAAATAAAATAAAATAAAATAAAATAAAATAAAATAAAATAAAATAAAATAAAATAAAATAAAATAAAATAAAATAAAATAAAATAAAATAAAATAAAATAAAATAAAATAAAATAAAATAAAATAAAATAATGTCTGATAAAGTAAAAATGAGCCACTGAATTTCACCGAATCACAGAATGGTTTGCCTTGGAAGGGACCTAAAACATCACCTAATTCCAATTCCCACACTGTGATTTTTGGGATTAAAATCCTCCTCCCTCCAAAAAAGAGGCAGCAGCAGCCCAGCCAGGCTCCATTTGGGCTCTGTGAGTGCAGAACTCATCCTGCTGAGCAGAGCTGCTCCTTGCCTCAGGCTGGCCCCATTCCTCAGATCCATGAATCCCCAAGAATCTCCAACATCCAGCTCAGCGCAGGCATTTACACAATTTATCCAACAGCTCTGGCTGCTGCCAAGGAGCCCCAGATCCTTCTCTGCTCTCAAGGAGACGAGAGGGCAAGGAAAGGGTCAAACATTTGCTTTGTGCCCGATCCGTCTCGCCCGACCTCTCCCTGCCCAGCTCGTTCCTCTGGGGGCTGTGAGGCACAAATCCTCATGAATGGTTGGAGCAAATCTATGAAGATATTAAAAAATGTGATTGCACCTGCTCCTATTTCATTTATAAATGAAATTGGAGCATTGTCTTTGCCTCAGAGGTGAGGGACTGACCTCAGCCCGCGTGGGATCCCACGGTTCAGCAGCTGAACTATGGATTCTGCTCCTCAGGGTCACAGGACTGGGAACTGGATTGATAAATCAGTGAGGCCATTCCTGTTGAATCCCCACAGCATTCAAACTCAGGGCAGCTCAGGGGATTGTCAGAACCCAGGACATCCCTCTGGCTGCCCTAGGTGATCCCAGACCCTGGCAAGGGGTCCAGAGACAAGCCACGAGAGTTTGATTAGAACAGTATTAATTTATCACCAGATGTAGATGTAGAATTTTGGGGTTCATAAAGGAGGTTCAAGGAGGCAAAATGGAAGAATCTGGGCATGTCCCTGTCCTTCTGCTTCTTCTTCTTGCCCTCCATGTTCTGCTGTGGTGGTGGCACTTTTGGATTGGTTTAGCACAGAACTGCACTAACACAGGTGATAGGTGTTGGTATTTATCTGCAAACATGGAACACGTGGTACGGAGTATAAAGAGCTCAGACCGCCCTGGTCAGGGGAAGTCGACAATGATCCAGCGTTGTAGCCAGCACCCAAACTGGGTGAGAACAAAATGTACCAGATAAGAAACAATGAACAACCTTGAGAACCTGAACCAGCTCATCCCGACTCTCTCTTCTGGCACAGGGACTTGGGAGAAGGACTTTTGACAACATTCTCAGGGGTTATCAGCCCAAGAACAGAGATGGATTTTCACTTCAGGGAACATTTTATTCCCTTAAGATTTTGGGAAGGTACAACTGGAGGAAGAGCAACGTCCACACCAACCTCCCAGTCTAACAGCACAGATTGCTCTGCTCCTTCACCTCTGATTTCAATTATTTGCTGATTCTGTCAGACTTCCTGAAGGCTTCTACACCAACTTTTTTTAGTGGTGCTAAAGCTACTTTCCTATTCAAGGGAAGCAGATAACCATTCACTCCATGACCACTTTATCCCTTCTTTTAAATGAACAGCCTGTACTAAAAAGAGGCTATAAAATGTTGACTGCAAAACAGCAAACAAATGGTTTGGCTTGGCTGTGAAACTCTTGCAACACTTTCTGTTCAAATAAAAAGCTGTGATTCTACCATGGCTACCTCCGCTGTGATTTCCATTGAATTAAAATCTGGCTCAGGATTGCAAATCCTATTTGCAGGGAGGCAGAACTCATGCAAACACAACTGAAATGATAATTGAGAGAGAGTTCTTGAATAAATGCTGGATTTGTCCTAGACAACACCCCTCTGTCACTGCCACTCTGTTTGTCCAAAGAGAGGATTATTTCCTGAACACGAAGATGGTGCTGAATGTGGGAACACGAACAGAGAATCAATCCCTCACCAGTCACTGTTCCTCTTCTTCAAGAGACTATGCAGAGTTAAAATTTCATTCTAAAAATATTCCTTACTAAAGCAATATTCCCTACTAAAGCACAGATTGTTTGCACGAGCCACACAAAATTATTGGCAGACAGCAGGAAATATTGCTTTCCTCAATCCGTGTGCTCCTTGCATGGCTGAAATGGGAACAGATGCGAAGAAATCTCCTTTTACACCCAGGATTGTGGTTGTTACTGCCCCAAATGTCCTGAGAATTGACATCAGCACAGCCAGGTTGCACTTTGAAGCTGGCAGATACGGGAGAAGCACCCACAGTGTCAGAGCTGCTGGACCAGCCTCATCCCTCATCTTAAAGAACATTTAGATATTAGATATCAAATTAGCCCATTAAATTTTAGTGGAATCTATGACAAACCTAGTTCAGGTTCCTTAAATCACACAACCCAGCTTGGCTTCACGTACTCACCAAGTTCTACCATTTTTAAGAACCAGCATCCAGCCACATCTGCCCAGTGGAGCCTCCCATTATCCACCACGCCAGGTCCAACCCTGCTGGCTTTATCAGTCCCGAGGAATGGGATAAAGCAAAATAAACTGCCAAAACACAATCATTGCCCATCCCATTTCAGTGATGGAGAATTTCAATCAGAGGTCCATCACTCATAAAGTGCCAGCAACCTCAGGAAAAAATGGAGAAGGAAATCAAACTGCAGTGGAGCTTCCAAAAGGGAGTCACTCTCTGGATGTGGACTTGTGTTAATTTCAAATGTTTCTCTTTATGCTCGCAACACTTCACGCTGTTGCTGAATATTTTACATCTTATTTAGACAAAAACCACAGATGTCTCTTTCCTGAGGTGGATTTAGCTAGGTTAGCATGAAGGGCAGCAGTTTGAAGAAGTTCTTGGCAGCTAAAAGTGGAAGCAAAGGAGTTTCCACATCCAGAGCTGTGGGGTGAAGGATGCTGAGGCTTTCCCGAAGGAGCTGCTGCAAGAACGAAGAGCAGCTCAAGCAGAATCTCCCTGCCTGAACTGAACTGTCACCTGGAAAGTTGTTTACAAATAATTACAGAACTTTAAAAGAGTTTTGCTGTTCACAAAAACTTGGATTCACATTCCGGGCTTGCAGGATTCGGTATCCAGGGAAGGGAACTTTTGATCTTGCTCAGCTTTATCACAGAGCCTCACACTGTGCTCCTGCACTTGGATGTTCTGCTCAGTCCCAGGGATGGGCAAAGTGGTGAGGAAAAGGAGCCCAGCAGCAGAAACCGAATTTCTGAAGGCTGAGAATATTGACAGAGTTGATTCCTGGGGTATCTACACAACTTCATCCAGCCCTGTGTGGAAAGCTGGAGGATAAGCCAAGAAAAAAAAGGAATTTTCTTGAAGGCTGCTTACGAGTCTGAGGCAGAAAGTGAAGCTTCCATGAGGCTGGGAGTGTGTAAATCCTTGATATCACACAGTGAGAAATGCCTGTATCCTTTGGAAAAATCAAGTTTTCCAGTCTATAATTAACTTTTATTTTTAGGCTAGAGAATTAAAGGCTGAGTTTCACCCCACTGTGCCTTCAGAGAGTAAAAACAAGTTCTGTCCTAAAGATTTCATGCACTTAGGCATTTTATACCTCAACAAATTGCAAACAATTAAACAGGAGCCCACAAACTGCGGGCAGTTTGTAATTTACCGTGCTCTGAAGTCTTGGTGAGAGTGGATCATTATTCAGTAAAATAATGCCCCCAGAAGTGGTAAATACACATTCAAAGAGAAGCAAGTTCTCGTCCTGGGTGTTCCTTAAGAGCAGCAGTGCTCCTGCAGACCATCAGATCTTTCTGTGATTAGATAAAAAAATCCCAGCAGGGAACTGGGAGGCACAAGAGATGTGAAATCACAATTAAACAAAAAGCAGAAATGGGGAGATTGTGTGGAGCAGACAACACAGAGCAAAAATAAAAACACACGAACTAACGCAGCACCTTTGAAATTAGGGGAATATGGGGATAAGATTCAAAAAAACCAAAAAAACCCTGGGAAATCTCTCATAAAAAGTGGTATCTGAGCCATTTATCTCACAGTCAGGGCTGGCAAAACCTTTTGCTTCGCCCTGAGACAAAAAAGCTTTAAGTGAGGTTTTGAAGAGCTGCTTAGCTGGAAACCTGACCAGTGTGCAAGAGGCTGTTAAGGCAAGATTACAACGAGCTGGGCTTCAAACTGTGTGAAATCACAGGAGGCAATCAAAGCATCGATTCCAGAAAGAACCCACAGAAACAAACAGGAAGAACCCAGAGAAAGAAATTCCTGTCCACACAAAGAAATCCCCCAGAGATCCCTGCTGGAATGGCGAGTGCACCCAGGAGCTGCCCCGTGGCCATGAAACCAACGATTCCCAAACATCTGCTCCAAAATCAACATCCTGCTTCCAAAACCTGGTCCTAACACTCCTGGTTTTAACTGGGAGAGGGATCCCTGTGGAATTCCAGCAGATCTGATGCCCTGCTCAGCCCAGGGCAGCAGGGTGCAGCACCACCACCAAGGTCATCTCCTGGCTGCTTTTGTGTTGTATTAAAATATTATTACCCGCTATTATCAACCTGAAAGATTTAAAACTGGGAAAGGAATGCAGCTCTCAAATTTAGTCCTCCAAACACAGGATTCAGAGAGAACTTTCCATTTAACCAAAAAAAACCCCACAACAACAACAAAAAAAAAAAAAAAAAAAAAAAAAAAAAACAAAAAACAAAAAAAAAACCAAAAGAAACCAAGAAAAGCATCCCCCCCCCCAAAAAAACCCCTAAAAACCCCAAAAAACCAAACCAACCAAAGAACCCACCAACAAAAAAAAACCCAAACAGAACAAACCAAACAAAAAAACCCCACCAAAAATTCCAACCAAACTCAGTGTCGTTATTCTAGAGGAAAATCTAAGCAGGAGGCTGAGCACTGCGAAATCCTAGAGCACAAAAACCTTTCAGGAGAAATTGCAGTGCAGGAAAACAGCAGAATAATGGTATTGAGCACAGGCTTTTATTGTAAAGTGTAAATAATAATGTTTGCCTTGGGATTGCTTTTCAATTTCAGCCCCGTTGTTTGTTATGTATTTAGCCTTCAGGATGAATTGTAGGTAATTATGAGTTTGGATTAAATGAAGAATTTGGGAATGCTCTGCACTACTGGGCACTCCACTGCTCTTGAATCTCCAGTAACAAAAAAAATCAAATTAAAAAGCTGTAGCTACACCGTGATTAACACCAAACTGGAACTTTTTGGCTCTCAGAGATAATCTTAATGCTGAACTAGTTAATTAACTTGAGGTGTGTTTTAAATCAGCCGGACTGGGCATTAAAATGGACAGTAAATGTAGGAACTGGTGTGCGACAATCTCCAAGTGGACCCTCACACTGCACTGATAATGGAGTTATAACTTTGCAGTTACAGCAAACACTGACAAATCTACAATGAAATTTGGGCCTTAACACTCCTGATTTATTTTTATTATCCCATAACAATCCAATTCCTCATCACTAGTAACTTTCCCTATATTTTAGGGGGTAATAGAGAGCAATATTATTTTTTTTTAATATGCAATGAGCACTCTGAGTTTCCTCAGTGATATTTACCAGAGTCTCTTCATCAGTTTAATTTCATTTCTACTTAAGCTTTCAGAAACATATGTTGGGCTTTTCTAGCACAGGGCTTAGGATGGTGCAGAACATTTCCCTTCAAGGAAATACAATATCTGTCCACAAGTGCCACGTTTTCCAATCCCTCCTTCCTCCTGCATTATTTCCATGTGGAATTATATAAAAGTTTCCTTGCTCTTCCTGCCCTCCAGCCTCCCTGAAGGAATTGAGGTAAAACATCTCAATCTCAGGGTTTTCCTGCTGCCCTCTCCCAAAAATGTGATTTTAGAGGAATTGTTTTGTGTTGATGTTTAAAATTGTGGTTACTTAGCTGAGCAGTTCAATGCTGAAATTTCTTTTACCCCTACACATGCACATGATCACAGTTTGCTAATATATATATATATAAAAAGGCTATTAATTTTTTCCATTCCCAAGCCACTATTTTTTAATGCAGTGCTTCAAGCAGAGCCTCCTTTATGGAAAACAATAAACAAGGAGCATCCTCGAGTAGAAATTCCAAACCATCACTCACCACTCTGAAAATTCATCTTGGGTGAAAATTGCTCCTTCCCCCGTATTTGCAGTCACTGAGCTGAGGGTATCAACATCCAGTGGAGGCCAAATGTTACAGAATGGGGTAAATAAAATCCCTTAATATTCACAGATATTGGTTATACTTTGCTCAACAGCGTGAAAGGAATGGTGGCTCTCTAATCATGTTTTTTGTTGCTTTGGGGATATATTTTCTAAGGAAAAACCATACACACATGTGCATATATATATATATGTGTGTGTGTGTGTTTTATATGTATTTTATATTTATTTATATTTTATACATATCTATATGTATTATCTATATGTATTTTATATATTCTCTGTATATTCTATATATATTTATGTAGAATATGTTATATATGTTATATATTATATTTTATGTTATATATTATGTTATATATTAGATATTATACATTATTTATTACATACATTAGGTAGTTTAATATAATAAATAAATATCTAATATAGTGTTCATTTTATATATTTGCATATGTTTTATATCTAAATATTATATATAAATGCACGTTTGAGCAAGTTATGCACTGAGAATGACCTGATTCCCTCCTAAAAGAAAAAAATTCCAAGACACACTACAAAGCATCATCTCCCTGCCAGCCTGAACCTTGAGTGTTAAACTGAGATTAGCAGATGGACTACAGAAATCAAATATTTCATGTCTTTTTTTGTAAAGAAAAAAATCAATTAGTGTCTCTAAAGCAAATTCTGAAGTCTCATGCTGATCACCTGAGTTTTATTTATACCCCCGGAGCTCGTCTTGCCCACCTTCTTTTCCCAGGATGAAATTCCAAAAGGAATTCCATGGGTTTGCATTCTCCTTCTGCTCTAACTCCCAGCCAACTCTCACCTACATTTCTTGACTCTGAAGAAAAACATATCAGATTACTCACAGCTTAATTGCTCAAAATTCATCTTCTGCAACCCTTAAAAGATGTTGATAGACTGAATCTCTTTGGATTTCAGAGAAGCCAGACTAATTTCCATGGCATTTAGTAATGTTTACATTCCCTGACCTATCCCCACTCCTGGGGAGATCAACAGGAGAAAAAAATCACTCGACTGAGTTTGAGAAATGAAGGGCCCAGCAGAGTTATGGAAAAATTCCTGGAAGGGGCTGAATTTTAAAGCTTTCAGGAATATTTTGTCTTTTTCCCTCATATCCCTCAATAAAGACAGGAGGGAAAAGGAGTTGAGAACCCTCAGGAGGACTTGGAGCAGGATGAGGAAGGAGCTCCCTCCATGGAACACACCAAGGATTGTGTCCATCCCACAATCCATCCCTGAATTCCATCAGAATTCCATCATTCAGCACAACCAGAATCAGAGGAATGTGCTGCAGCAGTGTTTATCCATAGGGCTGGTTTCTGTTAGCACTGAAACCATCAGGGGGAGGGGAAATCTGCTGAGTTTGGGGTTTGGGGTATGAAAATCACACACAGGCAGCACCTTCACCCCTGAGATGGATTAACAAGTGCAGTGACCCAGGTGAGGGCTAAATCCTCACTTATCCCATTCCATTTGCAATGAGCATCACTGGAAGTATGAAAACATTCCCTGCTCCCATGGGATTTCTCCAAACACTCAGGGGGCAGCTAAATAAATTGGAAGAGAAGAAAACATTTGGGTCAAATTGAATCCATTTCTCCAAAACAATGAGAAGGGAAGAGTTGATTTTCCTCAGCCACCAGAGATGAGGAGCTGAGATTGCTCAGCCACATTTAAAGCAGGGACACCTTGGGCAGTGCAAACTTCAGAGCAGAACTTTTCCATCCTTTTCCTTACAAGCTGAGCTCAATTCTACTTCTCATTAAGAGCCAGACTAGCTCAGCTTTTAGTTGGCATTTTTAGAGGATAAGAAGCACAGTGACAGTCCCAGCCTGCCTTTTACTGGAAAAAAAACCCAAAGTCTGAGCTGTCGACTGGGAAAAAACTTTGAAAAATAATCCAGCACATAAAAGAAGGGATGTGCTGATGGCTTTGCCTATTTGTATGTAAAAATACGGCCAGAACATCTTTTTCCTTTTGTAGCATCCTTAAGTTTCATGCTTCTAAAACCTGTATCCAATAATGAATTTAAAATTAAGAAACCTGGAATTAAAATGGATAGGAAGGACTAGGAAGGAGTGACCACCCTTGGATGTCTCTGTTTCAACTCCCAAACCCCAAAGATGGAGCTCCAAGCAGACAAAACCCAAGGACCCAAGTGAGCTGTAAATCCACTCGATTGGGAGAGTGGGGTTGTTTTCCTGCCTGAAAAATCCAGGGAAACTTTGCTGCCCTCCTGTTCTGTCAGCAGGATTATAACTTCTGAGGAAGTTCCAACCCCATTCCTGAGGATTGTCATCAGATCTAATCCTCAGAGCTCCTGAGGATTTATCTCCATTGCCAGCACGGCTTCTCTGCCCTCTCTTTAGTCAGAATCTCTGCAGAAAATCAACTCCCTGGAAAGCAGCTCCAGCTCAGCACTACAAAGCATCTCCTGCCCTTTTGACACCGAGTTCTTCACACTCAATCCAAAACTCCTGCAAACTGTTGCAAGTCCTAAGAAATGGGAAAGAAGAAAGAAATTTATCTGCAAGAATAAATAACACGCTGGACTAATGGGTAAGAGAAGCAGCTTTTAGACACAAAAGGTCCTTGAACCTTGAGCTGAAAGCCCAGCTCTGTTTATGCCCGTGGTGAGTGCTGGGATAAAAAAGTGAGATTGTAACAACTGTAAAGCGCTTCAGCTGATCACACCTGAAACACCAAACATGCTTAAAAACCCTGTGTGAATAAAGAAAATAAAAGGTTGCAGTGCTCTCCTGCTCCTCGTAGGGCCCACAGAAGGATTGATTGCTGGTTTTGGTGTTTTAGGGGTGCTGGCAATGAGGGTTTCTGCAGTGACACAGCCAAGGCAGAAATAATTCACAGCCCTGTCAAGGGGACAGCAAAAAACAAACTGCAAAAAAAACCCCAGAACCCTAAAGGTGCAGAGGGTGGAATGGAAACCAAAATCCTGCTTTTATTCAGAAAATTACAGAATTGGAAGGGGTCTGAAAGATTGTCCAGTTCCAACCCCCTGCCATGGGGACACCTTCCACCATCCCAGGCTGCTCCAAGCTCTGTCCAACCTGGCCTTGGACCTCACTGCATCCCCAATCCTCCCCTCAATCCCTTTGATTTCCCTCTCCCCATCCATACAATTTCCCTGTTTATGCACAGAACTCTCCCTGACATTTGTACCCAAACGAGCCCAGGGTGTGGAAGGCGGCACATTCCAGATGCAGAGATAAAAAGGGAAACGCTGCTGTGGGGACTGCCCACAGTTAAAAATCCCAATTCCTCCCAAGCACAGCCTGTCTCCCTCTAAAAATACTGCTCCATTAGAACATAAACCAAACCACAAGCATTTCTGTTTGCTTGTTTGCTGCTTTTTTAAAGTGTATTATCATTTTTTTTTTTCACTTTGAAAATCCTTTTTTGTATAGATAATAAAATTTAAGTGCTGCTCCATTAAAACTTCGGGTCACATTCCCTTCACCACACCTCTCTGCATTAGGAAGGAAGAGATAAATTTTTAATCTTTTATTTTTAATGAAGATTAAAGAACAAGTTCTGCTTGCCTTGCCTTGGCTCCCCATACATTTTAATGTATATTGATTTGTATAAATGTCTCATTTAGAGCATATTTTTGTGAGTATTAATGGGCCTTGGACAGGTTAAGATTATTCCTCCTGTCCCATTGCCAATCTCTTTGGGCAAAGTTGAAGAACACAATATTTTGTTCTGAGATGAAAAAGGAAGACAAAGAGATGGGAATATCAAAGGATCGATGTGCCCAGCAGGAACAGACCCTGCGGGCACCAGAGCCAGCTCAAACCTCCGCCTTGCATTGACTACAAGAGGAAATTTGGGCTGATCTTTGCTCATCACTTTCCATTTCCACATTGATTTTCATGAATTCCGGGTTGATTTTATCAGGAGAGGATTTATGAAGGTGAGCTGGAATCTAGCAGAGTTTTCCTGCTCTCCAGATGGATGGAATCAGTCAGGCTGCCTTTGAATGAGGAAACATCAGTTCACATCTTCAATGAAGCTCTAAAATTACTTCTTAACCCTTCCCCCCACAATTATCTTAAAAATGATACATCAACAACAAAATAATGGAATAACACAATGCCAGACATTTGCCAGATGGACTGCAGACATCAAATATTTCATGTCTTTGGAGAAAAAAATAATTAGTGTATTTAAAGCAAATTCTGAAGTCTCACACAAAACACCTGAGGTTATTTTTTACTATTTCTGTCACCTACCCAATTCAGACATTTAAATTTTGTAATGTCTCACAGGTGGAAATCTAAACTCTGTGGATATATGATCACTCATGAAATCCAAATAAAACTCAGGAACTTCTGGTAAGTTACCAATGCCTTCTGTCACAGTTTAATGACAGAAAAAAAAATCAAAATAAACCACCTTAATCCAGGTCACACCACCTGCCTCTTTGGCTACTCTTTACTCATATTAAACCATTTCCTGTTTTTTCTTCTCTGGAGCCTCTACCTTTAATTCATGCAAATACATTTCAAAAATGATTTAAGTCCCACAGCTTGTCCACCATGGATATAATTTCCAGTAGATTGACACTTCTGAAAACTGTGATTGATATTTCTCCAGTATTCACAGCTGCCACGAAAGATGAAGGTTTTCCTCGCTGACCACAAAATATTTTGAACTTTCACTTCAAACTGTAAAATCTTCAACATACAATAAGGAACTCAAGGTCCAGATATGCTACAAATTAAGGGAATTCCAGATTTTATTTCCCTTTTTCTTTCTCTAGTGGATGAAAACCAGCAACTCTCCTTCAGATTTGGCTGAACTTCTCTGGGGATTTTGCTGCCCACAAATAAAACTGGGCAAAGTTTTCCAGAAAGATTCCAACCTCCTAAATGCTGCAGCAAATAAATCCTGGCCCACCAAGTGCCATCAGTCCTTGACCTCAGGGAAATCATTTAATGGACAAATTGTCCATGTGCAACTCGAGCTGTGTCTTGTGTTTCCAGCCCTCCAACACAATTACAAATCAATTATGCTCCTTTTCTGGACCTGACTCCCTTTTAAAATGGGTACCAGGGTCCATATCCTTAATGAGTGTCTCCTGAAGGCACTTTGGCATCTTTGGGAGCAGCAGAGGCACAGCAGGAGCACGGGGGGTGGAAGGACCAAGGGAGGACAAGCCTCTCCTGAAAGAAGGGAGAAAATCAAGGGAACTGAGATGTGCCAACACTGGAATTTTCCGAAGCGTAAAGAAGTCAAAATTAGATCTGTAATGAGAGCAGAGGCTTTGGAAATTATTCATCTGCAGTGGGAAAGGTAACAAAGAAACTTAACTGAATGTCAGCATAAATAAAGACTTTTCTGAGCTCACAACCTTGTCTCACAACACATCCATCCTTCCTCATTCCCCTGCTCTCCTGTACAGATCCCACCACCAAAGGTTTGGAACAAACATGGAAAACTGGTCCCTGGCTTCAGGTTGGCATTATTAGCCCATGATTTTTGATTATTTATCTTTCAAAATACTGGCAAATCACAACGGAGTCATTAAAAGAGGTCTAAAAACCTATTCGTGATGCCAAAATCAGCACATGAAGTAGATAATTGTGAGATTTTCCTGCTGGAAAGCTACAACATTACTTTAATCTGTTTACTACAAGGAAAAAAAAAGATGTAGCACACACAATTTGTTGGCTTGCGTCTCCAAAGGCTGATAATTCAGAGTATTAACATGATTGCCACCTGGAGAGGCAAAGGAGACAAAGGAAAAGAAGGCTTGGGGGAAAAGCCTCCTCTCAAGCATATGGAAGGATGACAAGGAGTCGGCCCTCTCCTGGAAATGGTGACAACATTCCATGGGGGAGCGGAAGAAGTGAATTTCTTACGTGTAAGACAGAAAGTGTTCACTGATGTTAATGACAGAGGTAAAGGTCAGCCCAGCTTTGGGGAGCAGTCCAGTCAAGCAAAGCCTGGGAACATATGCCTAATTCCAAGTATAATTGACTAAAGTGGCTAAAATTGAGCACCTGCTTAAGTGCTTTGATGGCTTCGTGCCTAATGAAATATTAATCACGAATGGCAGCGAGCCATTACACCAAGAAGGTCTTATTTATCCTGAATTGATTTATACAATAATGAAGGTCTAGATAATCAGCCATAGTAGGAAGCCTGACAGTGTTCTCATCTGAATCAGCACATTTCAGCAGTGCTGAACCCACAGTGAAACATTCCTGGTGCTAATTAACCTTGTCAGGGGTTTCATTTTGGAGAGGAGCTTGCAAAGCAGTGGTGCCACCCCAGCCACTGCTGTGCATTGAGCCTTGATGCCTAAAACTTCTCCCAACTCTTCTACACATCTCTTTTTCCAAGAGAAAAGAGGAATTTGGGCAAGACTTTGCCCGTATATTCTTTAAAATGGTATACAAGTCAAGGTGCTAACAGGTTTAATAAATGAGGTGAAATGTTACAGTGACAGGCAATAGCAAAAATGATATTTTTGTCACAAGATCACTGTCACAAAATGAGGGTAACTCAATATTACCATTCCCTCCTCAAAATCCCCCAACATTTTTCAGAAGCAAATTAAATATATTCCAGTTAGCACCAAACCAAAGAGATCAGAATAGAAAATGCACTTAAATATTTTTTTCTAATCCTTCTTCACTCAGCATTACAACAATTTCTATTTCTACAGGATCAGATTAAAACGGGGCTGACTGCTCCGGGTTCTTGGTTTATCAGATTCCAATTAAAGAAAGCTGATGTTTTCCAAGGTATTTTAATAAGTCAAAAATATTTTTTAATTAGGTCTGAACATCTTGCAAATAAAATATTGCACTACAATCCGATCAAATCGAATTAATATTTGTCAAACACCATTTGGCACTTCCCACCAAACGGGGCCAGCTCTGCTGCCTGTGATGGTTTCAGATGTGTGGAAGCACTGCCTGCCAAAGGCAGGACTGAGGAGAACTTGTACGTGTGCTGGCTTTTCAATCATTTCCTCATCCATCTCAATCTGGCAGAACATTTTCATTTAAAAAGATGAGAGTTTGGACAATGTAACCTTATTAAAATAAGCTTTCACTGAGCTGAAAAAAAAAAACCCAACTCCTGCCTAAGGACAGTTGTTGATGTTACTGTTGTCGAGTGAATTTTTTTAGAGAATTTTGGACAAATACCTGCTTTTAATCACACTCCCACAGCAAAAGCCATCTCAGGGCAGAAGTTGCATTTCCATACTGTGGTACAAGAGCCCTGGGCTCTGGGCAGTAAGTCCAGCCTGGACAATGATGTGGATCTGCTGCAGCTGTCAAACCCTGCCCAGCTCCACACTGGGCTGGACTGGGAATGCTGGGCCCAGGTGCACAATGCCCAGTGCAGGAGCTCCTGAGTGGAAAATCTCCAGCTGGGCTCCACAGTGATTCCTAACAGATGAGGCAAATCCAAGGAACACCTGTTAGCTTTGGGAAGAAAGAAAAAAAACCTGGCACCATAATGTGGGATGAATCATCAGAATATAAAGGCAGGAACAGCATTAAAGGGGAAGAACGGATTTGCTTTCAGATCTGCGAGCGACACAAGAATATTTAATATTTGTCACATTCTTTCTAGCGGGACGGTGACTCATTTAGAGCAGGATCCTTTCATAATTCAGCTTCAACTAAATTACAAAGGGAGCTCTCAAACAAAGAGCACATTAAAGATGGGTTTGAAGAAGACAAAGCTCCAAAGGAGCTCTGAGCCGTGCACGCTCCCTCAGACAACGTCAGGCCAGAATAAATAGAACTCGTCATGAGGAGGTGGCAGCTCGGAACCAGAACTCCCTGGAGTCTGGAGGCACCTATTCCTGACATGGTGATGCCTTTGGGGCTACCTAAAAACAGGCCTGGCAAAATTTAGGGAATAAAAAGCAGTTCTGTTTATGGAAGGGCCTCCAGGTGCATTTGGGGCAGACAAAGCCCCCCAGGGGCTGCACCCAAAATGGACCCCGGCTCACGGGTTCACACTTTGATCAGTTTGGGCCATTTGCACATTGGGGTTCATCTCCCAATTCCAGCTCCAGACAATGAAGTCATTCACCCCAAGTTTGCTGCCCCCAAGTCACTTTTGTTTCCATCTCTCAGGCCTGAGGCACTGAGGTGTCCTTGATTGCCAGGCCTGCAGAGGAATTGTTGTGTCTGCCCAAAATGGGGAAGCAGCAGCAGCTCCCACTGGGTGTGGAGTTTAGAGTCACACACTGAAGAACTGCAGGAGTAAAAATATATGAAAAATATAAAATCCAAAATTCTAAAGCATCATTCTCCCTCCATTGGAAGCTTGACAAAGCCTCTACCTTGTCGAGTCTCTATACTAAATATCTACTAATAGTACTTTTCAAACAGCAGTAAATATCTAACAACAGTGATGTTTATATTCCCCTGCAATGGGGAATGCAAAGGGAGCCCAGTCCAGGCAGGATGAGGTGGGACACCCAGCACAGCAAGAACAAGAGGCAGCTCTGTGCTGGGAAGGTCCTCACAGGGTCCATTCCAATGTCTCAGATGCCCAGGTCAGAACCAAGAAGTATGGAAGGAGTTTTCACTAAATTTTCCTTATCGTGTCTAAAATCAAGACATTTCAAGCTCAGGGAATTTCAAGTTTTATCTCCAAGAAAATCTTGTTTCTAACTACCCTAACACTCTGCACCATAAAGACAAACTCTGCAGAATAAAATCAAGACTATTTTATACTTGTGAGTCAGATTTTGTCCTTATTTCTGCCAAAGAAGGAATTTGTTACTCCAAGTTAAGATATTTGCTTTACAGACATTGCTATTATTCGGGCATTGTGTTACCTGAGGAGTAACACAAACTGCAGTGCAGACACCCAGCTGTGGCACAGCTCCTGACTTCAGATCACCTCAGAGCTTTCAAACATCACCTGGAGTGCAGCAGGTCGCAAAGAACAGGGCTGGGAAACATTTAAGATTGCCACAGAACCAATTGAGTGTGAATGAGAAGCCTTTTGGGACGTGTGTCTGTGTTGAGGTGGAATTCCTGCTCTGATCTTAAAAAATCCCTCTCAGACAAGTACCATCAACAAAGAGGTCGAAATACCTTGGGCACCTTTTGGCAGAGGTCCTGGAAAGGTTAATGGATCAAATGGAAATGGAAATCCAGCCTGACACTTGTCTGCTACATTCCTACACATCTGTATTTGGAGGGAACAATTCCTGCATGTGCTGGGTGGAGAGCTTTAGGGAAGCTGGTTTGGATAATATTATTATCAGCAAAGGGGAAAATAGGTTTAATAATAATGTCATGTGGGTCATCAATATCCAAAATACTGGCAGAGACCTTGACAAGGAAAATGAACGTGCTTTATTTTAGAAGTCAATGAACTGTGGACAACGTGTGTCTGCAGAAATTGTGTTATTGCAGGATTTCAAACATCAGTGCCTCAGGAAGAGCAGATACACTGAGACACTGCATGGGCAAACCAGCAGGGACAGGGATTGAGCAGCACTGCCACCACACCCCAGATCAGCTGATGTGGAAAACTCACCTGCTTCCCAAAGATTAAATCTATTTATTTACTTATTACACCTTTCTTTAGGAACGCTGACATAACAACTGCACAGGACAGAAGCAGTTGGTTTGCTCTGGGTGTGTTTCCCCCTGATGTTCAAACCTCTTTTCTTGGCTCAGTTGGGGTAAAATGAGCACAGAACTGTCACTGGCCCAGCACAATCCCCTCCCGAAATAAGTGGCACATACCTGAGTGAAATGATCAGTTATGCAATCTCAAAGCAGTGCATTTTATTCTATTTTTGGCCAGTCAGGTTAAAACACGAATTTTCTACATCCTTGCTGGGCCTATCCTAAGCTAAGATTGATGTGTGACAATATTTGTAATTTCTTACACAAATTCTACAAATATAGCTCTATCTGTTCCATCGAGGAATGTTTAGCAAGGTTACTTTATTTTTGTTACGACTAGAATTTAAATAACTTTGCAAAAGGCAATATTACTCAAACTTTAAACTAGACTTTAGGTCTTTTTCTTGCTGACTGATTCAGTCTCTCATTTACTAAGGCACTTAAAAATCCTCTATTTATTTAAAACTAAACTTGCATTTCCACCTCATGTCTGGGTGGATTTTCCTATTTTAGTTTCTCTGAAGGTTCTAATTCAGTCCTCACATTTCTGGACACTCATGGGCCTGCGTGGATGGAGCTGCCAGCAATGGAAGCTCCTCCCTGCCTCGGCCATTTGCTCCCTCCCTGAGGCAGGTTTGTGCTGCCAGTGCCATTTTCCTGAGGGTTTGCACACTGTCCCTGCAGCCCCTTCACATTTCCAACACCATCCAACACAACTCCAGATGTTCCCATTATCCACAGAACCGTCTGATCCTCTCCTGAACCCCACTAAGCTCTCGGCTCCCGCGGGAATTCACTCCGCAGGTTAATTATGCGTTTGTGTAAATATTTATTTTCTTTAATGGCTTTCATTCTGCTGCCTTTCGCTCTCATTACAAGTCCCCTGGTTCTTGTATTATAAGAGAGGCTAAGTGGAAGTGCCAGATTTACTTTCCGTGCGTGCAATTCATTATTGGGATATCTCCATCATGTGCCCTCTTTATGTCCCCTCCCCGCACTAAACCGTCCCAGAGTTTTAATTCTCCCCTCACACAGAAGCCATTCAAGCCATTTGCCGTAATTAAAACAATTAATTTCGGGAAAAATCCAGGCTGCTACACAGAGAATTCAGAAAGGAGAGAGGAATATAAGTTGAATCACTGAGCATCCTCCACCTACTGGGACTTTTTGGAAGCTTTTCCCTGCACACATTTCCATGCAGAGAAGCCCACTGCTCTCAGGCAACCCAGCTAATAATATTTAAGTGTTTTAATAATCCAGGAAATGCAATGAATGTGTTTAATTTATTAAGAGTTTCTGCAGCAGCACTGCTGGGTTTGAATTCCTGCTCACAAGAATTTAAATTTATTGCTACAGCGGGCACTAACTTATGGGCCTGCTTTTCCCGGGAGCAGCAACTTGAGAGGAAGAAAACAAAAAGGAAATTTTCTTTATCCACAAGAATCTCTGAGACACAGCATTAAAAATGTATTTACAATGAAACCGAGATAAAGACATTTGTAGCTGAACTTTGTCTATTAATATTTAACAGCACCAACATCTAATTAACATTTCAGCAGAGATGACCTTTCCAAGAAACAGGTATGCCTATATAAATATATATAATTTTTTGGCTGATAGGATGGTATGAATGACACATCCTTTATGAAAGACTGAACTGCAAGGAACGTTTTTTTAAACCTTGTGGTTGGTTGGGATAAGTTCCTTACTAGATTGTAAATAACTGAGGGTGGAATTAAATTAAATTAAATTCCAATTAAATGACTGCCAGTTCATTGTCTTCCTCTCCCCAAAACTTTTGGAAAAGCAAGTTTGTGACACAAGGCACGGTATCAGCTCTGAGTGAAACACTCCTGGCTGCCCAACCTTCAGTCCCTCTTCCTCCTGCAGTTCTGTCTCCCTTAATCCTCCTCTATGTTCTTACAACAGACTCGTGTTTCTGAAGTAGCATTTGAGTAACTATTTGAAGTTTTTTGGGATCGTCTTTAGGAAGATTGGTGAAAATAAACAGTGGATTGGCAGGGCAGCACCAGGGAGGTGAGAGAAGGTCCATGCCTGCCCATGGAAGGGGACAGACCACCCAAATCAGGACACGCCTCATTTCCACCTGACTGCGTTCAGTCAAAAGCCAGAAAATAAAACAACCCCAAATCCTCCACTGATCTGCCTGGATAAATATCATCAGGGAAGTCTCAAGCCATGACACAAAGAGCTCCACTCTGGTTAATTAGCCTGGCAGCCAGGGGAAATGCCCAGAACACTTTGATACCTTCCCTTGATTGCACTGAAAGGAAAGCAAGATATTATTCACAAACCACATCTAAAGGACAAGCAAAGCTTGTTTATCAGCCTCAGAGCCTCCCACCACTGCGCAGGGCCCTGATGATTCCCTTCATTAAACTCAGCTCCTCACCAAAGCCCTGCAGAGGCCTTGGATGGACCCTTAAATCAAATCCATGAGAGGTCCTGAGGCTTCTGAACAAAGCTGTGTTTCAGCTGGAGGATGTATTTATTTGTCTTGCTTTGTAACTTCTCCTCACAAAACAGCAAAGTCTTTGTCTGACCCTTTACTGAGACAAACTACAGTGCATTAGTTATTCTTTGGTCTGAAGAAAACTAATTACTCCACATGCATCTGAGACAAGAGACACTTTCTCCTTCCAAGGGCGAGAGGAGCCCACCCTGCTCAGCCCAAGCCTCCTTTTGAAATGTTTAACACAGAATGTTTAACAAGAAGTTGTGCTCCATCACTCACTTCCTTCACGCCCCGCTGCACCAGGAGCAGCAGCTCTGAACCAGCCCTGCAGAGCTTTGGGTGGCCACAAACAACTCCCCAGGCTGCTCAGAGAGGGTGGGAAACAGGCAGAACCACGTTCTCTCTTCAAAGGATTGTCATTTGAACCAGCTCTCTCTAAAAGACACAAGTGTGGTAGAAAAAAAAGGGGAAAAAAACAGACTCTGAAAGCAAATCTGCATAATTGTTATCTAACGTGTCTGTTGCTGCAGTCAGGTCAGAAATGCAGAATTTATGTTTTATGAAAAGGCTGGGATTTAACTGCCTGAAGAAATAAATAATGTGCTGCTCTCCTAATTTTTGTGGCTGGTTTGTTTGGGGGTTTTGGGGTGGTCTGGCTTGTTTTGGTTGTTTTTTGGGGTTGAATTAAAAGTTTCACATGCTAGAGGAATAATGTTGTTCCTCATGGAATAAAACCACATCTGCACTTTTTACCCAAGGTTCTTCCACCCTCACACACAGCAGGATCAGGAACTCGTCTCCAACAGGAATCCAGCCTGGATTCCCACTGGGATCAGCACTTGGCCTTGCATCTTTATAAGCAGCTGACTTTTCTCCCCCCGTTTTGATGACAATGGTTGTTTGGCCGTCCAGCCTCAGTTCCAGCTACAATAACCTTCTGGACAAAACATTTCAAACCATCACTCCTGCCAAAAATTTAATTGCATCCAATGATGCATCAGAAACAAAAGTGTTACCTAATGAATTTTTTTTCCTTAACTGTGGCTTCATCTTTCCTTCTTCACTAATTTCTCAAGGTTGTTGGATGCAGATCCTACCCCTGCGTGAGAAGTCACCAATACTCTCACTGCTGGGTTTGAGGGTTGGACCTCCTGATCCAGGAACCAACAAAACTCTCCCAGTTGCTCCCTGATTTATTTTTTTGGATGATTATTAAATGTTTGAGATGGCTCACACACAAAGATGGGCACCAGCCCAAGTTCCAGCCCAGCTGAAGGAAAGATCTGCTCGTAGACAGGGATGTGCTTCCTTGGAAAATTAAACCCAATGAAGTGCAACAACTCTGGTGGCACCTGGGGACTGATGAGCACAGGAGCTGGACATCTGCCCAAATTTAACATCAGCCTGCCTAAGGTTAGAAATACACTTAAGTATCTTTTAACATCAAATCTCTCCCTTTTTTTCTTAAAAGCTGAGTACCAGCATAAAGTACTGGCCCAATTGCTGTCGTGAATGTGGCTCTGAAGCCTTTACTAAAGCAAATCCATCTTGTGGCTGAGTTTTGCACATTTGGTGTTGACACCAAACTGAAAGTTGGTCATTTTGTCAGTTTGTCCTTCCTGATAAAGGTAGAGAACCTGATTAAGATCTAAAACTGAGATTTCTGTGGAGCACAGGAAAGTGTGGGCTGGGAGGGAGCTTTAAGATTAAGTTTTAGCCCCTGCTATGGCAGGGACACCTTCCACTGTCCCAGGCTGCTCCAAGCCCTGCCTGGGACACTGCCAGGGATCCAGGGGCAGCCACAGCTTCTCTGGGAATTTTATTCCAGGGCCTCCCCACCCTCACAGGGACAGATTTAAGTGGGTTTGGAAAGAAATCCCAGAGCAGATGAATCCTTCACCGGAAGGTTTTGAGAGCACTGTTCTTGTGTTTGGCTCTTTGAGCCGTGTTGAGCACCCGAGGTGTGAGAGTGACCTTCTCCCTGGCACTGTGTGAGGTCACACAGGGAGCAGGTGAGAACTTGACCTTCCCCAAGCCCTCAATTCCAGCTGTGACATTTACACAGATGAAATATCCCCTGCTCTAGGCAAGACTTTTCCATTTATCCAGCCTGTGCTGTCACAATTGCCAAGTGTCACAGCCTGACGGGGCCCGTTCTCCAGCTGTTGACAGACGAGCAATTCCCTGCCCAGCACAGGGGCTTGGAATGCTCTGTTTGCCATGAACTTTCACAGGATGAGAGCCCAGGGGGCTGGGGTGTGTAAAACAACACAAGATCCTACAACAAACATTAAATTCGTGTCATTTCTGCCCTCACCGGGACTGGGGTCAGGCCACTGACATGATTTTCCAGAACGCTGCCTTGGAGCTCTCCATAGACAGAACAAGAGAATCCTGCTAGAAATCCATCCATTTTACACTGCCAGACAAATTTCTCTCCCTTCCACTCTAACATGCACCTCTATCATGTTTTAAAAACAAAATAAAAGTGCTCTCAGTGGCACTGAACAGCTGATGTGACACAGAGCTTCTCTGAGATTCCCCTTTTCAGAATTTTTGCAGCACGACTAACACCAATTCCCAATGACAGCTATTTTAGTTTTTCAGCATAATGCTGGGGTGGTTTTTTTTAAATACCAGAGTGGTTTCTGGTCAGGGGAAAATGTCATTAAGTATTGCCCTTTTCTACTCACCTCTGATGAGATCAGAATGGGCACAGGCAAGCCCTCCTTGCTCCTGCCCACAAATCAATATTTACTGCAGCACAGAAGGAGGGACAGAGGATAAAAGACAAAAAAAGCTCCGTTTCTAATGACAATTTTCCTTCTTCACCCCTGCTCTTCCAGGTGCTGTTTATTAAGAGTGAGTGAGCAACTCCTGATGGCTCAGCTCTGCTGCCAGCAGAACTCCAGCACACTGAACGTTGTTATTTGTGATTCAGCTCACCTCTACCACGGTCCCTCTGCTCCTCTCCAATTCCGAGCACGGATCTGCAGCCACCTCCAACACCTTCAGACACCCAGCAGAGGAAGCAGTTTTATCCTTGTTTTTGTAATTGCTCCACTCTCCTTTGTGGTTGGGTCCCAACTACCCTTAAAGGAGAACAAAAACCAAACCAGTGAGAGGGTCAGCAGTGACTCCTGAGCTGCGGAAGAGTTCGAGGCAGAGGAAGGAACTTGCCTGCTCTTCCTTGGAAGTTGGTGGTTTAAACACATTGCACTGAATTTTCTGGAAACTGTAGCTGAAATGTCCTCTGAACATCTGCCATTCCCTCCCAGCACCTTTTCTTTGGGTTCTGATGGAAAATTTATTCAATCCCACAAATTTATGACCCACAGGTGACTTTGAGCCCTGAAATCTCACTGCTGCTTTGGACAATTCATTGAGGACTAGACATCACAACCTGTGAAATTTCTCCAATTAATTTATTTTTTGATAAACCTTTATCATTCTACTTGAATTCCCATATTCAACAGAGTCACCCTGAAACAGCAAAGCTGATTTTCGGACCAGAATCCAAAAGAAATACATAATATTCCCTGTTTAAAGGAGAGCTCAAACTGCTCCCTGTGAGATCATTTTGCTATGTTAACATTTCAGTAATTTCTTCACTCATCCCATTTTTCATTTAGGCCATTTCCTGTTTTTTTCTTTTTTAACAATAACGTTTTAAGCCTTTTTCTCTTTCTTTTGTACTGACTACTGTAAATCACCAAAGTCACAACTTATAATTTGCATTTTTTAAATTGTTGCTTGCCCTTTTTTTTTGCATTTGTCAACCAATTATTCAAATGAAGGCCAAATTTCCTTTCTCTTCCATTATTATTCTAAAATCAGCCTTGCTGTCAGCTCTGCCAGTGCCAGGAATAATTCTACTATTCCTTCCAAAAACACCCCTGAACCCAGATAAACCAGTCCATTAGAAACCCTGTAAGAGAGTTTTAATATTTTTAATTTAATATCCAGTTTCTCCACTGATCACCTTTGTTTTGGGCTTGAACAAATGAAAATGCCTGGATATAAAAATATCCTGGATATAAAAATATCACGACAAAAGTTAGCACAAAAAAGTGATATAATTTTGCCTAAAACTGACCCACAGCAATAACAGATGGATTTTATGTTCTTTATTAGGGTTTTCATGTGCACCCTTGTGTGTGGAAATTTTTTTTCACTTCAGAATTTGATTCTGAGCTTTTCTCAGTGAATATTCCATCTCCAAAAGAATCATGGAATCATGAATGTTGGGAAAGCCCTTTGAACTCATCAGATCCAAGCGCCCACCACCAAACCACGTCCTCAAGTGCCACATCCACAACTTTCCTGAACATTTCCAGGATGGAAACTCCAGCACTTCCCTGAGCAGCCTCTTCCAACACCTGACAACCCTTCCATGAGGAATCTTTTCCTAATATCTGCATTTCCTGGTGCAATTTGAGCCCACTTCACACACACAGGGAGAGAAGCACAGCATTCCCATTCCCAGAGGTGCCACATTCACGTTTTTGTGGTTCTGAAGAAAAATCCTGGATTTAAGGTAAAACTCCTCCACTTTCACCTTGTCCATTATCAAGACCCAAGTGTGGGCTCTGTGCCCTGAGCTTCAAATGGGATTTTGCCACTGGCACTACCCAGAACCCACAAAGAAAAATCCCTTAATTCCAAATATTTCAATAGCCAAAACAACTCCCAAAAGCAGAAACAATTTACAGGGTTGCTGCAAGTATTAACTCATTTTCTCGCATGAGGTAATCAGCCTGTCTAAAATATTTCATCCCTACCCACAGAATCTATTTTTTTCTTGGCCTTTTCCAGTGCCTACCATGGCAGCAGGGTAATTTAATGCTGCTTCAAATCTTCTGTGACCTGGGGCTCCAGCACCAGCTGAGCAGCTGCCTGTGCCTGCTTCGTGTGACTCCAAAGCCTTGCTAAATTTACAGCATCAACACTGAGGATTTTCCTTCATTATCCTCTTTTTCCTTTAATTTTGCAGCCTATCTCGAATAAAAATACCTTTATTTTAGCCGAAATCACCCCTGTGCTGCATCATCAGAGCATGTGTAGGTTTGTAATATTAGGAAAAAAAGGAAATTAGGAGAAAAAAAAATCTCTGCTGTTCCAAATTCCTTCACACCCCTCACATCCTGGTTCTCACCTTTGCACATTACCAGGCTTGAAACACTCGTGTGTGTGCGTGTGTGTTTTCTTTTTCTGGCAGCTAAACAAACCAACCACACACATTAATTTTAATGAGCACCTCAAGGTTTTTGCTCTGAAAGAACTCTGAAGAATATTTAATAGCTGAGATAAACACTCAATTAAGGTAAGGAGGTTGTTAAGCACTACGGTTCCTTAAATATTGTCCCTGGTGAGATCACACTGATCATTAAAAAACTGCGCCCGTGGAAAAGAGAGGAACAACTGAGTGCAGGTGGTGGGGGAGAAGATTTGGGTGAAAGAATTGTGGTGGGGCACTGGGGTCAAGCCAGGATTTCTTTGCAGGCAGAAGAAGAAAAGTGGGATTTGTTTTTGGGAATCTCCAGGCAATATTGCCCCAACCTCAGACCTCTCCGAGCTCCAGCCAGCAGCTGGAGACACTCCGAGCCCTCTGGAGACCCTGGACTCAGATGGAGCCTGGCAGGGAGGATTCCTGTCTGGAAAAAGGGAGTTGGGAGCTCAACTTCACCCCTACAGAACCTCAGAGGACCGTGGTGTAACCAATTCTTGCTCCCAAATCCATCCCTGGCTGTGGGGTTAATGCCACACCAAGCAAATCACATGCTCAGGACAACACAGAAAAACAATTTTGGATAAATGTCAGAGCTGGGGGTGACCTGCAGAGCAGCCAGTGCCTGGAGAAGCCCTGGATGTGGATTTTACATCATGGGGAAAACAAACCCCATGCCTACCCTCAGGAATGCCAGCATGGAGATCACTTTTAGAGCAAATCCAGCCAAACATCTGTGGGTGTTTCACCTTACTGCATGGACACTGCACTCACCTGGGGAATCCACGTGGAAATATCCAGATTTTTGACTATTTACAGGTACCTTGTGCCAAACCACTTGAGAAGCCTGAAAGGAGCAAGACATTTTTCTGAGGGATACCAACGCAGCACAGAGATCATCTGTGTGTTTTTTCTAACTCCCTAAGTTCTAATTTGGTAACAAAAGTTGATTTTGCTACCAAATTTTGCCTTTTAGAACGCCACTATGTCCATATAATTCTGGTTAAAACGTGTTGAGACAGGATTATTTTAAAGGAGCAAATTCTTATCACAGCCTGTTTAGGCAAGTGACTTTAATGAAAGGGGAAAAAAATCCTAAACCAAAATATTAATTTCATCAGAAATTCCAAAGGTATTTCATTACTTTTAACTCTCTCCTTTGGGTCAGCTCTCACTTTTGAGCTCCTACACAGAATAAACTGTGTATCATCATCAGAAGTTTTTAAAAGTTGAAAACATTCAGCAATGGCTCATTTTATGTGCTAGGCAGAGATGCAAAAGTGAGGCAAAACGCCAAAGCAGAAATGGCATAAAAATAGCCAACAATTTTTTAATCTGCAGAGCCTTTTACCTCCACTACCAGCTGAACCATCTGTTCTGCAGTTGTTCAGGTCTGCAGGGAGAAGGGTGTAAAAACTGAAATGCTGTGTTGTTTAAAGCCTTTGACAATCTGCTGGGTAATGAAGTTTCGTAATAAATAAGTAATAACAACAATAACAATATTAATAATGATTCCTTTCTAACAGTGCAACCAAAATAAATCTGCAAAACAAATGTAAGATAAAAAGAAAAGATTTGATGGCTGAATATGTCTTCAAAACAAAACAAGTCTGATGTTCTCCAGCATGAAACAAGTGAGCAAGTGGCAGATCCTCCCATACCCATTAATGGCTCCTCACTCACCTGCTGTCCCTCATCCACAGGAATTCCTCACAGGAAGCCAGGGCAGCGACTGCAGCACTTATTTTACACCTTGAGACTTTGGTTTTGCTTTTCCCCAACTAAAACTTCACCAGGAACCTCCCAAAAGCCATTTACTCCTGCCATGCTTTGGTGTCCCCAGGGAAGGGGTTAAAGGCACGAAAGGTGGGAGGTCCACGAGGATGGAAATCTCCTGTGGGACCATGCAGATGAGGAGAAAAGGTCACAAGGTTGGCTAACAACACATTCACCCTGCAAATAATCCTTTTAGCAGATCACCAGAAGCACTTTGCAGGCTCAGGGAGGGTCACAGCCCAGCAGCTGGAGCAGGGCAGAGCTGGAGCTCAGCACATCCTGCTGCTCCAGGGGTGGGAATGTTTCACCTGAATGGGAAGAACCACAGGGATCACTCTGTGCAGGGCTCTCTGATGCCTTGGGAAAGCTGAGCTGGAACAGAGACTGGACAGAGCTGGAGAATAAAGTAGAAATTTATTAAAAGGCCCTTAAGGAACTACTTTGGGCAGACAAGAGCCTGGCTGGGGCTACACCCAAGGTGGACCCAAAATGGTCACAAAATGGACACAAAATGGACACAAAATGGGTGACTGGTCACAAGGTCTCACCCTTTTTATAAGTTTTGGTCCCTTTGCATTTTGGGGTTTCATTGTCCAATTACAGCTTCAGATTATGAAGTCTCATCCTTCTTGTTTTCTCTCTTCAGCCATCCTTGTTTGTGCTGTTAGGCCTGAAAACTTGCAACCCTTGTCCTTGGTGTGCAGCAGGGCCAGGATTTGTTTTGTGTCCCTGCTGTGTGCAGAGAGCTGAGTGACCCTGACTGTGAGCTCAGAGCTGCACCCCTGGGCACCACAGAACCTGAAATACAGCAAAGCTCAAACTTCAGGCATCATTTCCCCAGACCTGCTCACACTGGGTTCAGGTCATGGAGCCAGGGATTTCACTGCTAACGAAACAACCACTCTAAAAAAACGCTTTACACACCTGCTGCCACTTTTAGGCTTCCAAACACCCCACCCAATCTGGGCTGGAAGACCTCCCAGACTAAAGACTCAATAAAATAAGTAGTATTTATTACATAATTCAATAAAATAAATAGACTGGCAGATTGGATATTCAGCCAAAACCCTACTGCTTGTTAGACCATCAAAGTAAGTTAGGCTTGATCTATGGAGTACATCTGAATGTCTTCAAATCCTTTCAAAGGGGCTTAAATACAGATGATGTTTTATGAAATTGGCTCAGTGGCCTGGAATGAGGAGATTCTGTCCCGTGAAATGCATCTCAATTGTGTTCTGGATCCAGCAGATTTGACACAGATCAGAGTTTTAATGGCTTTGCTGGAGCTCTTGATGTTCACCTCCAAAGATGAAGGGAATAGGATATTTGGGAATGTTTGTTTCTCCTCTCCAGCTAAAGCCAAAGCTCTCCCTAAACCTCAGGGGAAAGGGAAGAGCAAAAGTAAAAAATGATGAAGGATGAAGTCCTGCTGGGACACCACTCTGCCCTTCATCTTTTTACATCACCTCCACACCTGTTTTCCTGCATCCTGTCATAAAGAGAGGGAAAAATGCGTTGATCTGTGCAGACACCTGAACGTGAATTCAGAGTTTGTGTCTTCCTTCCTTCCTCTTCCAGCCAATCCATCCCTGATCCCAAGGATTGGTCCCTTCTTGGCCCCTCCTCACTGTGGCACAAACAGGAACTTCACTGAGTCCAACAGGAATTTCCCATTTCCCAACAGGACTCTGGAATTCCCCAAGCAGGGAGAGCACATTCCTGATCCCCGATTTCCTTCTGTCCATTGGTTATGCACCAACTCTGCAACACACACTCTGAAATTCCCTTCCCGGGGATTTCATTAAATACAAATAATATGCATTAACAATGCACATTTTGCTTTTCTTGGGGGCTGATTCTCCATAACTCATTCATTATTTATGTTCTTTTAATATGCTGGAGACGGCTGCTCTGCACACCCCGGCTTCACCACTCGAAAATCCCCTCAAAAGAAAGGCTGAAACCTTCCACATCCCTTAAAGGGAATTTGGGGTAGAATTAATAATACACATTAATAATTCAATTTTTCTTTTTGCCTGCTGGTGGATGAGCAGTTTTCACAGTGGCTGAGCAGTTTTTTCACACAGCAATACCAATCTGCATTAAAAATGCCAATTTTTTTCCCCCTCTTTCTAAGCAGCTGATGGGGGCAGGTTGCTGATAGAATAATCAGCTTTGATAACAGGCAGGTTTGCTTTGGAGTGACTCAAAATCCAGAGAGACTCATGATGTGTTGCAAATATTCACAAAGATAAAATCTATCCATCCATCCATCCCCTCTGCTTTTCCCATGAGGAGCACTGGAAGGATTCACCCACCAACCACTTCCTCCAAGCCCCTGCAGCAGAGTCCAAATAAATACTGGAAATTCTTCCTCTCCTCGTGACCAGCACTGGGAATTTCTACTCCCACCTGTCGGTAGGAATAAAATTTAAGAACATTTCACCTTTTCACAAAATGGAAAAGGAAGGAAAAATCAAACTAATCACAGAATCACTGAGGTTGGGAGAGCCCTAGGGATACTCAAGGGTTCTTCTGCAAGGATGGTCTTAAAATTCCTAAAAATCCCTCCTAGCCTTAAAATATTTCTTTGCAATTCTAGCAACAATTCCTTCCATCCTTCAACCCCTCTGACCCTTTTTTCTGGTTTATGAGAAACCAGTTTGGAAGAATTTCCTGCCCTTAATGGTTTCCTGGCTACGTTTTGTGCTGTGCTCTAGTGCAGGATATTGTTATAAAAGCAGGTGATAGATTCAGGTATCGATTCCCTTTAAAGCTGGTTTATCAGATGGGAGAGAGATTTTTATCTCCCTGCCACCTCAGGGCCCAGAGCTTTTAGTAGCTGGACAATGATGAGTTTGAAACTGTCCATTTAAAGAAGATATCCATATATCACTCTATATTTATAAAACACAGGAAGCTTAAATGCCACTGAATTGCATAATCTTTACAGCTGCTGGCAATGGTCACAATATTTAAATGCATAAAACCAGTAAGTTCAACAGGACAAAGCAAGAATAAACAAGAGAGGGAAGGAAACAGGAAAAGAAATTTTTATCTGCCTTTGCAGTTGAACTGGAATTTATTTTTAGTTAATGATAACAGACTCAAAAAAGTATCCAAGCACTGAGCAATGGCAGAAGTGTCATTTGGAGCAGAGTTAAACACACTTTCACTATCATTAATCATGGCAAAAGTGACAGAAGAAAAATGAGCTGGCTCGGTATATCTAATGTATTAATTCTCCCTGCAGATTGGCTCAATGCATGAGCAAGTGAAAACAGGTAAACCTCTGGAAAAGGAGGGGAATGTCACTCTCAGGCTTTTTGTTGGGAAGAAAGAGAATTATTTTTTCTTCAAAGAAAGGTTTTAAAAGTTCCAAAAACACAAAGACTTTTCTTAAATATGGCTGAAAAATTACAATAAAAAAATAACTACAGCAGCTAAACCCCATTTTTGTAGTGGTTGAGACATTTTCCTTTCTTTTCCCCCAGTTCCCACATTCTCTGCTAAGGATTAATTCCTATTCATTTGCTAGAAATCTGGTTAACTTTCTCCTTTAGAGCTACCCCAAAGCCATGACTTCTCCCCCAAATTATTTTATTCTTGCTTTTAAGTTATCTAATTACAAAACCAAACCTTATTTGTTGCCTTTTTTTCCCCAGTTGGGTAAAATTTCAGCTACTGAGGATGTCCCTGGAGAAGCCCACACAGGGTGAGCTGAGGGAATAAGAGGTGAAGGGAACTTTTCCCTTTCCTTCTGCTGGAATTCCAAGCTGGTAAATTCAGTTGTGAACTTCAGCTTCCTCCTGAATTCCTGAGATGTTCTTGCAGCTCTGTGGCACATATGGAGCCCTTCCTAAAAATACCCACCAGAGCCCTGCTTGCAGAGCTGGTGACTTTGTTGACACCGCAGAGAAACATTGCCAGAAACCCAAAAATAACCAAATAAAATCTCCACCACCCCATTCAAAGCTGACCCCAAGGCACACCAGAACCAAAGCAAGTGGGGAAAGTCAAATTCCATCTCAGGATGGAGTTCTGTCTGCTGGGAACAGAGTCCTCAGTTGTTTGAGGAAGTTTTAAATAAAGGAAAGTTTTCTCTCCCTGGAACAGATCATGGAATGATGAGCTCCTGGCAAAAGGAGGAGATGGATAACTCTGTACGACTCACAGCCTGTTCTGTCCCAAGTTATTCATGTCATCCATCTGCAGCTCACATCTTCCTCTCCCAGCCTGGTTTTTCAGCCTGAAGGTCACGGAAGGGATTTTCTGCTGCTGCAGGGAAAGTGCTAAAAAACAGTGACGGCAAAAGGGGCCTTGGAAAGCCACAAACAATAAAAAACATCTCAAGCAGCAACATTATAAATAACTGAAGGAACAGTTGTATCTGCACCTGAGATTTGTGGGTCCTGTGCTGTCATCCAGCACTGTGAAATCGAGGGGAATCCAGGCACAGAAAATTCTCTGAATTCTCTTGTGCGTGCAGGCCCAAACACAGAAATGAACACAGGGTTTGATCCGAGACCTTGGAAAAGGCTTCCAGATTTAGAGACCGTAAGCAAGAACATGGATTTGTAGTTTAGGCAGAAACCTGTCAAGGTAAGCAGTAAAAAGTTTGAAAGTTCTAAAGTTTAGATATAGAAATAGTTACAGGAATATTTAAAAAGTTTTAAGGTGTAGCAAGTAGGTTTGTGTGTCGTTATATGATTAGTTAAGAAGGTCTGCACTGCGGCAAAAACATATAAAAAAAATCAGGAATTAGTTTAAAGACAAAAAACAATCCTTGTGGCAGTATTTTTTTTGGCTAATAAGTCTTTAAAAGCTTTGTAACTAGAGATTTTGTGACCACTGACCAGGGACAACTACTGACCTCTGACTTGAGATGTTTGAAGTTCTCACTCTTCAAGAGACTGTAGAAGATAAGAGGAATAAATAAGAGATTTAACACAACTCTCAGTAGTCCCATCTCTGCTTAATTCCCATATGAAAGAGCAGAGAATTTCCTGATTTATTTGGGATAGCAGCTGCTTCCTACCTGGAATGGGAATGGGAGCAACTGCTTGGGTGGGGTGAGGTGGAACCAGAAGAGCTTCAGGTAAAGGCAAGATGAGAGTTTAGAATTGGGCTGCAGAAGAAAAATGAGCTGGCTCATTATAACTCGTGTGAATTGTCCCTGCAGATTGGCTCAATGCATGAGCAAGTAAAAACAGGTAAACCTCTGGAAAAGGAGAGGAATGTCACTCTCAGGCCTTTTATTAGGAAGAAATAGCATTGTTTTTTCCCTCAAGGAAAGATCCTTAAAGTTCCAAAAAACCCAAAGACTTCTCTTAAATATGGCTGAATAATTACAATGAAAAAATAACTCAACTACAGCAGCTAAACCCCATTTTTATAGTGGCTGAGCACATTTTCCTTTCTTTTCCCCCCAGTTCCCACATTCTCTGCTAAGGATTGATTCCCATGAGTTTGCTGGAGTGTGTCTAACTTTCTCCTTTAGAGCTACCCCAAAGCTGTGACTTTTGCCCTTAAATTATTCAGTTCTATACACTGCAACAGCGAAGGGACGTGCAGGGATAGGAAATATTTAAGTGAACAATGTAAAAACACTATTTTAGTTCTTAGGAAAAGCAAAAGAAGTCACACTGGAACTGCAGCGACGTGGAAAAAATAAAGGAACACCAGCAAAAAATAGGAATTGCAGCAACATGGAAAAATAAAGAAACACCAGCAAAAATGGGCAAGGTGCAGTGTGGGCACCAGCAGCACCTACATTTTCCAGCCTGAGGCATTAAGAGACAGCTCCTTTGAGGGTGATTTACAGCAAGCCTACAGCCCATCTGCTTTGGAGAGCCAAGACACTAAAGATAATCTCAAAATTAAACAGCAAGATAAATACTGAGCAGGGACACCACTTTCCCTCTCAACCCGGTGAAATCGCGTTTTGCGTCTCGTCTGCTAAATGGGAAATAAACCAGGGAAAAGGAAGATGAAAAGAATTTCATTTGTTTCAAAAATGATTTAAGCTCTCGGGTGGGTAATTAATAGAGGGCAAATTAAGTTTTAGCAAAATTGATTTTGTTATTCTCGGGTAAAGCTGGAGTGGTTCAGGTGGCAGAACAACGTGACCCGCTGCGGTGAAGCGCTGTTTGAAAAGGCCTGAGCTAGTGCAGAACTCGTTTATCCTCAGGGATAGCTGCAGAACATCTCCAGCACATCTCCCTGAATCAGAATTTTCTTCCTGTTGCCTTGATGCTCAGGGAAAAACATTCAGAACTCCGGTGTCAGGAGTTTTGTGTTTCTCCAAATCGCGGCAGGCAGAAAATGCTGATGTGGCCGGGCCAAAACTTCCTGCAGGAATGACAGTTCTGACAAATTCCTCATCCTCATTCCCAAAAATAACATTTCAGCTTGGGAATTAAGTAATTGCAACAACCACCAGTGGCCAAAGTTCCTGGACAACTGAAGCAAGACACTCAGATGATGTGAGGAGATGTATTTTGTTTCCTGTTTCAGTTTTTTTGGTGATTTCAGTCTTTCCTTCTGAGGAACGACTGAAATTTCCATGTCAGGAGCTGCTGGAGCTTTCTTATGGATTTCTATGTTCAGGAGGTGATAATCCAAGGGAATTTTTGGAAAATCATTGAATGAGAAAGGGAGATTTACTGAGAAGTTTGTCTTGGGTTCTCAAAACACAGAAACCAAACGTAAAGGTAAAGGAGTATCTGGAATTCCAGCTCTTTTGGGAAAAATCAGCAAGTGAAACTGTTTTCATTATGTCAGAACTTACCAGATTGTGCAGTTTAATATTTTTCTTGCTCCTGTTTTCAGGGGGTCAGTCCTGGTTTTCTTTATCCCCATGGACTGGAAAGGACCGGGTCAGCTGAACACACCCAAAACTGACTGAAGAACATGAAATTTCCTGTGGCCAAACTGCAAATAAATATTGTTGTCAGCCTCTAAGGTTCAATTTAACCACAGAAATTCATTCCTCTCTTTCTAGGGTTCACTTAAACCACAAAAATTTATTCTTCTCTTTCTGTTTTTTCTTGACTGCATCATTTCACTGAAAATTCCAATGACCCAACAGAAAACTTTTGTGTTTTCAGTCAGCAGCAGAACACAATTTTTTCTAAATGTTCCCTTTCTGGTTGAAATACCAATCCTCTAAATATTGATATTAAATACCATCCTTTAGAATAGAAAAGCTGAATAATTATGAAGGATTTGCCACTCCCAAATGGTTTTAAAGGTAGAGGGGTCACTGCAATTTAGCTTGGATTTTCCATTTCCTGCCTGTGACAAGGATGGATCCTGGGATGAGGTTGAGGTTCATTTAATGAAGAATGAGTATAAGAATAATTTAAAAATAATTTAAAAATAAAATAAAATTCCACTTCTCCAGCCTTAATTCCTGTTCTACACAGCCCAAAGGTCCTAACAGTGAAAAATAAATATGCAGGTATAGTTAGAACTCATTTTTTTTCTCTTATTAAGATTGTAGGGGCAAAGTCTAGAGCAGAATTTCGATGCCTTTCAAACTGAGACCAAACAATGTCACTCCACACCACAATCTCCAAATCCTGAACTTTGCCACTGCTGTGGGAATTGACCCAACCCACAGAAGGAGCTCAGCACACAAAACTTTTAAAGTTTTGCTTTACAAATCCTCAGAGTTCCCAAATCACCGTAAAAATGGTCCCTTAAAAAATCCCAAATAAATGTAGATTTAACCTTTTGGCACTTGACAAATATTTATCTTTGGTAGTTCATTTTTCGCCATTTACAGCTATCACCCAATTTAGGAAAAAATTAAAAAAAAATAAAACAAACATGTAAATATCTTCCTGTTGAAAAATAGCTCAGTAGAAGAGATTTTCACCCAAGTGAGATTAGTCATGTCCTAAGTTATTTATTTCCCTGCACAACCATAGAGGAACAATCATTTTATTGTCTTTTTTTTAATGGTGTTTCTTTAAAGAGCCAAGAATGGAAGCAAAGCACTTTGTTTTAATAAAGTTATTCTGCTTATTAAATAATTTGCATATTGAAGGTTAATCCTTACCTCGAGATGGTAAAAAGTATTTTTGTCTGACCTTGGGGATTGGGAAAAGCAGGAAGGAGGGTGTCCTGACTGATAAACAAAAGGGGGTTTGTGCTTTTTGGCACTGTAATTGTTCACCCGGAGCTCCCGTTCACACCCACTCGAAGTGAGGGAACGCTGCTGAAAATTAAACCCCATTCATCAATGGGATTCTCCTAAAAAGCTGCAGCCACAGCTCCAGAGCCTGCCTGGAGAAGGGACAACCCAAATTGTCACCAGCACCAACTGGAGACAGAGGGACAGGTGACGGCGGCGTGTCAAGTTTGCTTCTCCTCAAAAATCACTTCAACAGAAAATTTCAAGGGTCGTTGCACACCCTGATACAGATTTCAAGGCTAAATTCTGCAAGGATTTGCTGGTGCACCACACACCTGAATTTGCCTGGCAAAACCAAATTTGGGAGGGGCCTCCCTGCTCTTTTCCCAGCTGAGAAAAGGCAGATGCTTTCCTCTCCTCCTGTTTGTTTCTTTCCTTCTTCTTTTGTTTTTTGTCTGCTTTTGTTTGTCTCCTTCTTCTATTTCCTTCTATTCCTTCTCATATTTATTTCTATTCCTTTTCCTAGTTCCTTTTATTCCTTCTCCTATTTATTTCCATTCCTTCTCCTATTTATTTCCATTCCTTCTCCTACTTCCTTCTATTCCTTCTCCTACTTCCTTCTATTCCTTCTCCTACTTCCTTCTCTACTTCCTTGAATTCCTTCTCCTGCTTCCTTGAATTCCTTCTCCTGCTTCCTTGAATTCCTTCTCCTACTTCCTTCTATTATTCCTTCTCCTACTTCCTTCTATTATTCCTTCTCCCACTTCCTTCTATTATTCCTTCTCCCACTTCCTTCTATTATTCCTTCTCCCACTTCCTTCCATTCCTTCTCCCACTTCCTTCCATTCCTTCTCCCACTTCCTTCCATTATTCCTTCTCCCACTTCCTTCCATTATTCCTTCTCCCACTTCCTTCCATTCGTTCTCCTATTTATTTCTATTCCCACTTCCTTCCATTCCTTCTCCTATTTATTTCCGTTCCTTTTCCTATTTATTTCTGTTCCTTCTCCTAGTTCCTTCTATTCATTCTCCTACTTCTTTCTATTCCTCTCCCACTTCCTTCTATTCCTATTTATCCCAGAGCCTGTGGGAAGGAAACTCAGATGATGCTGCCGGTCCCACGAGTCCCCGGCGTACAGAAATTCCCACACACACACAGATAACACAAGTACAGGAGCCGTCAATACCTTCCATTTACACAGCACTTACGGATCATTTTAGAAATCCGATTCTGGAGTTTGATTCCTCCCAATATTCCCCTCCTCAGGCCTGTTATTGACTAATCTATCAAAGGCTGCAGCTCCCCTAAGGATGCATCAGTGCAATGCATCACCACAAACGCAGCGCCGGCCCGATGATCGATGGCTCAATAACGTGGGAGCAGCTGGCAAGAACTTCCAGGGAATCACATGATCCCAGTTTTATTCCGGGGTTTTTCTGTTGTTGTTGTTTAGTTTGCATAGTTTAGAATCAGCAGGATGAGCTGTTCCCAGGTTGAGAGCGAGTTCACACACCAAAAGGTTTCAGCTGTCTTAATTGAGGAAAATTGGAGAAATTGAAGGCTGTACTATCTTAATTTGGAAAGGCAGATGTTACTTTTATATTTCCAACAGTTATCAAGAAATCTGGATCATAATTCCATATCATTCTCCTTTCTGATGTATTTTTGCACTCCCAGGTCAGTTCAGCCCCTTTATCAGACCTGCAGGTGATAAGCAAGGCCCACACTTGCACACCTCTCACTCCTGAGGTCCCTTTGCCCAGGGATTACAGGAATGTGTGGCTTTACCACCCCTAAAATCACATCCCTCATCCTGGAAAAATTAACCCAAACACTCCCCAAACAGCACAAAATCATTTAGGTTGGAAAAAACCTCGAAGATGATGGAGTCCAACCATGTTCAGTCCCACATTCCCTTCTCCTGCAGAGCTTCCTGAAGTGCACAAAGGAAAGTTCCAACAACAAAAACTTCTCAGGCTCTTCCAGACATGAATTTTTCCTTGCAAGAGAAATATTTCCTTGCAAAAAGCTGCCTATTTATCCATCCCATCCATCTCTATTTCCTTTGCCTTTTCATTTTAATGGTTTATTAACTTCTGGGGCTTTGCTGTTTCCATGTTCCCTGTCTCCATTTGGCGCCGTGACATTATTTAACACCATGAAGTCAGGAAGTAAAATATAAACTGAGAACTCTCCATCCTGATCACTCTGCCTGTTAGTTGTGAAGGAAAGTTTAAATCACTGGGATTAGTGCTTAATCTCAAAGCAAAGCAGCTCTGGCTGGGTGTTACAGAACATTTTTGCCATTGGAAGAAAAGGCACTTCCACCAGTTTAGATTGGATCTCTCTTGGACTGCAGTTTGTCTCTGAAAAGGTAAATTGGTCACACTGGTTATAAAGGAGAGAGAGAGAAGCAAAGGAAGAAAAAGGCTCATAAATCAAAAATGGGGTTGTGGTTCAGAAGAGGAGTGGTGAAAGGAAATATTGAGATTTTCCATGGAGAAATCTGGCATGCTCATGGAAAAGGCTGAAACTTTCATGGAAAGGTGATGGGGATGCTGGATAAATCTGGGCACATTGTGGGAGCTCCAGTGAAACACTGGGAGCCAGAAGGGATGATCAGCTGGGTAAAACACACCAGAGGCAGCTGAAGCTGCAGAGGAGTTAGATACAAAAGATTTCAGGATTTAGAGGCTTTTAATGGAGGCACTTCAGAGGTTAGAAGAGCTTCTGGTAGCACAGGAGACACAAAATGTGATGCAGAATCCCAGGAGCATCCCAGCAGCTCTTCCCAAGGAGACTGGTCTGCTGTGCTCCACACCTGGCCATGTGGGAGGATGGGGACAGAAAAATCCATTTGGAACAGCAACAGCTTCATGGTTTAATGGGTGAAAAGGCATTTCCTGTACTCCAGTGAAACTGGGATGTTGTAGAATGTGACAGGGAGCTGAGTCCTGCAAATGTCTTTAAAACAGGGAAAGAAGAGAAATAAAGAGCACAAAGAGAAGGGCAAAAGTTTTGCCTATAGGAGTCTTTTTGATTTTTGCATTTTCCTGTCATTTACTGCTCTGGGAAATTATCCTGAGCCAAACTGTATGGCTGTGGTGTCCACGAATCAGAAATGGAGGTTTATTGGGAACTGACAAGAGCAGCACAGCAGGCTTGGATCTCATTCAAAAAGCAATCTCATCTTGGGGCTGGGATGAAAAGCCAAAACCACCAAAAACCAGGCACAGCCAATGACTAACACGAGTTAACTGGGATGTCTCCATCAAAAATCAAAACCTGGGGCAGGCCAGAAACACCTCACAGAGCATCCTCCCTTCACAGGAAACACCCGATGTCAGGTGAGACACAGCTCAAGCCTCACCATGAAAACATCAGGTGACACTTTCTCTGTGGGGTGCCAAACCATCCAGAAGGATGAGGCACAACCCAGGGGATTGCAGGAATATCCCAGACATGGAAAAAGCTCAAACACCAAAGGTTGGTGTCATTATTGAACACATTTCACTGTTCTGCTCCCCTGTTCCATCCCCTACTGCCAGGGAATGTCCCAAAGTGGTCAGAGCAGGACAGGAACTCCTACTGATGCCTGAAGTTTTATCTTTGCTGTATTTCAGGTTCTGTGCTGCCCAGGGGTGCAGCTCTGAGCTCACAGTCAGGGTCACTCAGCTCTCTGCACACAGCAGGGACACAAAACAAATCCTGGCCCTGCTGCACACCAAGGACAACTTTCAGCCCAACAGCACAAACAAGGGTGGCTGGAGGGAGGAACAAGAAGGATGGGACCTCCCAGCCTGGAGCTGGAATTGGACAATGAAACTCCAAAATGCAAATGGACCAAAACTTATCAAAATGTGAGACCTCATGACCGGTCAGCCATTTTGTGACCATTTTATGTCCATTTTGTGACCATTTTGTGACCATTTTGTGACCATTTTGTGACCATTTTGTGACCATTTTGTGACCATTTTGGGTCCACCTCGGGTGTAGCCCTGGCCAGGCCCTGTCCCACCCAAGGTGTACCCTAAAGGCCTTTCAATAAATCTCTACTTTATTCTCCAGCTCTGTCCAGTCTCTGTTCCAGCTCAGCCTTCCCAAGGCATCACTATAATTAATCCTACAATTTCATGCTGCTCTTCCCTTATCCAATCCGTAAAAATTCCTTTGTTCCTTTTCTTCCCACTTCCCAGCACTCCCATTGCTGCTGGTCACTGCTAACACTCCCAAAAAGACTCAGGACAAACATCCCAGCTCCCGGAGTTTGGAGTGATCAGAGTGCTTTCAATTTTTAAATTATTTACCTAAGTTATCAGCTGGAAGGGTGCATTTGTGAAATATTCCAAGGTGACAGCAAACATTTCATGATCCCAGTTCAAGAAACAGGGATTGGCATTTAACTGAGGTGTTTTCCTGCTGAAGAACAACAAGAATTTGGGGGAGTTTTTTCTCCAAGTCCTTGCAAATATTAAATAAAGACTTTTCAGGCTGACAGAATGAGGAAATGGAAGTTCTTGGCATCAAAATGAAGCACAGAAAGTTGAGAAATCAAACAGCAGCTCTGCTTCGTTTCTTTGATCTTTTCCAGTTTGGATCTTAATCCTACATCCTACTTAATTAGCAGTAATTTCTGGGTTATCTACAAACCCCATGGCTTTTCCATTGGATTTACAGAGGCAAGGTCAGCACTGGATTCCTGTGCTCCAAGCCAGAGTCATTCCCACTCCATGCAGAACACCGTGGAACGAGGCAGCAGAGCTCAGCAGATTTATTTCCCAGGCTAGGAGGACTTGTAAAAGCTGCTAATAGAAAATTTCCAGAGGATTTGCAGGAGCAAACAAGCAGTTTATGGGTGTTTATCTGATAAACCCCAGCAGCTCGGGCAGCCTCAGCCCCAGGGTCAGCAGAGCTGCACAATAAACCCTCCCTACCTGAGCTCCACAAAGATGGGATTGTGCCCAGGCTGAAAAGGCTCTGCAGCTGAGGTGTAACTAAATCACATTTTCACCACGGTGCCTAATCAGGCCTATTTTTATGTCTAAAATGCAACTTGACTCAGGGGCAGTGTTGTAACACGGCCCCAATCGACACGAATAAAATAAATCCCATTATCTGCTTCAAGCGAGGGCTGTGCTCTAACTGGATTTTCTACTACAGAAGAACCCCAAATATGAAGAGAGAAGTCAGCGTTCAAAGAGAAGATGTTTGTGTGAACATTGAGGGAATAAAAAGGGAACGTTTTCTCTAGTCCAGGGAACCAGTTTATTATTCAAAAGGAAAAAAAAAAGTGTTGGGCCATCAGCTGAGCCTTATTTGTACTTTAAAGAAAGCTGTAGAAAGCAGAAAAATATGAATTCCCACGGATACATTTAAATATTCTTGGATTTAGGCAAGGCCAGAGGTACTGGCAAACAGCAGGATGGCAGAGAGAAAATGAGCATCCAAAGGAAAGCTACTGGGTCAGCACATTGGAATTATCCAGGATAAAAACAAGGCATGGAGCACTCCCTTTCTAAAATGAAAACAATACTTTTAACGACTAAACAAAATAGATTTCAATACCACAGAGCCAGCAGCTACTCAGTGATGGAGCAGAATTGGTTTCTGGGTGGATACAGAAGGCCCAGAGCTGGCAAAAATAAAAGCAAGGCAATAATCCGGGCCCAAAAATAAACACGGCAATGGCTGCTGAGGGCAGAAACCATCGAGGAGATCTGGTGGGGATTGCAAATCATCCAACCATCTGTCCAGGAGGATGAGGCACTCTCTGGGCACACAGGGAATGAGGAATAAATCACACAGGCAGCCTGGCACTGGCAAAGATGCTGCTGGAAGCTCATGTGGAAAATGCTGCTCACATCGAGGCACTGCAGGAATGAAGCAGGTGCAGGTCAGAGCTATTAATTCCCCCAGATCTCAGATCCCTGCATGGATTTGCCAGATTTGGTCTCTCAATCTTGGGACAATGGAGCATAAATGGGATTTTTTGCCAACGTTTCTGAGGTTTTGATGCCGGCAGGAACGTTCAAAAGCAAACATTGAAACCTGTGCATCTCCAGAGGTGAAGGGCAGGAGCAGAACAGAGAATTCACAGAAATTAAAAGTTATCCTGATGCTGACAACAAAGGCTGTGCCTAATCCTGCACGGAGTTCTTCTCCACCTTTTTATCTGAGCTCCTAGAAAACATTCCCAGCTGTGGGCCTGACATTTCTGGGTCTGAGAGATTTTAGCCTGCTAGCAGCTGCTAAATTTTTTCCCAAGGGAAAATTTCTCAAGAAAGCTTCTTCTCAAAACAATCTTTGCAACCAACTCTCCCTTCTCCAAACAATCTTCTCCAGGTGGTGTTTTGCTGTTTCTCCAGTTTAACCAATGGGATTAGAGAGGTGTTGTTCCTGTTCACCAAACACGTTAAGTCTGTAGCAGAACACATTATAAAAGGTAGTTAAGAATTAGACAATAAAGCTTTTTCTGTGCTCTTTGCCTTCTGAAATATTTGGAGCCTTTCATCTTTCATGTCCTACAACGACACCTAACAACATTCCATCCCAGAAATACATGGGATTCTCCTGATGTTAGAGTTGAAAACACATAATCAGGGAATGATTCTATGCCTGGGCTTTTATTGAAGAGCTCTGGGAGTCAGGGGTGAACCCCAAATCTGACTCTGACACTGAATTCAAAATGAACATGTTTTATACTCTTTTTCATTATATAACTGTATATTAATTATTAAACCCATATTGTTCTATTGTATGAATTGATTCTATCCAAGCGTGAATTCCCCAGACCCCAATATCCTTTCTCACGATTCTTGGTGCCATTACACCGTTTCTCATGATTCTGATTAAACAATAATTATATTCAATTATCAATGATCATCACATTTAACAATCACATCATTTATCATTGAACATTCCAAGGTGCCAGCAAGCACTCCGTGATCCCAGTTCAAGAAACATGGATTGGCATTTAACTGAGGTATTTTCCTGCTGAACTACAAGAATTTGGGGGAGTTTTTTCTCCAAGTCCTTGCAAATGACTTGGAGATCATATGATACCACATGACGATTGTGCAGGTGTAGTTTCACATGATCTGGTAAAAAACAAAGCCAACCCCTCGTTCCCAGGGCCTACCCAGTCCTGTTCTCCTTCCCAGGCCCAGCCTTTCTTTCCACCCTCTCCTGAATCTATTCCCGTGATTTCAGAAACATTTTATCCCCATGCTACTAAAATTTAAATTATCACAGGGAGATTGGCATGGGGAGAGATGGATTACCAGGAACAGCTTTCAGTGATTGAACCCCCAGCTGTCTGCATTTAATTTATAAAAATCAGCTCACAAAGGATAGGAAACTCCTCTGCTGCAAATTCCTCCTGGTGTGAAGAATTAAAAAGTTGTGCCAGGGTCCCTCTCCCTAATAAACTCTTCCTGCCTGGCCCAGAGGAGGCAGGGATGGAATAATCCAGCCCATGGAAATCTTATTCTCTGGTTTACACAGATTAATGCCTGATAGGGCTGGAATTTTGACAGAGCTAAGGATTACACTGTCTGCATCCTGGACAGCTTGTATTTTACACAAGAGCTGCTCCAAATCTTCTTAAACTTTAATGTAAAAAAGGGAATTTATGTGCACAAAATACTGCTGGGAGCTGGGAGTGGATTTCTGCTCATGTTTTCTGGAATTTTAAGGTCGAATCATGGTTTCTGTCAATTTATTGCTGCTTTCTATTTCCAGCAAGGGCTGTGGCCTTGGAACAGCCACAAACCTTGGAGCTGATTCTGCCTGGTAAAAAACACTTTATCATTTTTATCCATCACTTTGGAAATCTGGTCTCATCTGCCTGCTCGGAGATGTCTTCACCTTTCCAATATTACATCTCAAATAAAAAGCAGGATGCACAACTCCGAGAGAGAGCCACAACATCAATTAGGCAATAAAAATAAAATGAGTGCTGCTTATTTTTCCTTTTGTGTTTCTGTTTGTTATTTATGCAGTGACTCCTGAGAAGATGGAACAGCTGAAAGAACTTTAAAGGAGAGAGGTGAAAATAAAAATGAGCTTTTTTTTTTTATTTCTGGGAGTATTTGTACTTCTGTTAATAATTTTATCCTGTTAAGCACACAGATGCCACCTAAAGCATTAGAACAATCCCAGCACTGTGCTATGGTAAATAATTGGGTTTAAATCTGTGCAGTGAAATAAAAAAAAACAAGATATAATCTTGCTATTATACTTGAATAAATTTCAGCATTTGGACTGATTTTCAATAAATTTGACTTTTACCAGTGTCAAGAAGCAATCTTGACCTCACTGTCTGGGAAACAAGAAAGATCCAAGCTGTAAAAGAGAAGATACTCAAAGTGGGACCTTTTTATTTCCTAATAAACAATGAAGTTTATCTGTGAATGATCCTGGGATAAGATTTACAAGCCTGTAAAATGTCACTGAGAACGACCTGGAAATTGAACCTCTGCAAGAAGTTCACAAGATTTTTGCTCTGCAGAGCTAAAAAAGAAACCAAAAAAAGAATGTGGGAGTCAAATTGGCCAAAAGAACACACCAGGGTTGACAAAAAAGTTAAAAGCTTATAAAAGGTCATGTAAAAAAAACCAGTTTTCACTATTTCCTGCTTCATTATAAAGAACTGGAATCTAAAGGGAGTCTCTGGAATGACCAAGATTTCCACAAGAAATAGAATCAGTTGAATTCAGTGCTCTGGAGTGTGTGAGATGAGAGTAAATCTGTTAGCTCCATTAGGAGATGATGGATTTAAACTCCATGGGGCAGCCCTGAAATCCAGCTGGATGAAGGCAACACATCACTGAAGATTAAAATGCAATTTAAGAACTTGAAGTCAAGAATTTAAGCAACTTAGACGAAGTTGATTTAAAAATTTGATTTAAAAAATTAAGTAACCTACCTACAATTTTTGCAGTGGGAAGTATAAAATCACTGTACCTCTTTCTCCCTGTAAGATCAATTTTCAATTTAAAAGGTGTCCAGGATTCCTCCACTCTCGCTCCAGAGGGATCCTCAGTTTGAGCAGATATTTCCCGTATTTCAGGGCAGCTTCACAACAGTTGGCAGAGAAAGTAAAATTCAAGTGAGAACTTGAGATTTACTGTAGAATAACAGCAAATTGTGAAGATGGAAATCCTTCATGATGGCCAGAGCCCAAGTCAGAGCTCCAGCTGTAGCTTCACTCACAGGACCTGGGAATTTTGGGAAATAAACCACAATTCTCTGCCTAAATCCAGCACAGCACAACTTATTTATACTCACAAGATGAAAAGGAAAAGGGGGGAAGGAAAATGGGGGCAAGGAAAAGGGGGGAAAGGGAAAAGGGGGGAAAGGAAAAGGGGGGGAAAGGGAAAAGGGGGGGAAAGGGAAAAGGGGGGGCAAGGAAAGGGGGGGACAAGGAAAAGAAAAATTCTGGTGCCTGAAGTCTGGCAGAATTCCTGGCACGGAGGATTCCCAGTACAAAACTGCTGAAAATACATCCCAAACTTTATAAATATCTACAGATATTTGATGTTGTGTAAAATGAAATTGAATTAGGTGATGACAGGAAGAAAGGCGCTGGGAGAACACAACCATGCCATAACAAGCATTAGGGGTTTGTTCCAGAGTCAGGAAGCCTCCAAATGTGAATTATCAGCAGGACTTGCTGACATTTGCAGTCTCTGAGAAGAGGAGGTGAGGGCAGAGATGGAAGGGGAAATCAGAGCGGTTCAGAGAGAAAAATCCTACAAAAATAAGGCAGAGCTGCTACGGAAAAGTTTGGGAATTCAGGAATTGTAATGTACAAGGCACAAACAATGGAAATGCACTGTCAACACTTCTGTTTCCTCTTTGTCCTTTGGCTTGGTGCTTTTAGGGACAATCTCTTGAAGGCACAGATCCCAAGCACCCCCAAATTTAAGAGCTGCACCCCTCCAACTCACATTCCTCTCCAAAGACTAAAAAGGACTCAACTGACACAGAAAGATTAAAGGGGAGGTGAAGATTGAAACCCAGTCTTCTACAATCCCTCAAAATAATTGAAAATAAAAACTCTGAATCCAAGTCAAAGTTCTTCCTGTGTGACCTCCCCAGCTCCAGCAAAGCCCTGCATTAATAATGGAATCAGACAATTTTATGCCTCTTTAATAATGGATGCCAAATATATTTGGGGTTAGGAAGGACAGCATTCATTTATCGATCACGATGCATTATCTGCAACCTGGAAACTCCTAAGCAGCTTTCATCTCCTGTGCCCTCCTAAATAATTCAGAATGTAATTTCAGTTGGGTTATTTTGTTTGTATCTTTTCTGATTAAACTTGTATTTTTTAATCAGAAGAAGAGCTGACAGACCTGCAGCAAAGGGTCAAAATTTCATCTCATATTGCTCAAAAAGTCCCAAGGAAATCATCTTGAGAAGTCCCCCCAAGTGAGGATATTTCTGTCTAATTCCTGGGTTTAGAACCCAGACCTTTGTATTTGTACAGTGTTAGATGTATATTTAATAACGCCTATAAAAACAGTGAAAAATAACTTTGAGCTTTTCTTAAAAGGACATAATCACAGCAGAAATTCTTGAAAAGTTCTTTGTTCATTTCACCTTAAGTTTGGAGCAGTTCATCCCTAGCAATTGTCAGCATGAAAGCAGAAATTTCACTCGGGCTCAGGAGTCGAAAATGAAATTTAAATATGCAAGAAACGGTTCCTAATTTGTCCTGATGCAGATCTGCATTCACTCCCAAGGTGAATTCCTGAGCAAAGCACCAACAAACTGCAGCACGGGGATTTACAGCCTCATCTGGGGAATATTTTAATATTAACGAATTCCCAGCAAGGTTGGGTTTTTACTTCCCCCATCTGTAATTAGCAAGGGGGAAAAGAAAGACCGAGAACAAACAGATGTCATGGTGACACAGAAAAATAAGAAAGAAAAAAGACAAATGGAATAAACAGCGCCTCAGACAAGTTAATTAGAAGCACTCTGCAGTTCCTTAGGCCTTTAAATGGTCAGTTGGAGAGACAACGCTGTCATAAAGGGATTATCAGGGATTTCACAGATCAGCGATCATGGCCGGCATCAGATTTTAAGGAGAAAAGTTGTGCTAGGAGAAACAAATTAAGGAGAGTTTGTTTTCATCAGTGCAGGGACGAACTCCAAAGCCATCCAGCAGTGGATGCAAATTAATCACCTCGTAATAAATAATAATCTCCTTTGGGAATTGTCAGCTCCTCACCTCAAGTGTTTCTTCGATGAGGGAGGATTTAACAAGATGCAGATCATAAACCAGGAATCCAAGGAATTGTTGGACTGTGTGGTCCTGTGATTAAAAACTGCTTTATTCCCTAATTTGTGCCCTCCCTTCCCTTCACTGCTGCTTCCTCCCATCTCCCCACAAAGCCACTGGCAGCAGTTCTGATCCCTGTGCCCCAGGGCAGCTGGTGTGGTTCAGTTCTCAGGATTTATTAAATGTTCATGCCATCATTTAAGGCATGTCTACATTGCCTGATCTCCCAGGTGCCAGGAGGAGAGGAAACGGCCCCAAATTCTGCCAGGGAGGGTTGGAGATCAGGGAAAAATTCTTTATGGGAGCAGAGGTCAGGCATTGGAACAGGCTGAGCAGGGCAGGAATCAAGACAAAAAATATTTTCACCATTTAAAGCTTTCCCAGCCCAGGGTTCAGAGGGTTCCTGTGAAGGCTCAGACCCAACACACGATCCCAGAAAATTCCTGCCACCACTCCAATGAGAAGAGAAGGAATGGGGAGCAAAGACATGGAGCAAAGACAGGAGCTCCAACCCAACAGATTTATCTGGCTCGGATAATAAGCAACAGATGAAACGAATATTTAATAGAATTCTGTGTGGAATCAAAAAAACCCCAACATTCACAGGACAAACTGCTGCCAGTGGGGTCCAGCTGGCACTGAGCAATGCCCAGTGCCAGGAGCCACTTTTGGGAGTTTTCAGAGGTTTCTCCTTCACACACATTAAACCCTCCTGGCATTTGATGCTTTCCTGAATTCCTCCAGCTTCACTTCCTCCCACTCCAGGCATGGAATTAATGGGAAACCCAACTGGGCAATCCTTTTGGAGGGGGTGCAAAGGGGAAGGGGAAAGGGGAAGGAGAAAGAAGAAAGGAAAGGGGGAAGGAGAAGGGAAAAGGGGGAAGGAGAAGGGACAAGGGGGAAGGAGAAGGACAAGGGGGAAGGAGAAGGAAAAAGGGGGAAGGAGAAGGAAAAAGGGGGAAGGAGAAGGAAAAAGGGGAAGGAGAAGGAAAAAGGGGGAAGGAGAAGGAAAAAGGGGGAAGGAGAAGGAAAAAGGGGGAAGGAGAAGGAAAAAGGGGGAAGGAGAAGGAAAAAGGGGGAAGGAGAAGGAAAAAGGGGGAAGGAGAAGGAAAAAGGGGGAAGGAGAAGGAAAAAGGGGGAAGGAGAAGGAAAAAGGGGGAAGGAGAAGGAAAAAGGGGGAAGGAGAAGGAAAAAGGGGGAAGGAGAAGGAAAAAGGGGGAAGGAGAAGGAAAAAGGGGGAAGGAGAAGGAAAAAGGGGGAAGGAGAAGGAAAAAGGGGGAAGGAGAAGGAAAAAGGGGGAAGGAGAAGGAAAAAGGGGGAAGGAGAAGGAAAAAGGGGGAAGGAGAAGGAAAAAGGGGGAAGGAGAAGGAAAAAGGGGGAAGGAGAAGGAAAAAGGGGGAAGGAGAAGGAAAAAGGGGGAAGGAGAAGGAAAAAGGGGGAAGGAGAAGGAAAAAGGGGGAAGGAGAAGGAAAAAGGGGGAAGGAGAAGGAAAAAGGGGAAGGAGAAGGAAAAAGGGGGAAGGAGAAGGAAAAAGGGGAAGGAGAAGGAAAAAGGGGGAAGGAGAAGGAAAAAAAAAAAAAAAAAAAAAAAAAAAAAAAAAAAAAAAAAAGGGGGAAGGAGAAGGAAAAAGGCAGAAGGAGAAGGAAAAAGGGAGAAGGAGAAGAAAAAGGCAGAAGGAGAAGGAAAAAGGGGGAGGGAGAAGGGGAAAGGAAAAGGAAAAGTAAAGGAAAAGGAAAAAAGGGAAAGAGAAAAAAGAAAGGGAAATAAGGGGAATGGGAAAAAAAAGAGAAAGGGGAAAAAAAAATGGAAAAGGAAAAAAAGGAAAGGAAAAGGAAACTGCCGGCGCCTGAAGTCTGGCAGGCGCTCGGAACACAAATTCCAGCCCCCACTTTGCCACAGCACAAAAGGAAACAATCATTGCAAGCATTGCTGCTGCACAATAAAACACAATGAGCAGGACTTGCTTTAATGGAGAGCCTCGGTGATTTGTGCTCGACTGAGCTAAGCAGAACAGCCTCAGATGTAATCATCTTTTAAGATGTTATTTCTTCAGAAGAAACTATGCAATTATTTACAAAGAATCATAAACACGCCATAAAAGTCAGGTTTGAAATTGCCCCTGCACATGCCATCTGTCAAAATAATTTTTACAAACAAATCAAAGTTTGGAAATTGATTTGGCTGCTGCTGGCATGTGCAGGAGGACTGGGACCAGCCTATCTACAAAACCCCCTTCAATTTTAATTTCTCACTTAGTGCCTGGCCCTCCCAGACTGGAGATGAATAAAGTAATCATCCTTAAAGAGCTTTGCCATTGAAAAGGAAATCATTTAAAGAGGACAATTTAGCAGTTACCAAAAAAACCCATTAAAGCTATCCTACTGTATTGTGTCTCACTAATTAAAATGCTTCAAAAATCAACAACGATTTTTAAAATCGGTCACAGAGTTTCTTTCTGGAAGCTCTTGTTCTCTCAGTGCGCTTCTCATTGGTTCATCTGTTAAAGTCTCAGGGATTCAAAAGGAACCTGACTCTGGATTTCTATGGAATGAAGGAATTGGTGTGATTTGTACCCAATTAAAAACCTGGGCAGTGGAAAAACCCTTCTGCCTCCCCACACTGCCCTCATGGGCATGGGGACTTCCAGCTCTGGTCCTCCCAAGATCCTGAACCCCAGCTGGAACAGGCTTAAAGTTACAAATCAGGAGTGGGACCTTCAGCTCCATGGAAAACATGGGGATCCCAACAAAAATCCTGTGGATGTGGAACCGGAGGATGTTGTGCTGGGCTTGGCAGCTCTGGGGGAATGCTTGGACTCAATGGCTTTCCCAAACTTAAAGGTTCTACGATCTGGATATTAATTTAGGCTCTTATTTTATTGGGGCCTAACGAATTGTAATTTCCTTGTAATATTTCATAGCCATGAAATATGAATATTTCATTAATTATTTATTATTATCCCTTCTCCCCAGCCCAACACAACCTTTTCCTGATCTGGTATGAGTTCAATATTGTACCTACACTGTTTGAGCAGAAATGCAGATTGGACTGCCAAAAGGGATCCAGGATTGCGATTCCACCTTCCCAGCCACCCCCAATAACTCCCAAATTCTTCTCCACATGCCTGGAATTTCATCCCCTCTGCATTGTTCCACATCTTGGCCGAGCTACACCAAAATTTACACCCAAAGTGGTGATAACGCACCAACAAACTAACAAAACATCCATAAATGTACTGAGCTCCAGCTGGAACCCCAAACACCAAAGCATTCCCCATTAAAGTCATAAATTGGGATAAAAAAGAGTCCAAAATACTACTGCATCCCTTTATTAAGAGCTGCAGTGCCAAACTGAATTCCTTCCTCACCAGGCTCCATTACATATTAAAGCACAGCTGACAATGCCATAAAGCTGTGCCTTTAATGTCTGACCAAAGAAAGTCCACCTTCAGTAGCTAAAATGTAATTAAAAAATAGAATTTCAGCCCGTTTGAAGTTCCCTCTCCAGGTGAAAAGTCAGTTTAGCTGCTCCACTGAAAAATGTTTTCATTCTCAGTGTGTCAGAACAGAGCTCCAGCCAGCATGAAAATAACCAATGCCAGAAATTTTTAAAATTGAACTGTACAGATTTGTAATAGTACAGAGATGGGATTTTTAATAGTACAGAAATGGGATCAAGCAGAAGGTGAAATTATTTCTATGAACTGGTTCTGACATTAATTTCCCTTGGGAATTTCATTCCTTACTTTTTGTTAATTAGTGGAAACAGGTGGTCACACACACAAACACAACTCTGATGCCAATTCAGGGAGAGCATTGATCAGTGAATGGGAGCAGAATCCCGGCTTGTTTCACACCAGAGGAAAATTCATTCCCCAGCTCAGCCCAGCAAGGTTTCCATGTGCAGAAAGCAGGGACTGAGTTCCTGGGGACACACAGAGCTCAGCTCTTCTGGAGAGAGGAAGGCAAAGGAAAATGCCACCAATCTCAATTTTATATATATTTTTATATATATATATACATATATATATATTTATATATTTATATATATATATGTGTGTGTGTGTATATATGCGTGTGTATGTATATATACACACATATATATACATTTAAATTTTTAATTTAATAATTGATCAATATTTTCTATATTTATTTATTATATATAAATATATATTATATAATATAAATATATATTATATAATATAAATAATATCTATTATATATTATATAACTATATATCATATACTATATAAGATATATAATATATTTGTATATTTATATATTTATAATGTTTATATATTCTATTTAAAACATACATTATTATATATAATATATAGTATAAATAATGTAAACATGTATTTTTGTATTATTTAGATCTATTTATAATATGTAAAAAATATATAATACAATATATAATAAAATATATGATTATAGATACCTATTTATATGTAATATATAAATAATACATATTTATATAATAATTATTATATAAATAATATTACTTATACAATATATATGGTATATTATATATTTTATAATCATATTTATATATCTATATATAATGTTCATATATTATATAAAAATATATATTTATATATAATACATATTATACATAAATATATATTTATATAGATCTTTATATATTTTATACATATATTTATATATTCCTTTTTATTTTTCCACGTAAACAGAGGACAGCATTGGAGGTATCTGTCACTGAAACATCTTGAACACAGAGAGGCAGGTTAAGCTGCCTCAGGAGCTGCCCAGGAATGGGATTTACTCCCAGAAAAGCTCAACCTGACCATCCTGTCCCCCTCCTCTCCCCATGGGATGGTGCACAAGACAGACCAGAATTCCAGGTACAACCCCCACCCCACTCAGAGGCACAGAAACCTTCCCCCGGTGGAGAAGGGGAATTCTCCACCTGCTTTGGGCTCCCTCCCTTATTCCCACCACAGGGACACTGGAGAAATGCTGGATGGGTGATTCTGCTGGCATCACAGCCTGGTTTGTGTTGGAAGGGACCTTCAAGGTCTTCAGCCCAACCCAGGGACATCTGGAGCCCCCACAGTTCCTCCCTGAGGGCACAACCACAACCTCACATTTAAATCCCTCATTTTGTACTTATGGAACGTGATTTTCTGCTCCAGCTCTACTCCAGTTGCAGGAGATCTTTTAGAGAAAAGAGCACCCAAGGTCAGGGATGTGTCACAGAGGTGCTGCTTGCTCCTCCTGTGCCACATTGAAATAAATTCCTAAAAATGATAATTAAAGCACCCAAACCAAACCAAAGCACAGATCCTGCACGTGCCCCCTGGATCTCTCCTTTCCGATTTGTTAATCCAGACATTTCCTGTGATCCTGGGAGTTCTCTTGCTGACTGTACCACCCACAGAAAACAACTCCATATATTTAACACTTCATATTTTATTTTTAAACTATATTTCATTTCGGCAATTGAACACTAGTTCTATCCATCACATCAGGGAATTAAAAATCTTGCATGGTACAACTGAGCTGAGATGAATTTTTTTTTTCCTCAGCTATATATTAACTATTCCAGAATCAGTATATATAGACATTTCTTTGAATATTCACTCCATGTGTCTCTGGAGGCTTCATTAGAAATTCCACTGCATTAGATTTAAAACATATATTTTCTCCAAACTATTTGAATAAGTAATGAAAGAAAGAAATTCCATCCATTTCATTAATGAAGCCGTAAATCAAGGGGATGAGTTAAGAAGTTGTATTTACTGCTCACCTTGCATTATGAACGTGGAGGAAACTACTGAGCAGTTCCTTCCTCCTGTCAATATCCTAAATAATTCAGGAAGGAATCTCACACTGACTCCTCATCTGTTCATCCCATTCCCAAATATCTGCGTTTCCATTTCCACCAGAGCAGCATCAAACTAATGGGAGCAGTTTGCTCCAATTAACAATTTATATTCCCAAATATTGGAGGAAAATATGGGCTGGTTTGAGAAAGTTTTTCTAGGCTGGATCCTTTAAAATTCCTGTTAGCCAGGGGCCTCTCAGCCACACTGGGCACTAAAACTCCCCTCTGTGACACCTTTATGGTTCCCTGCCCCATAACTCTCCCTGAGAGAGCTCAGGAGCCATTTCTTGCTCCTGATGAACAACTTTGGGGATGAACTTTTAACTCCCAGTTCTGGAAGCTCTCCTTTAATGACTTTTCTGTGCCAGTCAGACAAAATGCGAGCAGAGAAGTTTGACCCTGCCTGTGCTGCCGACCTCCAGCCCGGCACTTTCATTTGGAACAGAAGCCAAAGGGCGCAGTCCTGAAATGTTACATTGGATAATATAAAACTTTAAACACAAAACTCATTAGGATGTGGTTTGATGTATTTAAACCTCGGGATAAGCTGAAATTGGGATTGTTTTCTTTCCCCCCACTGGTATCAGAGTGGGAGCATCACTCTAAAGAGGGGGAAAATAAAAAACCCTTGCAAATAATTAAAGGTTGCAGTCAGGACCATAATTTATTAATGAAGACAGAGCAGCTATGGCCAGGACCTTGAAATCCTGGTTTATGATTATGACAAAGCTGATCTTTAATTGCACCAAGCAAAGCCTCTTCGTCTCCTTTAGCTCACAGCAGCATTTACTGCCTTCCCTGCAAAACTCAGCACCAAAAATGTGCAGAGCAAGGCTCTGGGTTTAGCAAAACTCTTTTACAGCTTCTGCGAGGATTAAAGAGGAGTTTGCAGGAGTTAAGCCTGGCACTAAAGGCTGCTTAATTGCATTATAACAAAAATGAAATTATTTTACATTTCAAGCTTTATTTTGTATTATTTACTGTCAGTTGTTATGAATCCATGTCTGTATCACCTCCCCATGCATTAATCAAATGAATTCTCAAACCCCACTTTGCAACACTGAAACACCACAAAACATTCCCTAGCAAGTCATCTGAGCTCGTATTTCTCCTAATTAATTGTGCTCATTTTTGCACAATACATAATTATGAGCCAAGTAGAACTTACACCCATCCTCCTCTTCAATGGATTAGCATAAGCAAATAATATTTTTAATTATTTCCTTTGTGGATATATTTTAGTTTTATCTGCCAGCTCTTTCTCCATGATATAAGGAACCAATGGGTTCTTCCAGGGGCGAGGGAATTCTTTGAGATTCCCTCAATTTTTGCAATTGAACATGCTCAGCATATTTAGCTCCAAGGATTGTTCTGTTCATCACCTCCTGTGCAACAAATCCCAGCCCAGCTCCAGAGCAACCTGAACATCCCCATGTTCCACAAAGTGGGGCAACAGGAACTCGCAGAAGAGACACAAAAATGGCTTCATTTTTTTCCATCTGGTCATGAAAACCAGCTGGAAATCAAAGCTGGCAGTCACAAACCCGCTGCTGATGTGGGGTCTGTACACCTTAACCCACTGAAGGTGCAATTTTAACACGGTCAAGGTAAAATCCACAATGCCAAAATTAAAAGGATAAGAAATTGTTTGAGAAAAGCTCCCTGTAGGAGTTCAAGACCAGGCTGGATGGGACCTGGAGCAACCTGGTTTAGGGGAAGGTGGAGAGTGGAAAGAGACGGTCCTGGATGTCCCCTCTAACCAAACCAATCCGTGATTTCAGGAACAAAGAATTTCCTGAACACCCTCCCAGATCTTTTCCTTCTAACCCACAGCACACAATCCTTGTGGGGGAGCACCAGAACAGAGCCAGGAAAAAACTCTTTTTAAACTGAACACAGCCCTCAGTCACCCACAGCTACTGCAGCCACAGCAGCTGACAAACTGCAAGGGAAGCGCTGACCTGAGAACAGCCAACAGAAAAATCTCTGGAGTGGGGAAATGAAGACAAATCTTCCTGCTCTAGCCAGTTTTTCCACAGACACAGCTGCCCTGAGAAAGCAGCTTTGGGTATCTCCAAGGAGCTCAGCTGTGTCAGAACAGCCTCACCTCCACCTGGAGCCCACCTGCTCTGTCTGCTCACTCAGGGGCACATGAAAAACCTTCCAAGACCTGAAATATTCCAGCTGAAGATTTACTTCCAAGAGGATTCACTTCCATGCAGGTGGGGTTCCACCTGTTGCAGCCGGACACGAAATAAAGGTAGTTTGACTCTAGTTTTGACAAATAGAACATCAGAAGGCTTTGTTTGCAATCTTTTTGCTTCTTATATAGCATGCTTGCTAAAAAAGGATTTATTTATTGGTCAATAGGACTGACATTTCTTTCCACTGGTTAAGTAATAGAAAACAACAGCTGGGGAAAATTGTGATGAGAAAAAACCACTGCCCACTTAGAAATGTCTTGGGAAAAGGAGAAAGATGTTTTGGGAAAGGAAAACGGTTGGAAGTTTTTCCTTGGGAAAGGAGCTGCCAATGGTTAGCAAGCTAAAATTCTCTCAGGCTCAGAAATACCGAGCCCACATCCACCTAGATGGGTCCTACCAAAACCAGTCCCACTCAGAGCTGCCAGAGCCCCAGCAGTGACCAGGTGGCACCAGACGTGGTGGGCCCACCACACCAGCCAGTGAGAAATTCACTCTGGTGATCAAGCTGACCTTGGGCTTTCTGCTTCATGTGCTCCCTGCAAAGCAGCTGTGGTGGATCAGTGTTCACTGTCCTAAATCATGGAATGGGTTGGGACATGGAAGTTTTTAATTCCAACCCCCTCCCACCATCCCAGGCTGCTCCAAGCCCCATCCAACCTGACCTTGAGCACTTCCAGGGATCCAGGGGCAGCCACAGCTGCTCTGGGCACCTGTTCCAGGGCCTGCCCATCCTCCCAGCCAGGAATTCCTTCCCAATACCCAGCCTAACCCATCACCATTCCAGTTTAAATCACATTACTTCATAGCAACTCTTTCTGCAGAACAAAGCAGGCAGAAGTCTCTTCCCTCTGGCTCAGGGAGCGCCTTTGGCAGGGAGCTCTCCTGCTTTTGCTGATATTTTGTGGCCCCACAGTCCCAGCAAATCAAGTGATGTTGTTTTTCCTCTCTTGAAAGGACAAGACTGAGGTTTCTACATCTCTCTCACCGCTCACAAAACCTTTTATTACATTTTGCTCAGCACTTTCACCGTTTTCCCCCAGTTTAAGCTGAGCACCTTTCTCCCCTTGCTAAGAGCCTGCTGTCCCTGATTTTGTTTGATGCTTCCAGGGACACTCCAAGCTCACCATGAAATGAAAGTTCCTCTCCCGTGCTGCTTTGGGAAGCACCACAACTTTAATTATCAGCAAAGGGCTCGATGTGGGGCTGACACTGAGATCCGTGTCTGAGCAGCACCTGAGCCCACAGACAATGAAACTCCTGCTCAGCTTTGCTGTCACCCTGTCACCAGAGCTGTCACCCAGGCAAGGACCACCCAGCATGTACAGCCTGGAAATGGTGAAGTGCAGCTCTGCAGAGCTGTCTGAAATGAGCAAATTCAAAAATAACTGAGATTCAGAACGCCTGGGCAGCACAAGTGTTCTGTTTACCCAGGCACCCATCAAAGAAGTGCTGAATAGGGCTCCTTTCAGGGAAAACTTCTGCTTCAGCTTGCAAGTGTTTTAACAAGCCCTCTGAGCCTCCCCTTCTGGTGTAGATTTCCCTTATTTTTAGAAAAGACAATTAGTCTTGGACTTGCCTGTAGGTGCTTAGTCACAGGCAAGTCCAAATCTGCAAGAAAAACCACAGATAGCTGCAAATTTTAGAGCCTCTCCAGCCTGGTTAAACAGAACTTTTGGGAACACATCATATGGGAAGCAGGAAACCAAGCAAGCACAGCTGGGTAAGCAATATCAATATTTCTCTGAGTCATTGGCTTATTTTACACATCTAATATCTGGAAAATACAAGTTCATTCCAGTGCACTGGAGACATCCCCGTGCCTTCAAGTGAGCAGAAATTGGCAGCTGTAAATCCTCTGGAATTCTCCAGCGTTTTACAGGAGTTTGAATGAGCTCAGAATTAATTTTTTTAAAGTTTTTCCCTGACCTCTTGTGCCAAACATTGTCATTTTAAGGCTCCTGCTGTGTTGCATTAAGCTGAACTTAATGTCCACTGAGAGAGACAGCTTTATTTTTCTGGTGCCCACATCAAAGCTGATAATGGGCACAACCATTAAATGCTGATCTTTCCAAATCTCAGCCACCAGCCCTCATTGGCTCCCACCTCAGAACACTCATTTCAACCCAGATTTTATAATATCAGTTGAAAGGTTTAGGAGCCGGCATAAAGAAGAGGAACGCAAGAGACCGAAGATGAATTAAACATGGAAAAAGTTACACAGAGGCTTGAAATTTTCATCCAAGTTCCCAATGTGACCTTGGCAGGAAATTTCAGGAGCAGCCCTGATAAATCTGAGCTAATTCCTCCCCCATTCCCCAGGGATTGGGGATCTCTTATGGAATTATTTGTGTGTCCCACCCCAAGGGCTCTGAGGGTGGGGTTCTTGCAGATTCTCCTCTTTTGAAACGGTTTCTTGTGACCAAAATAGAGCAATAAAAGGATTACGTGACTCAAAAAAACCCCAAAAATCAATGCCATCCCATTCTTTTACTTCTTGCTACCCCACTATTAATTTGTTTTTCCTAGGGTAGGCTGAGGGTTCTCACAAATCAGCGTTTCAAATTATTTCATCAGATCAACCGACTATAACGAGAAGGAAAAGGGGGAAAGGACCAAAAGAAATTTCATTCCTGCTTATTTTTGGGAGAGGATGTGAATTTCTGCATCTTTACCAGCCATAAAAAGTGATTTAGTGAACCAAGGAAAGAAAAAAAATGAGAAGATTCAACAATTAAAGAACTGGGGCTTGTTTAATTTATTTACTTTTCCAGCAGCTTCCACTTAGACCTTCAGCTCGTTACTCATCTGGAGTTTTTAAAAGTGCAGATTTAGCCCGACTGCAGAAAGTGGAACTTTGCAAACAGACCTTTAACTTTCTTTTTGGTTTTTTTGTTTGAGTCTTTTTGTGAGCTGGGGCACTTTTTTTGCTGATGTTGTTCTTGCTGTTGTTTTTAAGTCACTTAAGGTAATAAGAAGATAAATCAGCAATGAGAGACTCAGTCACAATAGAAGAACTCCTATTTTAGGGCTCTAGTGTGAAATTATTTAAACTTTTTGTTAACACAGTTTGGATTTTTTATTTTTAGTTTTTAATTGAAGCTCTCCACATCCAAAGTGCCAGAAGCAATAACTGATCAGGAATTAAACTTAACACCTTTAGGTGCTGCTGTAAACATGTGCATTCCAAATTTAGTAGGTTTGTTATTAAAGTTTAGAAAAATTTAATTGAGTATTAATTGAGGGTGATTTTTGAAGTTGAGTTAATATGTCACAAATATTTGTGGGGTTCTTCATGTGACATAATTACATCCAAATCCCTTTGAAATTTATGGATTTCAGGTAAAATTCATAAATTAAGCCATCTGTTATTCTGAATGATACAAGTAATTTAAATCCTACAAAACAAAGAGAAAAGCACTGGTTTTCTAGAAACCAAATGCTGGTGCTTTCACATTTTATCTTGGCACGACAGCAAAAAAAAAAAAAAAATCTTTGAAAGGTTTTCTGAGTGAACTTTGGGAGAAAGTTAAACTCAAGTTATTGATTTGGAAGCTGGCATGCTAATCTGTTTTTATTTAAAGGGAGAAATAACTCGGCATGGCTGATAATCTACTTGTCTTATATTCTCCATCTCCTGCAAGAATTTTCTTGCTCATGCATAGATTGTGTCTTATCTAGTCCTGACTGAAGTCAATAGCGAGCTGCTTGTTTGTTTTTTAAACAGCAGCTGCACTGGGTATCTCCAGGGAATGCAAAAGTGAAAGGATTACAGTTTTGACCCGTTAAAATTGATTTATTAGAGGGATTTTTTTTTCCCCTCCTATTATGTCTAAGTGATGAATTGGTCTCTCAAGTTAAGGCTCTGTGAAAAACTGATTTGTCAATTGCAGGCTGACCAAAAAAATTGGAAAATTACCCACTTCAGTTAAAATATGCAGTGATTTGTGTGGTTTGGTCTTTCCTTCACAGACATGAGAAAAAAATAGTGTTCCTAGGATGTTTCATGGTGGGAAAGAAGAGAATGTAAGGATTGAAGGACTTTGGGTCTGACACTCACCCTGACACAAGGGCTGGGCTCCCTTTCTGCCTTGGAGGGACCCAAAAGACACCAGGAATTAGAAAGAGGAGACAGCAAAGCCCAAAAGTGATGGATGTCTCTCAAATATATATTAAAAATAAAGTAAAATCCAGTTTTGCCAATACTTTCCCCAAACTCTCATATCTCCCTAAAATCGTGTTTGTGCCTAATCCCGGGAATTCCAGGGACAATAAATAACAAAGGACAGGAGCAGAGCAGCAAGGAGGATTTTAGTTGAGGATTTTAGGATTAGTTTAGGATTTTAGGAAGGTGGGAAAGGAAGGATTTTAGTAAGGTGGGAAAGCCTGTCCTGCAGGAGCTGGGAATGCTTCAGCCACCAAGGAAATGTGTCCTTGGCCTGGGGCAGGGAGGGAATTCCACTCCAGTGGGTTCTGCTCCCTCAGGCTCTGACCTACAGACAGTGCAGAACACCAAGGTGAGTGGCTGGAGCAGAAAAAACATCTCTGAGGAGTCTAGGGAAGGAAATAGAGTAAGGAGAGACATAATTTATCCCTTGTTTGGGAGGGAGGAAGATGTTTTGCTCAGCAGAACAGGGAATGGTGGCAGCACTGATGTCCCAAGGCAAGGAGCAACACCTGGCACACATTTCCTGTGGGAGTCTGGTGACCCCAGAGTGAAGACAACAGCAAACAGCACAGACATCCTCCCAAAATAGTAATAAGAAGAATAAATATAAGAATAAATATATAAATAAATATTAAAATAAATAATAAAAACTAAAAATAAAGGAAAAAAAGGGGGGAAAAAGGAAAAATAAGGGGCAAAATATAAAGGGGCAAAATATAAAGGGGCAAAATATAAAGGGGCAAAATATAAAGGGGCAAAATATAAAGGGGCAAAATATAAAGGGCAAAATATAAAGGGGCAAAATATAAAGGGGCAAAATATAAAGGGCAAAATATAAAGGGGCAAAATATAAAGGGGCAAAATATAAAGGGGCAAAATATAAAGGGGCAAAATATAAAGGGGCAAAATATAAAGGGGCAAAATATAAAGGGGCAAAATATAAAGGGGCAAAATATAAAGGGGCAAAATATAAAGGGGCAAAATATAAAGGGGCAAAATATAAAGGGGCAAAATATAAAGGGGCAAAATATAAAGGGGCAAAATATAAAGGGGCAAAATATAAAGGGGCAAAATATAAAGGGGCAAAATATAAAGGGGCAAAATATAAAGGGGCAAAATATAAAGGGGCAAAATATAAAGGGGCAAAATATAAAGGGGCAAAATATAAAGGGGCAAAATATAAAGGGGCAAAATATAAAGGGGCAAAATATAAAGGGGCAAAATATAAAGGGGCAAAATATAAAGGGGCAAAATATAAAGGGGCAAAATATAAAGGGGCAAAATATAAAGGGGCAAAATATAAAGGGGCAAAATATAAAGGGCAAAATATAAAGGGGCAAAATATAAAGGGCAAAATATAAAGGGGCAAAATATAAAGGGGCAAAATATAAAGGGGCAAAATATAAAGGGGCAAAATATAAAGGGGCAAAATATAAAGGGGCAAAATATAAAGGGGCAAAATATAAAGGGGCAAAATATAAAGGGCAAAATAAAGGGGCAAAATATAAAGGGGCAAAATATAAAGGGGCAAAATATAAAGGGGCAAAAAAAAAAAATAAAGGGCAAAATATAAAGGGGCAAAATATAAAGGGGCAAAATATAAAGGGGCAAAATATAAAGGGGCAAAATATAAAGGGGCAAAATATAAAGGGGCAAAATATAAAGGGGCAAAATATAAAGGGGCAAAATATAAAGGGGCAAAATATAAAGGGGCAAAATATAAAGGATAAAAAAAAATACAAATTCTTTTAAAATAATGAAAAAATAAATCTTAGAACACTGGCTGCAAAACCTATCAAGTATTCCATCCAAACCATCACAGAGTGGCACAATGGGGATCCTAACACAGAACATTTGGGTTAGCCCAGGGTCTGCACCAGGCATGGAGGATCCCCGCCATGGAGCCCTTGTGCCACCACCCCTGCCATTCCAGAACCCCACAATATCAGTCATTACTGGGTTTTTGTGTGGGAATTCTGTGGCTTTATGGAGAGCCCAGGGATGCACACAGGAGCTTCCAGTGCTGTTCTCCAGCAAACCCGAGGCCCTCTGGGCTCAGCCTCTCACAAGGTGGAAGGTGCCACTGAAGTTCTCCAACCAAGCCCAAGAGAAAGTTCCAATGGTGCTGTAGGCCTGATAGTTCTGAGCCTGAATTTTTTAGCTTGCCAACAATTGCTAGCTCTTTTCAACAAGTTGCAAAGTTTCCCTTGGGAAAGAGCCAGCAATTGTTAGCAAGCTAAAAAATTCTCTCAAGCTCAGAACTATCAGGCCCACAGGTGCCCTTTCCCAGCCAGAGGAGCAACCCAGGGTTTGGAGACCCCAAACCACGACTCCTGCAGCCCCCTGGAATTCCCACTGCCACCTCCCACCCCAAACTCAGCCTGCAGCACCTCTCCCTGCTCCAAGGTTCATCAACACCCCCCAAAACCACTTTAATTCCCACTGGCCCAACTTCTGAGATCGCATTTCACCCGCTGCCTTTTCCTTCTTCTCCCCCTTGTGACAGATTTCATTTCAATAAAGAGGAATAATCTGAAAATTGGTTCTCTCATCTTTACCAACAACAAGTACTTAAGAGGCGCGTCGAGAGGATTAATCCTGAAGTAGTCTGAAAATGTCAAGTGCTTATTAATTATAAGTTAATTGGCGCTAGAATTACATTATGGTAAATAACAATAAATTACCATAGCTGATGGGCAAGCGGGAGGATGAAGATTTTGAACAGCATTTTGGAGGCTCTGGGAGAAAAAGTCTGACTGATGGCATTCAGTGAATTCACTTCAACAGAGAATTCTTGTGGATGTGGAGAATGGGAAATTATTTCTTCTCACCTGTCAGCTTTGATTCACTGTTGGTTTTCTCTGATCTCTGGCCTGGAGCAAAAGGCCTCCATGACTTTTAGGAGAAGCATAAGCCTCAGCATCAATCCCTCTCAGCTGAGAGCCTCTCAGGGAGCACCACAGAGGATAAAGTGTTCATGGAAAACACCTTTATCCTGCACTGGGGAGAACAGAAGCCTCAGCATTTGTGCTGTGTGCAATAATCCACACAGGGTGGGTACAGCTGAGTGGATTTGAAGAAATAAAATCTTCCCTCTGCAGCTGAATCCCCACCTTGAACTCCACCTGTGCTCAAAGGCTCCAGGCAGGAGAGCCCCCATCGTGCTCAGAGAATCAGAAATGAGTCAATCACGAGTCAAAAATCACCCAACAAATGAGTTTGTGCTGGTGGAACCCAGCCTGGAGCCAGGCACAGCCAAAGATCAGGTGGTGCAAAACCTCCTCCCCTCCTCACACCCCCACATTCCCCTCCTGGAGTGGAGGCAGAGGATTTGGTGCAGGCTCTGTGTGAGCACCTTCAGGACTGAACAGGGAGAAGGGAAATCTGAGGGAACCTCAGCTCAGCCAGGGATTCAGGGAGTCCTGCTCAGATTTAGAGCATGGAATCATCTGCTTGGATTTGAAACCCTGCTCACGGCTGGGAGAGGACCTTGAGAAGAGCAAATGATGAGATGTGCAAGAGCCTCAGCACCTGCTGCCCACCAACCCCAAATTTCAGCACCTCCACCCTCCCATGGAGATGTCAGAGAGGATTGTGCATCTATCGTTTGCTGTAATGAAGATTAAGTTTCTTCTCCTTTCTAAGCAAGCTCATGGAAAATTATTTCAGACAATGGGCTACCATAATTCTGGAGAAAATCAACTTTTTAAATCCCGTTTGGCCTTTAAAACCATTCTTTAGCAAGAGAGGATTTTAATGTTCTTTGATGCCAGAAGTTCATACCTTAAAAACTTGCCAGTAGTTAAGCCTCTTAACAAAAACAAATGAAAAAAAAACTTTATAGATCACAAAGGTTATTGGCATCAATATTCTAAATCACATTTTGAGACCGTATGAACTAAGTAAATGTTCCAACTGAGCCGAACAGCACATTTACATTTGATATTATGAGAGGAAATACTGTGCTTATTTCAAAACTGGTACTATGTGTATATAAAGATATTCTGAAGGAGTCTGGAAGTGACTGAAGAGTGCAGCCCATTTGAAACAGAAAAAATCACTAATATTCCAGGATTTCAAAACTGTTACTATTTATAAAGAGATTCTGAACGAGTCCTGAAGTGACTGGAGAGTGCAGCTCATTCAAAACACAATTAAACAGAGCACATCACTAATACTCCAGAATGCCAAACCCGTTACTAAAGAGACTCTGAACCAGTTCTGAAGTGACTGAAGAGTGCAGCTTATTTAAAACACAATTAAACAGAACACATCACTAATATTCCAGAATTCCAAAACTGTTCCTATTTATAAAGATTCTGAACCAGTCCTGAAGTGACTGGAGAGTGCAGCTCATTCAAAACACAATTCAACATTTCCTTAATATTCCAGGATATCAAAACTGTTCCTATTTATAAAGAGATTCTGAACGAGTCCTGAAGTGACTGAAATTTAAAACACAATTAAACAGAACATATCACTAATACTCCAGAATTTCAAAACTGTTCCTCTTTATAAGAGATTCTGAATGAGTACTGAAGTGACTGGAGAGCACCATTCATTTAAAACACAACAGAACACGTCACTAATATTCCAGGATTTCCCTTCCCTTTTGTTTAACTCAGGCCTGCAATAGAAAAGAGCCTTTCATTCTCATTCTCTCAGCTGGTGCAATAATCCCCTTGTCTCTGAAGCATTACCAGCAGATTAATCCTAAACGCCTTTGCAGGGCCACAGGAGCAGCGCTGGAGTGAAAGGCAGCAAACTCCCCCTGGAGCCCTGTCCTCACTGGAGATTCCAGAGCTGGACATGGACTTTCCCCAGGATTTGGGATGATTTCTGTTGTGTGTGGATCACACTTCCACAGCTACAACTTTAAATTACAGCAGCTCCTGTGCTGGAGACAAGGAGAAGTCATAATTCTTATTTCCTTGGTAAGGCTCCTCTGCTTTATTTTCTGAGCATCCTGGCCAAGATCAGCGCCAGCCTGGTGGAACTCATGATCTAATCAGAGCAGCACCATGACACACCACGAGTCCCATTCCCTGTGGGACACATAAATCATGTGGGGATGGGTGAGAAGTATAAATACACTGGTTTAACAAAGCTGGAGTGACACAGGGGAGTTAAAAACGCACTGTGCCCTCACCTCAGGGCTGGGAAAACAAAGACAAGTCATGAGGAAGGAGCAGAAGCCATTTGAGCTATTACAAATGTTGTTTTCTAACAGCCCCACCCTCCATGAATAGAACACAGCCAACTAAAATCCAGCCCAACTGACAACAGAGCACCACTATTCATCATCCCATCATCCAAAAAAGACCCAAACACCACCCCAAAACGGCCCCCACCATGACAACCAGACCCATCCCAAACCCACACCCAACAACCCCTCAATCAGCCCAAGCCTCAGGAAAAGGGTCTGCTGTCTATGACACTGAATAAACAAACCAGACCCATCCCAAACCCATACCCAACAACCCCTCAATCAGCCTGAGCCTCAGGATAAGGGTCTGCCACCCATGACACTGAATAAACAAACCAGACCCATCCCAAACCTATACCCAACAATCCCTCAATCAGCCCAAGCCTCAGGAAAGGGTCTGCTGTCTATGACACTGAATAAACAAACCAGACCCATCCCAAACCCATACCCAACAACCCCTCAATCAGCCCAAGCCTCAGGATAAGGGTCTGCCACCAATGACACTGAATAAACAAACCAGACCCATCCCAAACCCATACCCAACAACCCCTCAATCAGCCCAAGCCTCAGGATAAGGGTCTGCCACCCATGACACTGAATAAACAAACCAGACCCATCCCAAACCCATACCCAACAATCCCTCAATCAGCCCAAGCCTCAGGATAAGGGTCTGCCACCCATGACACTGAATAAACAAATACCACCAACATTCCTCCCAAACAGACCATAACCAACACCAAAGAAACCCCCAAAGTCACCAACCACCCACACCCTGCAAAACACGCCACAACCAACCCCACCACCCCATAATAAGGAGAAGGGTTAGATGCAACTGCCAACCCCCCAAAACAAAACACAGACCCAAAATAAAACAAATTTCATCATAAATTCCTACTCGGCCTCTCTCCAAGATCTATGGCCTGAAAAATCATCGTTACAGAACTTTAACTATGGGAACCCAAGCCCCCACCTCCTTCCCCTTCTCCCCTTTTTCTCTTTTATTTACATTCACTTTCCTTCTAAAACTGACTCCAGGGGAGGGAAAGGCTCCCCAGGGAATGGGCACAGCCCCGAGGCTGCCAGAGCTCCAGGAGAGTTTGGGCAACACTCCCAGGGATGCTCAGGGTGGGATTGTTGGGGTGTCTGTCCATCCAGGAGCTGGGCTGCATGATCCCTGTGGGACCCTTCCAGCTCAGGAGATTCTGTGATTCCATGAAAAGAATAATCCAAACAACATGGAATAACCCAGGAGAAAACTCACTGCCACTTCACACAGCCACAGCCTAATTTAGAAATTTCTGGGCTTTAGCTTTACAGGGTAGGAGGAGGGAAAAAAATCATTCTGCAACCAACTCCTCAGATCATCTGTCTCCAGCCTTGAAAGAAATGCCATAACATGTCAGTCTGTGCATTGATTGGCATTTCACAAGTTGCACCCAACCCTCTGTCGTGCTCACTAAATTCATTATTGGAGCTGCCTAATTAGAGGCCAAACTGCCTGGTGGCACACAGGTTACCCAGGGACAAAGTGGGGAAGGGCCTGGTGACACGAGGAATTTTCTTTCTGGGAAGGAGAAGGAAAAAAAAAATCAGAACTTGATGATTTTGAAGTAATTATCAGGAATTTTGCCCAGACTTCCCACTGAGCATATTTATCCCAATTTATATTGAAAAGATGCACAGAATCACACAATGGCTTGGGTTGGAAGGGATATTAAAGATGAATTTTTAACCTCCTGCCATGGGCAGGGACACCTTCCACTGTCCCAATGTCCAACCTGGCCTTGGGCACTGCCAGGGATCCAGGGGCAGCCACAGCTGCTCTGTGCCCCATAATGAGAATCACCTTTTATCCATTGTTATAAAAAACTGCAAAAAGCAAAGGCACAACTGTTTTTACAGCTTTGAGACAGAACACAGTGGAGGCCTAAGTCCTACTCCAAATATGGGTTTTTTTCCTATTTTTAACTAAATTTCACCAGGCTTGGGAAAACGCCCTCCAACTTCACAGGCATTAAAAAAAAACAAACAAAAAAAAACCCCAAAACCCCCCCCCCAAAACAACACAAAAACAAAAAACCCAACAAACCAAGAAAACCAACACTCAACAAAACCCAAACCACCAGTATCAAACCAGTTCCTACAGCTTAAAAGCAGCAACAAAAATCAATAGCAGGTAAGCAAATCCTCTGCCTAAAACAGCTCTGGAAATGCTCCTGAAACACCACAGGGGAGTTGTGAGAGTGGGGAAGAGTCCCAGTGCCCAAAGGGAGGGTGCTGGGGACACGGGTCGGGCTGTCATGTGTCCATATGTCACAGAAGAAGGCTGGCTGTCATTTAGGGAGAGGAAATCTCTCTCTGGTGCAGCCTGGCACTGTTTAACATCCTGAAATACTCCTGAAACACCACAGAGGAGTTGTGAGAGTGGGGAAGAGTCCCAGTGCCCAAAGGGAGGGTGCTGGGGACACTGGGGTCGGGCTGTCATGTGTCCATATGTCACAGAACAAGGCTGGCTGTCATTTAGGAAGAGGAAATCTCTCTCCTGGCACTGTTTAACATCCTTGTTAAGGGATGATGCAGCATCATGACAAGGACATGCAGGGACAAGACAACGGGGAATGGCTCCAAACTGACAGGCTGGGATGGGATATTGGGAAGGAATTTTTCCCTGGGAGGGTGGGGTTGGCTCTGGAATTTTTCCCAGAGAAGCTGCAGGTTCCCCTGGATCCCTGGCAGTGTCCAAGGCCAGGCTGGACAGGGCCTGGAGCGGCCTGGGATGGTGGGAGGTGTCCCTGCCTGTGGAATGGGTGATTTTTAAGCTCTCTCCCCACCCAAACCACTGTGGGATTCTGTGATCCTGCCTCCGAGGGCTCTGTCTCTCTCTGACCTGCAGCAGGAACACCAGGATCCCCACGGAATTATTTTCATCAGAGCTTCTTTTCATTGATGTCTCCAGCGAAATTACAGCCTCAGTTTGTTCTTCCTGAGCTGACAACACTCGGAATTCTACAACTGGTGCTGTTCCATCCACGCACAAACACTGCACTCATCAGCGCTCTTTGTTGGGAGTGACTAATCCCATTCATCTCTCCCATCTGCTGGAGGATTGGATTTCTCCAGGAGGAGAGGAAGGAATCCATCCCCCTCCCTTGGCACGCTGGGGTTTGCTCCCAGCAGGGCTGCCCAGCACAAGGTGAGGGTGACAGGTGGCAGTGGGCAGGGACACTGCTGGGACAGACCCCATGGAGCATCCAACAGCCTCAACAGGCACCACTTCACTTTGTGAAATTCACTTCTTATCCAAAATAGATCTGCAAGCTCCACCAGAAAGATAAGTGATGTCCATGGGGGGCAACTCCCTGCACAAACTGATCACTCACGGAAAAACCTTTTAAAGACAGATCAATTTTCCATTTTAATCCCTTCCCCCATTGTCTCAAAACACCCAGAATGGTCACCCTACAAGACCTCTTTGATTTTTCTGCTTCTGAGGAAAATAATTCCTCAATACTTATTATAGGAATTTTTCCTGTATCTCCAAGGGTCCAGCCCTTGCAGAGAAAAGCTTAAATAATTAGCAAGACCACTCTTCAGGTGTGTTTTGTAAAAGCAAAAAGGTTTAATAAATGCAAAAATAATAAACTTTTGTAAAATAAATATAGAAAGAATAAATAAAGAAATAAAAGCCAAGCACAGGTGCCTGAGAAGCTTCTAGCACCTTACTAAGACACCCTAAAAAGCTCTTTTGTTCCTTTGTGCTGCTGCTTTTAGTATTTGATGGTTCAGGTGGGCAGTTTGGTCTTTGGCCCAATGAAATCAGCACCAGGTTTTGACTTACACTTCCTAAACTCCACCACTGCTTCTGTGCTGGCATGTCACAATAGGACAGGAAATGAACCTGCACTCACACACTGAGATGTCCAAGGCAAAAAGAGCAAGTTTATTTACAGGCCTCGAATTTTTACAATCCCAACAGTGACCCCATGGATTGGAGGATGAAATTGTCCTCTCCAACCACACTGGTCAAACCAACAGTGCATCAATTCTCTCCTGCTCCAGAAAGGAATGTAAACGATCATTATTTAAATGAAAAGTGCAGGAGAAACTCCATTACAAGAATGTAAACATCAGAAGGCTTAGCAGAACTTTAGAAGAACAGGGAGACATTTGGGTTTATGGTTGTAGGAGCAGATAAGTTGTAGTAATGCACCCCACACTCAAGTAAGTGTTTCCATAGAGGGAAAGGTTTCAGACTTACCCCTTGTAGCTCTTAGAAGGTAAAGAACCCAGAAAGTTCTTTGCTGTCTTGGCAGTAATTGGCTCCGTGCCGGTGTCACCCTGTTCTTTTTAAGTTCTTCTAAGCCTTCTGATGTTTACATTTTTGTATTGGAGTTTCTTATGCACTTTTCATGTAAATAATAACTGTTTACATTCCCTTCTAGAGGAGGAGAGAATTGACGGACTGTTGGTTTGACCAGTGCGGTTGAAGAGGACAATTTCATCCTCCAATCCATGGTCACTGTTGGAATTCTATAAATTTAAGGTCTGTAAATAAACTCGCTCTCTTTTTGCCTTGGACAGCTCAGCGTGTGAGTGTGTGTTCATTTCATGTCATATTTCGACACCCAAATGTTCTCTGCATTTCTGTGCACGTTCATGTCCTCAGACAGCCTCACCATCACCTCATACAGCACCACGAGGCTGCTTTGTAATTCCTGCTGAAGTCAATGGCCACTCTCACACAAATGCTAATGGCTCATTCCACAGATATTTCCCTGTAATATCACAGCAGCTGCATGGAATTAAAAAAAAAATTTAAAAAATCACTTCTACTGGGACTGATGGAACCATTTAGATCAAGAGGGGAAACTGCTGAGGTGGCTTTTTTGGGTTTGTTGCTAATGCTTTTTACGGGAGAGGGAAGAGAAGGTTCCTTGAGGTCACTGAGAGTTCCAGCTGCCATTTCCAATGGTTAAATACCTGCAAGCCCTGGAGCTTGGCTGAAATGCTACCTGGGACAAACAGCTTTAATAAAATAATAATAGTAATAATAATAATAGTAATAATAATAATAGTAATAATAATAATAGTAATAATAATAATAGTAATAATAATAATAGTAATAATAATAATAGTAATAATAATAATAGTAATAATAATAATAGTAATAATAATAATAGTAATAATAATAATAGTAATAATAATGGGTTTGGAGTTTTTTTCATTTTTCTAGATGAATTAAATGTAAATGTATGGCTAAATACCTGCAACCTCTAGAGCTTGGCTGAAATGCTACCTGGGACAAGCAGTTTTAATTTAAAAAAAAAAAAAGTGGGTGGTTTTTTTTTCCTTTTTTTGATGAATTAAATGTAATTTTTTAATAAATTAAATGTATTGAATATATGGCTAAATACCTCCAACCCCTAGAGCCTGGCTGAAATCCTGCCTGGGACAAGCAGCTTAAAAAAAAAAGTGGGGTTTTTTTGGTAATTTTTTTTTTTTTTGATGAATTTAAGGTATTTCTCTGGAGTTAAAAATAGCTCAGCCACTCCAACCTGAGCTGCTGGATGCTCCTCCAGCTCAGAGCTCCTCCTGCTCCCTGCAGCACCCACGCCCTCCTTCCCTGCTGCTCTCCCCAGCTGCTGCTCCAGCAGGAGGGAAGAAGAGGAGGAGTGGGAAGCAAAGGCCATGGCACAACTCCTCCTTCCCCCCAGCTCCACACCTTAATTTTATATTAAACAGGGGAAAAAAGCACCTAAAATAAGGAATAATATATATAATGAATAAGGGAGCTCTAAAATCAGGAATATCCGCATCCAGGGTTTCTAATGATGCAAAGTCTCTCTAACAAGGAATTAAAAAGGGTTAAAATGGCACTTGGGGACACGGATTAGTGCTGGACATAGTGGCTGTTGGACCTGATCTTAAAACTTTTTTCCAACCCTGACAATGATTACCTGATCTATAATGCTTTTTTTTCTCCCTCATCTCTTCAGTAAATCAACAGAGTAAAGTAAGGGGTTTGTGACCAGGAACATTTTTTTTAGAGTTTTTCAGTTGCATTTTTGGAGTTCTGGGTTTGGTTGGTTTTAATTTTTAGGCCTTTTTTTGTAACTGTAGGATTTGGTAAATCACAGTGGATTTGCCAACTCAAACTGGACCAGCCCAGGGTTTTGGAGTCTCACAATTTTCAGTGTGGACACACATTCTTTTTTTTCCACTCTGGAAATCTGCTCAAAAAGATACCAGCAAGACCTTCCACCACTGCTTCAACTTTTTTATTGTGATCAAGTCACCAAAGACCTTTAAGGGGTTTGATAAAAGTGATTTCTTTCAACTCGATAATTCAAAATGTTTTGCAAGTAACAACTAAGGAATTTGGGAGTTAAAATCTGAGGAAATGATATTTGGCTATCTGGCAGAAAAATCTGCTTTTCCAGCTCAATAAATTCGAATTTAACAGAAAACTTTGACTCACATGGCTAAAATGACTGAAATATTTCTTCGACCTGCTCAAAATTTACCACCCTGTGGTTTTGAATTCAACATAAAGCAAAAGTGTGGATTATAATTCAAATCAAAAGTTTAATCTAACCTACTTTGTCCTTTCTTCATAATCTGCACAGCCAAACTGAAGGGCAGAAGCCCAGCTGGTTTTTAAGCACTATTTTAACACGAAATCACTGTGTAAATCAGAATTTCCAACTCTGCAGGATGCACTGTTGCTCTGTTTGTGAGGGGAACAGCAGCAGGGATACAGGTGCTGATTCCCCCAAATCTTTTCAGTGAAAAAAAAAATTAAAAATCGATTTAGAACTTCCAACAAAGGCCAATATTTGCATCTGAAACCAGTCCCACTGCATTGAGGTAAAAAAGTGTGTAAATATGAGGAAAAGCAAAAGTCTTGGTGGGTGTTACATTGATTTTCCTATGGAATTAAATGTTATTCAATGTTATTAAACATTATTTAATGTTATTAAATGTCATTAATGGACATAAGTGGCACAAATATAATGAAGGATCCTGAATAAACCACACATCTTTAAATCCAAATATTTTAGCAACTACACCAAGATTCTCTCCCTTGAGGAGAAATGACAGCACATAGAAAATCAAGGAATTCTGATTTTGTTTCCTCCCTGCCAGAAGTGGAAGTCACCACCCAAAGACAAGAGCCAGAGGTGTCACCTGCCACGAGGCACAATTACAGCAACAAAAGGATCAGGAGAAGATTTCCTTGTTTTTGTCACCAGCGTGACACAGATGGAGACAGGAGGTGACACTCAGGGACGAATGACGAGCTTTGAACTTCCACAATATTCCCAGAAAAATGAAGATTTTTCTACTGGCATTGTCACAACACCTTCAAGTCAAGTCTATTAAACTCCACCTGCACACAAACATGATGCTGCACTAAGTTTTTGTCAACAAAAACAAGTATTTCAAAAGCTCTGACTGTTAACAACAATAATCATCTTCAGAGGATCCAGAGCAAGCCAAAGAATCAGAGCAAATAATTCCTACCATATATTGTGATTAACTTCTGAGCCCAGATAAAGCCAAATAAAAATAAAATTTAAAAACCACCACCACACAGACATTCAGAATATCTCAGAATATCTAGAATTAAATCAATAGGTTTGGAATTCTTTGTTCTTGATCATGTCTCTCGGATCCCAGGCTGGTAGCCTACCAAGAATTGTGGGTAAAGTCCTTTTCTCCAAGCCCCGTGCCAGAAGGAAGAGTCAGGATGCGTCGATTTCTTAATCAAAATTGTTTATTCATTGATGTTCCAAAATATTTTCTCTTTGTCCAGCGTGGATGTCACCCACACCGCTGCCCAAGGCTGTCTGTGCCGCTCATGGGCGGTCATAATCTTTTATACTAATTGTTACGTCCTAATTGTTTTTACTGTTGTACCAATATCCACTACCTTTATTAAACTGTGCACCTTTACACTAAACCAATCAGAAAATGCCACCACCTCACCCAAGATGGAGGACAAGAAGAAGAAGAAGAAAGACAAGGGACACACCCAAATCCCTCCATCTTGTCTCCTTGAGCCTCCTTTGTGAACCCCCAAAATCCACATTAATACACAAAAATAAGTTACCTAATATCCTAATCACACACTTGTGACTTGTAATTCTTCATATAACGTTGGCAATTGCTCCCAAGGGCTAAAATCAAGGGCACTGGGGTTTTTATCACTGTACCAGGGTCTCCGGACCCCCTCCTGGGGTCTCGGACTGCCCGGGACATCTAAAGGGATGTCCTGGGTTCCGACAATGTCTACCCACAGTGAATGGAAATTTTCCAGTGGTGACCCAGCCAGTGCTGGACATGACAAGGAATGTAAAAATCCATCCTGGTAATTCTGCTTGTCTCTCATACAAAATTTTCAGTTTATCCTTGTTCTCCTGAACCTTTCTCTGCTGCCTGCTCTGTGGGTTTCAACAGTGTGCATTTTAATAACTCATTAAAGCCAATATTGATAATGCATCGTAACACTGAAGTGAGACCCAAAAATCCTTTCTAAATGCTGATACTACAAAGAAAAGAAAAAAAAGAAAAAACAACCAACCCCGAGATGTTCCTAATTTGGTTAGAAATGCAAAAACTTTTGCAACTCTTTATCAGAAGTTATGAGAATATTTAATTATTAATGGCCTCAGATGTGGCACCGAGGGATGTGGTTTAGAGCTGGACTTGGCAAGGTTGGGTTTTGCTTGGATTCCATCTGAAGGGTCTTTTCCAAGCTAAATGATCCCCTGAATCTGTGATAATTATTTTAATGCATCTTGGCAGTCACCAGTGCAAAGAACAGGCAGCAGAAGGACTTTAAACTGGGAAAATTTGGAATAAAAATACACCTCCTGCATTTCCCAAAGCACTGAACAGCCTCTTCACATCCCAAAGGTTCAGTTTAAAAATGAAGATTTCCTTTCTTCCACTCCAAGAGAATGAAAAGCAACACATCCATACGATATTTTCCTCCTTGAACACAATAAATGTTCTGTTTGTATAAAAGATTTCTACACTATTTTACCAATCAGGTGAAGTGAAAAATGCCAACACCTACTTGAAGGATTTTTCCTGGGCTTAAGAATTCCCCTCAAAGTGTCAAAATAACCCATTTATTTACATTTCTTTAATTCACTGCTGCAGTAAACACCCTGAAATCTTAATTTTTATTAATCACAGAGATAGCCCAGTACTGAGACGTTTTGTTTTCTACATTTCAGCAACTACAAAACGTGAGAGAGTCCTGATAATTTCCTGTCTCCTGGAGAATGACATCCTAAGAGGCTCAGGGATGAAGCAAACCCTTCCTTGCCTACACAGCCTGAGCAGGGAAAAATGCAAAATTCCACACGTGTGGCAGCAAAAAAGGAAATTCAGGTCAAGCAGAGCAGGTGTTGAAGACAGGAGAAAGGATTTCCTTTTCCATCCTTCTCATGACAGGAGAGGAAAAACTTCCCAACTTTCAGCGAGAGGGCACTTGGGAAAGTTTCACAAATTGCCAGTTGTCACCGTGACATTGACTTTTAAACCAATCCCTCCATCCAATTAATTTGCTGCTTCAGATCTTGCAAATGAAACTTGAAAAAAAAGGAGCAAATGGAAGGCGAATGATTCATGGTTCTGTTGTTATAAACATCCAAATCGTCAGAGATCCCAACAAAGTCAGGGAGTTCCAGTGCAGGAACTTTAAAGGGGAGTAAATCCCCATGCACGGAGATTACAACAGCTTTGATGTGCCTCAAATAATCTCTATTTTTCCTTGTAAGTTGAAAAGAATCTGCTTTAGAGAATAGGCATCCTTTGACAAACAGCAATCTCCCCCAAATTTTGATTGTGTGCGTGTATCTGTAATGCAAATTATGCTAATAACTTAATAGCTAAAACATTGCTATTATTGCCAGTGCCAGATAAGTGAAAATAATATTTATAATCGAAGCTCACACAGAGACAGAACTTATAAATATTCCAGTTAATTGGTCCAAGTCATCTTTTGTGACCATTAACCTCTGATTTTCAAATTAGCTCCAGATGGGTTCGGCATGACAATGATGTGAGGAAAATGCAAATGGAAATGTCCAAATGTAGAATGGATTTACAAATCTGCTACAGCACAGCCTGGCGTGATTGACGGAGATTTTCCACCCCTCTGGCATTTGGGATGTTGGGCTGCCCAGTGAGGGAAAACTTGGGGGAATAAAACATTCCCATCCACCTGCTTTGATGGGTTCTTTTATCACAGCAGGAACCTCTGGGAGCTCCCAGAGCCGCATTAAAGCTCTCAAGGTGCTCCCAGACAACATTTTTAATACAGGGGAGCCTGAATTAAAATATTGCCTTTTTTCCCTTTTTTCAGGTCTCAAAATAGGGCTGAATCCACACTTTGGAGATCATCCTGAAGGGAAAATCAAGTTTGAAGCCCACCCCTCCTCCTAGAGGGTTCACTGGGGGAATTTTGGGGCTACCTAAAAACAGAGGCCAGACAAAATTAAGGGCATAAAAAGCAGTTCTGTTTATGGAAGGGTTCATTTGGGGCAGACAAAGCCCCCCAGGGGCTGGACCCAAAATGGACCCCGATGTCACAGTAGAACACAAAAAGACCCCACACAGTTATCAGAAGAGAAAGAAGGCTTTTTTAACCATTTCCTCAGTCTCTTTTATAGCATGCTGAGCTAAAAAAGGTATAAAAAAGACTGAACCCTCTCTCCATTGGTGAAGTAATAGGAAACAACACCTGGGGAGAGATTGTTATGAGAAAGGAGCACTATTTACTTAATATGTTTTGAGAAAAAAAATGTTTTGGGAAGAGAAACTGTTGGCAGCTTTCACTTGGGAAAAGCAAGCTGAAATTCTCTCAGGCTCAGAAATATCCAGCCCACACCCCAGGTCACAGGTTCACACTTTGATCAGTTTGGGCCATTTGCACATTGGGGTTCATCTCCCAATTCCAGCTCCAGCCAATGAAGTCGTTCACCCCAAGTTTGCTGCCCCCAAGTCACTTTTGTTTCCATCTCTCAGGCCTGAGGCAGTGAGGTGTCCTTGATTGCCAGGCCTGGAGAGGAATTGTTGTGTCTGCCCAAAATGGGGAAGCAGCAGCAGCTCCCACTGGGTGTGGAGTTTAGAGTCACACACTAAAGAATTTACAGAACTACAAATATATGGGAAATATAAAAGCTCCAATCCTATCAATAAAGCACATTTTTCCATGACAAAGTGACCTCCCCAGGAGTTCCAGCAAGCACAGACATTTCCCATTTCACTTAAATTGCAGAGAGAGAGAAAAGCCAGGGATGCACCTCGGAAATTAAAAAGGAAGAGCAGCTGACTGCTACATCATATCAAATTATTTAAAATAAAAAGATACTCACAGACACATTAAAACATTACAATGCGAGGGGGAGGAGGAAGTGACAAGATTAATCCATTTATTTCAAGCTGCTTTAAGGCAGAGCTAATAATCTATTTTTCATGACATGGAGTCAAACTTAATAACTGCATTTTAAACAAATTAACTTCCTGTAATGTGTCTCTAATAAAGCATTAGGTTAACAAAACATGATCCAGCTTGGGGATTATTTTTTTTACTCTTACTTTCTTCCTTGTGTATCTATCACAAGTTTGAAAACTAGTCCAGTAATTGCTAAATATCCAGTGCTAGCAGATGAAATTCTGAGAAATTTCTTTAAAAGGCTTTTGTTTGTTTTTTTTCTGGGTTGAGCCTTGTTTGTGTATTTCTCTATTAATTTAAGAGTTAAAGCTCTCACCCTGGAATACCTGGAGTCAAATCTTCCCCTGGAAAATCTCATATCTACATTATTTTTCTCATTGAGGGAAATAGCACTCACAAACCCTCCCCTTCAGCTTTGGGAGCATTGGACAGGGAGGAATTCAAAATTCAGCAAATTTCCAAAAAAGCAGTGTCAGGGGGACAAAAATCCACATATTTAAGGGTCAAATTTTAATTTAATTATTAAAATTACTTCACAGAATCATGGAATGGCCTGGGGTGGAAGAGATCTGAAAGATCATTTCATTTCAACCTCCCTGGATGCTCCAAGCCCCAACGTCCAACCCAGCCTTGGGCACTGCCAGGGACCCAGGGGCAACCACAGCTGCTCTGGGAATTCCAGCCCAGCTCCTCCCCACCCTAACAAGATTTTTTTCCCCCTAATGTCCCTAATTATGTTCTCTATATAACAATTGCTCCTTATTAAGTTAAATCTTATTAAGACCAAGTTATTAAGAGAACCTACCCAGTGATGTTAGACCAAGTGGGGAATTTAAGGCAATGCAAATATTCACACCCATTTTATTGATGTTATTATGGAGTTAAATTTCTCCTGAAATTTTTCTAATTTAAACTTTTCCTGATTTGCCTGGGAGCTGAGCCAGATGATCCCCCACAGCTAGGACAAGCACATCCTTTCTCCTGGATTTGCCCCAGGAAGTTCTGATTTTTCTTCCAATACAGAAGCAGAGGCTGTGAGTTCCCAATTCAGCCCCTCAGAAACTCCGAATTTCCTCGCACAAGTTCGCGTTCTCTGAACGAAGTTGCAACATCAATTTTCCAATTTTACGGTCTGCTGCCTCCTAAAAATTATATTTTGTGGGACCTCAGCAAGCCAATGCATGTACACACACGACTTTCCTCATCCCAGTAACACATTGATCCCAACTGCAAACTAAACACTCAGACAGTTTTGGCTCTTTGACTCCTCAGACCACTTTTAACTCCCTAAAATCCATCAGGGTTTAACCCCCTGCCTTTTGATCCCTCCCCCAAGGAGTTTCATTTGCTCTTTCCATCATTTTTAAATCCTTGGAACATCCTTGACGTGCTCCTCCCTCACCTGCTGATTGCAGACCCCTCATCTTCCCTTAAACCCCCAGCCTCCACCAAAATGTTATCAAATTTCACCAACATTTCCATAATTCTGTGCTGTTTTCAATTTTAGATCCCCTTTCCCATCACCATCTCATTTCTGTTCCAACTGCTGCTCTCCGTTCACCTTTGCAAACACAGATTTAATGATGCCTTTTGATGTTTCCCTTTAAAAGTCAGGGGTTTTAAGCAATGTCCACCCTCTCTGAAGAAACTCCACTCTGTTTTTAAAGGTCTGACTCTTTCCTCTGCCAATTTGTTGATGGACAGAAGACATAATCTCTTTTGAGCTCTCTCTTTGCCTGTTTGCTGTAGTTTTATGTTTCCTGCCATCTGGCCTCCCAGTTCTTCTCCACCCCTGCCAGATTTCAACTCCTCTTCTGTACCTGGATGATGGGCTTGAATTAAAACTGCTGTAAAACCTCTCAGCTGCACAAAAACCAAGCAGAAGCAAGAAGGGGAGAAAAGCCCTGGAAGGATTTTTGAGTGGCTCTGTTTGTTTATTTTCTTCTAAATTATCACCTGCATGTGCTGCAAGTTGACTTTGAGCCTAAAGATCCTTAGATTCCTAAATGGCAAACAAAATATTCCCTCACCACCTCAAACAAAACCCTCTGTGAGGGTTGGAGTTTCCTCTTGCTTGGTGGAATTTTGGTTTTAAGGTTTTTAAGAGCAGCACTGTCTCATCCTTTAGCATCTCATAATTAAAATGAAGTGACCAATTCCAGAACTCTCTATTTGCCATCCAATATCCTTCTGAAGGATGGGCAGCAGCAGGCCTGGAACAGAATTAATTCACTTTCCTAAAGGGATTTGTCTTAAAAGAAGCCCTCAGATGACACCAAAGAAGTTTCTGCTTCACAATGCTGAGTCAGCCACCAACATATTTTAATTTTTTGCTAATTTTAGGATTTTTTTTAAACCCAAGCGAACTTAAAACAAGATGCTGAGCTTGCCTCAGAGTCACAGGCTAATTGGAGCTTTGTGGCTCAAACCCTGAAGTTTCTTGTTTATTTCAGCTTTTCACTTTTCTCAACATCCATTTGCTGAACATGAGAACGACGATATCACGGAATTACTTAAAAAATCCACAGCTCCTCGTAGAAACCCACGGCAAAACTCCAATTCAAACAGAGTGGGAGGAGAGCTGCATTTCAGAGCCCTACTCTTACACTATTTCTCTTTTTTAAACAACAAAGCGCTTCTCCTCCTCAGTCTTTGCTTTTTTATCTCCCCAAACAAACAAACAACGGAGGGAAAGGAAAATAAAGCAGCCAGCTTGGAGCACAGCAATAACACTGACCCATTTCTGTTATAATTTATTACCAATTTTTTTTCCTGCCTTTTTTTTAAGCCATTTTTCTTCATGTCTCCACCTTCTCATGAGATCCTGGCTGACTTGCAGACAGAAGCTCCCACAAAGAGATTTTCATGTTCAAGACTTGGCTGGAACAACCCAAACCCACCCTAAACTTCTGCTTCTCCAGCAATTCCTCCTGTCTGAAACTTTTCCAAACCACACCACTCCCTTCAATCCCTTCAGCTCATTTCCCAAAGGAATTTCACCTCTTGTTTTAACAGAATTGGTGTATTAATTTCATCAATCATTAATATTCTTCCTCAGAGTGTTCCTTCTAGAAACATGATTTGAAAAATTCATAACATCTAACTACAGAAATCATCTTTAAGACAACTGAAATTCATGCTCTTTGTGTGGTATCTCATCATGGAAATGCTTTTTTCTCCATGCCATGAGTTGTCAGCTTTCTGAATATTACACCAGGCTTCCAAAAAAGCTTTTTCCAGGCATTTTTGGGAAGGATGGAAAGTTTTGTCCTGCTGTGTCCACTGCTTGCACATTGTGAGACAGCTGAAGCTGCTTTGGCTCTGTCTGTTCACTTCCCAACCTCCCTGTAAAGCACTCAAAGAACAAGTTTGATTTCCTGCCAGTTTTCCAATGCTATCAGAAAATAATTATTGCTAGAGAAAATTAAACCTTCCACAGTGAAACCTTGGGAAGTTGCAAAGCTGATTAATGGGGAGCTCTAACTCCTGCCTGTGAGGTGGCTCCTTCCTGGAATTAGCAACGTGACCTCCAACCACAACAGCAGAGCTGGAAAGGCCATTAGAAAGTGTTAATTAAACAAATACTTCCTGATAATGGGGGTGCAGCATGTCTCTGACTGGTAATTATGGTGTTTTAAGTGTAAATAATCTGCAGAGCGTATTTTCTGAGGAGAATCTTCACTGGAATGATGTAAGAGGAAGTTGTTGAAAAGTCTTTCTGGTGACACTTCTGCTCTCATCTGTTTTCCAGCACAATACCTCACCTTAATACTTTGAATTGTTACCTTGCCCTTCCAAAAGCAAAGTTCCTTCTGAAGAAATGTCCTTTTGAAGAAAAGTGGAAGAATCTTCAAGACACGAAACACATTCTGGCAACTCAGTAACTCCCCCACCTGCACAGCCTTCACTCTGCCCCTCCTACTCGCTCAGCCTCATTGTGCTCCCTTGGAAATTTATTCCCCAGGAGAATTCCAAGCAAGAACTGAAGCGTTAGTATTTGAAATAGCAATATTTTAGCATCCAGATTGCAGGAGCAGATTTTTCTCCAGTGTGAACAATAAAGTCGTGGAACTTAAATAAATCAGCAAGAGGGTGATGTTCATTTGTACAAGGCCTGGAACCTGCCTGAGTCACAGAGCCCTGAGGTTCCCCAAACCTTGGACAGATCATTCCTTGCTTGTTCCAACAGCTCAAAGCTTTCAGGGTGGGGTTTGACTGCTGCCTACTCATTCCACAGGGAAAAGCCTCTCATCCATCAGGCCATAAAGCAGGAGCTCCAGAACGGTGTGGGATGGGAGGGATGGGAAATCTCACCTCATTCCACCCCCTGCCATGGCAGGAATACCTTCCACTATCCCTGGTGGCTCCAAGCCTCATCCAGCCTGGCCTTGGACACTGCCAGGGATGGGGAATCCACACTCCTTGCAGTGCAATGGACTTGCAAGGAGCACAAACCTCTTTCTTCTTTCACAGAACCACCAGGTTGGGAGAGACTTCCAAGATCGAGTCCAACCCAGCCCCACCACCTCAACTAAACCCTGGCACCGAGTGTCACATAAAATCTTTGTTTAAACACATCCAGGGATGGTGACTCCACCACCTCCCTGGGCAGATCATTCCAGCACTTTATCACTCTTTCCATGAAAAGCTTGTTCCTAATATCCAGCCTAAATTTCCCTTGGCACAGCCTGAGGCTGTGTCCTCTCGTTCTGTCAGTGCTGCCTGAAGACAGAGCCCAACCCCAGCTGACCACAAATACCTTTCAGGGAGTTGTAGAGTGATAAAGTCATCCCTTTAAACACCTTCATGATGGCAGTGGGAAAAAAACCTTCTAAATCTGGTGCTTTTGAAGTGGATATGAGAGACACAGTCCCAGCAGTGATGCACTTGCTCATAAAGAACATTCTTACAAGAATTCTCTTCTGGAATGAGTTGTCAAACACCGCAGCTTCCACATCCCCACCCTCTCGTGTGAGTCAATGTCACTGCGGCTTTCAAAATCCTCTGCAAAGACCTGGATTTCTTTCCTTGCTCCTTTTGCTGAGGAAAGGATTTGCTCAGTAATAGAGGATAAGTGACTGGGGATTCAGGAGGGCTAAGGAGAGAGCTCTGCAGAGCAGCACAGCCCCAGAGACACCTCAGAGATTTTCCCAGGTCGGGATGCAGCCCTTGGCCTGGCCGGGGAGCAGGATCACAGGGACAATGCCTCAAAAAATGTCTCAGAGAATTAAAGAATGATTTGGGCTGGAAGAGACTTTAAAAATCACCCAGTGCCACCCTTGCCATGGCAGGGGCACCTCCCACTGTCCCAGGGTGCTCCAAGCCTCATCCAGCCTGGTCTGGGACACTGCCAGGGATCCAGGGGCAGCCACAGCTGCTCTGGGAATTCCATTCCAGCCCCTCCCCACCCTCACAGGGAGGAATTCCTTCCCAATATCCCATCTAAACCTCCTCTGTGCCAGTCTGAAGCCATTCCCTGTGTCCTGTCACTCCAAGCCTTGTCCCAAGTCCTTCTCCAGCCCCTTTAGGCATCCAAAGCTGAAAACTGACCACACAGTGAATGCCCTCCCAACTCCTTTCACCATCACAAATTTCTGCCATAATAAAACCAAAGATTATTTTTTTCTGTCTACATTCCTCAAGAGCCACAAATAAAGAGGGAAAAACCCCTCATTTTGACATCTACCACTCAAGTGTGAAAGTAACCTTTCGCTTTAATAGTTTATTCACGAACTATCCCGACATTTTTAATTAGCTAATGCCTCACTAAGATCTGCAGGCCCCAAAAGGACATAAGAGTTCTATCAGGCAGCTCTGGTTTAATTTCTCTGGTTTTAATGTAGCACACCATCTCCCAGCCCACATCCCAACTGTAATTAGCATGGCTAATTACTGAAGCTGGATGAAGCATGGTTGCAGTTGCTATAATAAGGATATTTACAGTATCTCGAAGTACGTTTCTGATATTACAGAATTTATGATGAAGGCGCAGCGAGGAAAACGCCAATGCCATTGAATACTCGTGGGACTGGCAAGGGAGGGGGGAGAAAAAAGGGATTTTTATGGAAATAGCAGAGCTCTCCAATGAATTAGGTGATTTCCATGATCCCGAGTGCTTATGAAATTTTTGTTACGTAAAAATCTGTTCACTGAGGGGGAAAAAAAGAGAGGGGGGAGAAGGAGAACGCAAAAAATCTCTTTAAACAACTGGTAAATCACCACTTTAAAACAACTGTTGTAAAAGGGGAAGAAAATGTACTTCACAAGCTTTAAACCACAGCACAATATTATTTCCTTGCAGAGAGCCTATAAAGTTCAAAACCTATTAAAAATGGGTTTCACATCTTTGAGATTCGATAATAACTTCCAAAGATGTGAAATCCCTTTTTAATAGGCTTTGGATATTAACAGTAACATTTCCCTATAGGAAGATTAGAGCTGAATTTACAGATCTCCAACAATTTCAGAGGCAGTTGAGCAGGCAGAACTCTCCTCACCCTGATCTGCGCCATGGATAAAGACACTGAACTCTCTAAATTTGTCTTTCATTGATAAATATTAATTCCTGTCAAAGATCACTTCCACAAATAGGGGGATATTCACTCTTTGCACCTGGATCATGCTCTCCTGGGAGAAGCAAATGTAGCCATGTAGGTTAATTGGAAAAAACCCAAAATTTTAAGTTTAGCAGGTGGTGCTACCATATCTCAGACATCCTCCCGTGATGTTCACCAAGCACATTGAATAAAAACTTGGTTTTATTTAAAATATCGAGCAATTAAAACACAACCTTGGCAAGGAGCACGAGCTCACCCCACCAGTGTTTAATGGAAATAAAATCTAGGGTTTATTGGAGAATCCTTGGGTTCTATGTGTGGAAAAAACTGCAGGAATGAGCTTGAAAATTGAAGCATTTAGGGTTACGAAGCTAACCTTGATTAACATTATTTTTTTTCACATTATTATTCCAACAGGAATTCCTTGGAATTCTCAGCCCCAGAGATGGCAGGGGTGTGATCACTGATTCTCTGCTGATCTTCCTGCAGGTCACTGCCCCAACTCAGCTCCTGTGGTCAGGAAATTCCCCCTGTGCACTGCATTCCCAGCCCCTCAGCTACTTCCCCTGCCTCCCAACACAAAACTCACATCAGCAGGAAAAAGGGAAAAAAAAATAGCATGGAAAAAAAAAAAATTTAAAAATCCCCATCTCCTACTGATCCATTTGCACAGGATAAAAACACCACTCATTTTGCCAGCATCATTTTTTTTTCCCCGATCAGCCAAGTCAGATCCTATTCCAGCTGGCAGAAGAAGGCCTCACCTTTTCATGAATTCTCAAATAAAGCCCAGTGTGAGCAGCTGACAGTGTGAATTTCAGAGCGACAGCAAACACTGGCACCACTTAAACCTCACCACTCTTGAAAATCACCCGTTTGTTTGGTGGAAGCAAATGCAAGCAGATTTGCCAGCTGTGCAATTCCACCGAGTTTCCGTGTCCACTGGGGATTTTTTTTTTTAGCTGTTTTAGTCATGAAGCCCAGGCCTGAGCTGTTATGGAGCCTGCCCAGGTCAGAGAGAATTTCTGCAATGACTTCAATAGGCAGTGGATTAGGCTGCAAATGAACTGAGCCTGATTAACAGCGGGGCTGCACTTGAACCTGATCTTGAGCTGGTGTTGGCACTTCAGCAGGCACTTCTTCAGTGAGAAGAGCAGCTGCTGAAGAGGGCAAAAATCAAAGAGCAATTTCCTCCACAATACAACTCATCAGGAAAAGAAAAACAACCCTGGAAGAGATCAGCTTTCAGGGAATTCATTCAGCCTTCACTGCAACAGGCACAGGAGAGATGATTGAGATTTTAAGCTCTGTACTCACACACCTAAGAACATTTGTTGCCCTAAAACTCCTGCAGTTTGATGGGAAATATGGATATTGACATCTCTGATTGGGAGGACTCTGCATTTAAAATGCAATTTCATTAATTTAATGCTACAAAACACTTCTTCACATCAGGCACGCAACTCAGCTTAGATTTGGCAAATAATTTAAGCCGCCAGAGTCCTTTTTTTTAACAATCAGTGTTGCAGCCAGAATCTGAGGAGCTGCTCATCCCACCACGCTGTCAGGTTCCAATCTGGCAGAGGTCTATAAATGGCCCTGTGTGCAGGATGAGTAATTTCCCTGCCTCACAAGGGTGGCTCAGACAATATTGCCGAGCAGATGCACAGAGCTGGGGCCTCCAAGTACATGTGTCCCTCTGACAGCTCAGAGACGCCCTGAGCCTGTTCACATCTCACAGCCTGAATGTTTCCAGCCTGGCCTTCAGACATGCGGGGGAAACTTGGCCAAAATCGCTGGAATTTGTGAGGAAAACACACACCTGGGGGATCCAGCTGGGTGAGGGGTGTGAGGGACTCAGCTGGAGCCCAGACACTCCAGAGTGAGCCCATCCTGTCCCTTTCTGCTGCTCTGTCACATCCCTGCCCTGACTAAATATCACCAGGATTTGCTAAAAATCCCCCAAGATAACCAATATTCTCCCTCCATCTTCCTGGTGGGGCCACATCAGGGATGGGTTTTCAGTGGGAGGATCAGAGCTGTGCCTGGTGCTGCCTTTTATTTTCACGGACCTCTTTGCCACCCTTGGAGTTAATGCTCAGCCTCTCCTGCTCACTTCCACTTCATTCCTCCCTCATGATAAACACTTCCAAGATGGTCCACACCAGTGTAAATCCTGGGCCCTAATGGCCATAAGGTGAAGGAGGGAAGGTTTAGATTCGATTTTGGGAAGGAATTCTTCTGGCACAGCTTCACAGAGAAGCTGTGGCTGCCCCTGGACCCCTCAAAGTGTCCAAGACCAAGTTGGAGCAGCCTGGGACAGTGGGAGGTGTCCCTGCCCATGGAACTGGATGGACTTTAAAGTTCCTTCCAATCTAAACCACTCTGGTCCCAAGTGGACACCTGCTAATTCCCTCTATAATTTAGAAAATAAACCTACAAAATTAATATTATTTGGAAGAGCATCCTTTTTAATTGATCTCTTCAAACCTGCTTTTTCAGAAGGAGCTGATGCAGCAAACACATTCCATAAAAAACCTTCTGCCTCCTGAGTTCATGTAACACCACCCAAATAAAACATGACACGAACATTTAAATAACCCACCCAATGCTAATAACTGCTTCTAAAGAAACACCTTTCTGTATTATTATTATTATTATTCCATCTGGTTCATCATTTGTAGGTATGAGTCGTAATTCTGGAATTGTGGAAGTTACTCTGATTTTTTGCTGAAAGATATTAAGTTCAAGTTACTTGCAAAAGGAACCAAATAGAAATAATGACTGATTAACACAAGTCTGGGAGGGAAGCAAACAGCACAAAATAGATCTCTCTCCACGCCTGTGGATTCAAATTTTGACTTCATTTGCTTCACGGAGAGGTTCTCTCATAATAAACAGCAAACAGCCAAGTTCACTTGGAAGGAGAATTTCAATATATGTGTTTGCTGAAGAGTGTAATCACATCAGAGGCTGAACTACATGAGAGGGAAGACTTCTATGGGTCACAGACCATTCTGCAGCTGTGTTACTCCACATAAATTCAGTTTATGAAACACCTCCCGTGGGGCTGAAGCAGCCAGACTCTGCGAGAACTCCGAGGACACAGAGTCCATAACCCTGAGGGCATTTGATACGAGACCTGCAGAGATACAGCAAGCTCTGATAAGCTCAGGAAATCCTTCATGGCCAGCAGAACACTTATATTTCTCTTTCCGATTGTGAGTGGTTACAGTAACCACAGAATCTGTATTGGATTTGTTAAAAATATTAGGAAAAATCTCAGAGCAACCATCTCGAGTTTTGCCTTCTCCATTAAAGAGTTAATTCCTCCAGTCCACAAGAGAGTCAGGAATGAGATATAACTGAGCTAAACAAAACCCCTCCAATCCAGAGGGTACAATGAAGCCCCTGACCACACAATTAAAATTCCAAAGCATCACAGTCGTCCTCAGCCCTGGAAGTGCCCAAGGCCAGGCTGGATGAGGCTTGGAGCAACCCAGGGTTGGGCAAAGTGTCCCCACCCATGGCAGGGGGTGGAATGGGATCACTTTAAGGTCCTTTCCAACCCAAACAAGTCAGTGATTCTCTGCTCTCCCTACCATAAGAATTCACAGCATTTAAACCCCACTTTTCACCTGTTTTTAACGCTGATGCTCCCTCACCTTGGAAGGGAAGGGTTAAACCCAAGCACAGGCTGCAGATTTGGAAAGGAGCACTGAGTTCTGCAGGGAGGCCGGGGGAAGCACATAGTTCATTAAATAATGTGAGTAGCAATGAGGGTTTACACAAATCAAACAGGGGGTTAGGTAATTGTGATGTTGCTTTGTGCTGAACCACCTGTCAGGAAGCACTTCCAGCCGAAGACTCAATCTGCTGCAGAGCCTCCAGATGATTTCTAATTAGTGTAAACTTCAGCTGTGCCACGGAACCAACGGATTGGAAAGAGATCTGGGGGTTTTTTTTGGTCCATTCTTTCACTCTTCTCCCAGCATTGGGAAAATGGCTTTTTGTTTTTGCAAGAGCTTTGAAGAAAGCTCCTTTATCAGGAGTGCTAAGGGATGCACCACACTCGTCTGAGGAAATGTGTTCATGGAAATGGGGAAAAGAAAGTCCAGCTCTGGAAAAAAAAATAAAAGAGTCCTAAAAAGACTCAGTTTGTCACCAAATGGAGTCCAGAAAAGGTTAAGGCAGTGCACACCTCTGCAGGCCAATAAACACCACTCATGGATTTGAGGGGTTTTGTTTAAAAAGCAAACAGATTTTTAATGGTTATCACAGGTAGTGCTGGATGCTGTAAGAACAGAATAGTCCAAAATCACAATTTCCATTCCCCCTAAAAAACCCCCAAGCTACTCCAAGGTGCAAAGCTGAGTAACTCAGGGTGGTCCTGATGAAAGATGACCCCAACAACTCACTGCAGCAGCAGCATCCCCACAGCTCCTCATGAGCCAATTGATCAACAAAACCTGCGCTAAATCCTCCGAATTCTCTATTCCTTCTTTTTTTGTGAAGTAATTACAGGGTCTGGGGAACCCTGACATATTGAAAATGAATAAATCACTCCCCCAAATCATTAACCCATTATTAAACAGCAACAGGAAACCAAAAGGGCAAAAAGGGTTGAGCAGATGGAATAAGAAGGTCCAACAGATCCCAGAAAATGGCTTTTGACTCTAAAGGCCACCAAAGGCACATTCAGACAAGGAGCAGTTTCCAGCTGGGAAGCCTCAGGTCTTACAGGCAGCCCAGGGAAGTGGTGGAATCACCACCCCTGGAAGAGTTTAAAAAATGAGTGGATGTGGCACTTGAGGGCACAGCTGGATGGTGACCAGGCTGGTGGTTGGACTTGGTGACCTCACATCTTTTCCAACCTTCAGAATTCTAAAAATCTCTGGAGATTCCAGACTTGTTTTCAATTTAAAGAAAACATACAGAGACAATATTCCTCGCCTTTAAGCTCAGGGGAGAGGTTTAGAACACTGGATAGAGCTTAAATTTCTTTTTTTTTTTTTTTTGTAGCTGAAAATACCGTTAGAAATACAACCAAAGCTGTTTGGATAAAACAGAATCCTTGCTGCCCATTCATCCGTGCCTGAAGCCAACTGTGTGCTGTGCTGCTGAAGCATCCCTAACACTTCTGCTGTGCTCCTTTCTTCCTTATTAAAAATAAAATAATAATAAAAAAGGATTAACAACCAGGCTCGAGAACAGCTGTTCTCATGAAACTTCTGGCCACAATAAAAATGGGAAACAGCACAAGGCTCAAAGCCTCGGTACCTCGAGCGTACTTCTTTGCCATTGTTAAAGAAGGTTTGCATGAATTTCAGGGTTTGAGTTTAATCAGTGGGGCAAGGAAACTCATTTTATTCACAGTTACCCATTTCAGCAGGAAATCACTTGACAGAATCAACAACCATCTGACACTGGTTAATCAAGTAATACTCTTTTTCATTATAAAAAGCCTGAATTCTTTAAATCCCAAATTTATTTTTAATTATTTATTTTTGTGATCTGCCTCACCCAGGAGCAACAGACCCCGAGGAGCAGCATGTGCCAAACTGGGGCACCCCAAAAGCTCCTGTCCCTCCCTGGAAGGCAGCCAGGATCTGGTTGTGCGTGTGCTCCCATTTCCCCCAGATTGATTGCTGGTGTTCATTAACTCGAGTGGCACACAGGGGATCTTGCACTCAATGGATCTCCAGGCATGGGCACAGCCCTGTGAATCACCCTGCATTTCTCCCTGCTGGGCCACTCTCTTGGGGTGCAATATGTAACCAAAGTGTGTTTCTATTTGCCATCTGTTGAAACTGGCTGGGGAGGTGGATTTTTTTATTATCTGTTGTATAAACTCACTCCTCATAACTCCAGGGGGAGTCTTCTGTTAATGGGCAGCTGTTAAACCAGCTGGGGCAGTGTTTCTTTATCCCTTCCAGGACCCACCCTCCCTCCAGGGGATCTCTGCTGTCCATGGGCCATCCAGGCTCACTGCAGGGCTGATACAATGACATCATCCCATGGGAGATGCTCCGCCCAGGGGGAGGAGCCAAGCATTCCTACCTGGATAAACCCTGGGATTCAGAACAGCAGCACAGCCTGTGTGCACTGCATTCCCAGAGGGAACCAGACCCATCTCAGCACCACTGGACCCTTCTACAGGATCATCTCTGCTCCAACAGAACCACATCTGTCACTGCAGGAGGATTTATTTGGACTGCCCCCAAAACCCTGACCAACAGGGGGTCAGGTTGTGTTCTGATTCTGTCACTTTCTAGGAAATTTTTTTTGTGTGTTTGCTTGTTTTTTTGTACTACTACATTTGTATTTTTAATATTCCTAGTAAAGGAACTGTTATTCCTATTCCTACATCTTTACTTAATTACCCCTTAATTGCAAAATTATAATAATTTGTTGGAAGGGGGTTTACATTCTCCATTCCAAGGGAAGCTCCAGCTTTCCCTGGCAGACATCTGTCTTTCCAAACCAAGACAGCCACCTAGAATTTGTGCTCCACACCTGCTCAGAGCAGTGAGAGGGGTGATGAATTGCAGCAACTCTCAATGTGGCTATTTTGGCATTCTCCTGACAACCCACAACAGGGGCTTTCTAATTAAAGCTCGGCAGAGTGAAGCTTCTCTGGTAATAATAAATGTTGTGTGCTCTGCTGACTGGGGAAATTTGCTCCAAGTGAAGTTTGGAGCTGCCTTCCCCCAGAAAACAGACTGGGAAATTATTTTAATAGCTCAGTGTGGAAGTTCCCACATCCCCAGACACCTCACCGGGAGAATCTGACTGGATTTTGAATTGGGCTCTCTCCCATCCAGCAGGGAATGAAAAGGGAACACCTGTGCTGAACAAAAAATGCAACAGCAGCAGGTCCAGGCTGATCTCTGGTTCCTTAGGTGTGAGTGCTGCAATCAGGAGCCAAATGAAAACCACAGCCCCAGCTCCTGGCTGTGCAAAAGCTGTCCCAGAGATCAGCTGGGCCACCCTGCTGGAATCCTGGCAGGCTCCTTCTTCCCCCACATTCCAGCAGCTCTCCTGAGTCAGGAGGCTGCTTCATCCCAAAAGATTGGGGCAGGAAAGGGGAATTCAGTACAGAAATAAACACCACAGAATAAGTACAAAACACCCATTTCAACAGACTGCTTATAGTTCAAAAAGATAAGAACAAAATACACATCCCACCCTCACCCCCTTTTTTTTTTTTCCTCATGAAGTTGTAAACAAATGAATTATTATAAAGTTTGGGATATTTTCCTAAGCCAGGTGTTGATCTGCTGCAGTCAAGTGTGAACACAAGAACTGTCAGAAAGGGGTCAGTCCACAAGCCCTCATAAAAAGCCTCTACATCATCCCACAAAAAATAGCTTCACACAATTTGTAATAAAAAAATCTCCTTTGTGATTATTTTCAGGCTGCTGACTGATAGCATCCATGACACTCTTGCTTTGTGACAAAACAATTCTGAATTTGCCAGAACTCCTTCATTCTAAAAAATCCAGGATTAAAGCCACACAGAATGATGCACAGCAGATCCAAATTTAAGCTGTACCAATGAGTTACAGCTACTGGAATTATTTCAGGAGGTCTGGAGTTCCTGGAACAAACCAGTTGTGCTGAGTCTTTAGCTCCCCTTTCACTCCCAACAAGGTATCATAATCCAAATGTGTCGAAGTGGGAGTAGAAACACAAATATTAGAAAAGGAGAATAGTAGAAATAAAGATGACAGTTGCTGATCTCTTCAAGAGAGCTTTTAAATGGGCTCTTAGAGGAAATTATTCCACCTACCACATAAAGCAGCACAAGCTTGACTATAAGGAGCAGCTGACGCTGAATTTTAATCATTTTCAACCTGGGTAATTATTACAGAAAATGACTTACAAGCTTCATAAATTAATCAACCCAAACAGCAGATTGCCATTTTCAGCTGCTCCCAGGCAATGCTCCTGTTTTATCTGGGAAGGAACACAAGGAGCTGACAGCCAGCACAGAGCTTTGGGGGTGATGGCACCGTCCTGGCCCACTGGCAACCCTGGTTTGGTGGCACCAGAACAGCTCTGGGATGTTCCTGTGCACACCCCAGCTTCCCCAGGCAGCTCCAGGAATCCCATCCCTAAATAATGCTGGAATTTTAGTGCCAGGATGGTGCCACAAACGCAGCTGGAACAGCTCTCAGCACTTCCACCCCTGCACACAGGGCAGCTCCGAGATGTAAGTAAGGTTTCCTCGCTGCAGGAGCCAATCTTCCCCTCAGCCCCAGATTAGGGAAACTCTGGAATCCTTGGAAATGGTTTCACAGATTCCCCATCACATTGTCAGTGAAAGGAGGAAGGAGCCAAACCACAGCTTGAAATTGAGGTTGTATTAAAGAACTTGTACCAGCACCACTTTAAGGATGAAGCAGATGCAGAGCCCAGCTCCTCACCTGGCACAAACCCTCCCTGAACCACTGGGTTGGAATCCAGCCCTTCCACACCTCCTCTCTTCTGGGGCTGGGAGGATTTAGACTGGAACTTTGCCAGCAGCAGCCCACAAGCAAGGAAGATTTCTGCCTTGTGAGGAAGACAATAACCAGGAGTGGCAGTATTCCTTTCCTACAACATTTCACCTGCCAAATTACACAGGAAACACTGCTACGATATCACAAGGTGAGAGAACGGTATTTAAAATTATTCTACAGGTTGTACCACCAACTCTTGGCTGAGGGAGAGATTTCCCAGCATGAAGATTAAAACTTCTGGTTCTGGTCAACTTTATCTGTCCTTATCCTTTGTGTTCTCCATTCCCAGTGTCTAGGAAAAATAATAACCTCTGCAGCAGATCCCGATCTCAAACATCTGCAGCGCTTCATCTACACACAGAAATCAGCACGAGATAAAGGAAACTTTTGTCAGACTGGCTGCACTAAGGAAAAGCTGGCAGAGATGGAGAAACAAGGGTAAAAGGATATGAAAACTTTCACACTCCAAGAGGCACTAGATGATACCAGTATCAAAAGTTCCCATCATTTTTCTTCCAGACAACATCTCAAGCACTCGTGGAGAGGACAGGGAGAAGGAGGAGGCAGCTTTATCCACCATCTCAAATTCTCCACTGGGTAAATAAAACACACCCAGGCCCACCTGCCTCAGAAACGCAGCTGGCTAAAGCTCAAAATGCAGACAGCACAAGGAAAAGAGGGATAAAGGGATAAGAATGAGCAGAATCAGGAAGATCCTCGTGGTCCTTTTCCCTTCTGCTGCCAAATTGGTGCACAGGGAGAGAGAAGATGTGTGACATCCGCTGGGAGACAGGGAGAAAGGAAGGGCAAGAAAACTGGGAATGTGAGGATGAGGAATCCTCCTGAAGCCCTGAAGTTCGAGGGCAAACTTCAACTTCAGCAAGTTGTTGCTCAACTGATTAAAAACATAACCAAAAGGGAGAAAAAAAAGTAACCAAAACAAGAAACACCAATGTTTTCTGTAACCACAAGCCAAGCTCCTGTTTTCTCCACAGGAATGAGAAACCAGAGCTTCCCACCGCTGATACACAGGGGAGGAGTAATGCACATTTTTTACATCTCAGTCTCAAATTAAAGTGCATTTTGTGCCTGAAAATGAGGTTATTCATCAGGCTTTTTCTTTTTCTCCTCCAAATCTGCATACATTAAATAACACACATTCGATTCCACAGCAGGTAGCAATTATCCAGTTAGTGCCTACCCAAACTGAACCTACAACTTTTGAGGCAGAGTTGACATCCATTGTGCTTTTTTATAACATCCAGCACACAACTGAACCCTTGGAAAGAAGGATTTGTTTCCAAAGTAGCAACAAAATCTGAGTTCAGGTCAGAGCTGCCATAAAACCAACAAACCATATTTAATGTCAGATTGGGGAAGGAACTGTAGGAAATATCAAAAAAAATTTGCACAGAGATGAGCAATTTCTTCAGCCTTACAGCTCTTGTGATAAAGACCTCTGCACAGATTTTCTTCTCCTCAAATTTTAATTCAGTTCTTCTATTTTGGTTGAACTAAAATTGATCTTGAATGTTTAAGAAATACTGAAACCAAATTACCAATGTGGTATAAACGTGAGTCCCCACTCATATTATCAACAGGTTTCTCTCTAGCAATTTAAGAGGAATTTAGTGACAAGCTTAAGTTTTCTCTCCTCGCTTTTTTTCCCCTAAATTCTCACCCTGCTGGGGATAGGCAAGAGAAATAAGATTATATAAAAAGCATGTATAAAATATTATTGGGGAAAAAAGGTATTATTCAGCTATTGAAAATAAGAACAACCATCAAGAAAATGTCTTTTTTTTCCTAGGACATGATCCCTCCAATATTTGCTTTGTCAAATGCCATTTGTCCAGGATTTTCTGCTATGTTAATATATTTTACTGGTTTCAGTGGTCACAATTTCCAAGTTTTGTACCAGCTTGACTTGCCAGGCTTTTTTTTCCTTATACTTCTATAGAAACAATGTTTAAAAACATGTAGCAGAACACACAAAACACCGCCAAAACACTCAGTGCTTACAAAACAACCTTAAATCCAACTCTGTTTGTTCCAGTTAGGTAATTTACTCAGAATTAAGCCAACTCATCAGGAGCAACAGATTCTCACACTGCATTTGAGATGCTGAGCTCCTCCCTCAAGACCTCCTCACACAATATTTGTCACTTAAACATTTCTGCAAATGAAACCATCAAACGGCAGAATCTGAACGTGGGAATTGGAGTTTGTAAGATTTTTGCTGTAGCACATTTCATCACACACCACAGGGAACAAAAGGGGTTTTTTAAGTTATCAGTGGTGAGAACATCTGAAAAGCTCTGCATCAATTCCCAAGTGGTTTGGTCACATTTTGGTGAAATCCTCACTACTCTGCTTTTGGAGCTTTGTATTTCCTGCACCCTGTTGGTCTCCAAGCAGTGAATTTGCACTCCAAGACTTCCTTAGCTCTCTCTTCACCCCCAAACACAGCTCAGGCTCCAGATTTGTCTGCCTCCCAGACTCAGGATTTAATTCAATTAACTCCTTTGGAGCAGGAGACAGCCCCAGGCATTTTCTGTCAGAATAAAGAAGGCAAGAGCACCCGTGGGTTCCAACAAACCAACGAGCGCTGGGGCACCTTGCAGAGCCCTCCTGGACTCCATGGCTGTGCAATTACAGCCCAGGGGCTCCCTGCTATCAGCAATAAAACAATTTGCACCTCTGGAAACTGCAGGAGGCAGCCCAGCAGCAGCTTCCCAAAGCCGTGTTCATAAGCCTGTCCTAAATTTGCATTTCTTTCCCACCTCGGAACAACAGAGGTGAGGATTGAACAGATTCATCCACACATCCCAAGAGTGTTCCATCCTTTCCTGTGCTGCTTTTGCTGCCCAGTTCACACACCTGCCTGCTCTCCTTGGCAGCAGCCATCAGCATTCACACAGCTTGGGGGTTTGGGGGTGTTTAACCCAGAGAAAAGGACATTCCAGGGAAACCTTCCCACATTCCATAGCTCCCTGGGAGGAGGCTGTAGTGCCAGCTTCTTCTCCAAAGATAAAAGGAAATGGCCCCAGGTTGCACCAGGGGAGGTTTAGATGGGGAATCTGGGAAAATTTCTTCACAGAAAGGGTTGCCAAGGCCAGGATCAGGCTGGCCAGGGAAGAGGTGGAATCACCATCCCTGGATCTGTTTGAAAACGTGTGGATGTGGCACTGGAGGCACAGGTTAGTGGTAATCATGGTGGTGGGGCACGTTGATGGTTGGACTTGATGATATTAAAAGTCTCTCCTAACCAAGAGGACTCCATGATTCTGTTCTGTGCTTCAGATGGGTTTTCCTGAAATTGTTCCTCGCTCCTCATTCCCTACATCCAGCACTGCCCAAACTCCTCCAGGAACAGGGCAGACCCAGCCTGAGCTGCATGGGGCTGGATGCCAACTCTGAGCATTAAAAACAAAATATTACAGACTTTGTGACCTGAGCAGCATTTAAATATCAAACTGCACAATACAGAGAGGCTTTAGAAACCATCCCAGAGAAAAGGGAAATTTGGATTTCTGTGCTTCCTGTTGAGCTGCTTCATTTCCCCCACACAAACTTTGCTCTGGCCCAAGCCCCAGTAAAACACGTTGCAATATCTTCACGTTGTGACAGATTTATTTCTCACCCACACACACCTTCCAAAAGGCCCAACCCTGACAGTCTGGGGCTTGCATCACCTCACAGCACTGAAAAATTCCTCCTGACTTCTGCAGCACTGTGATTTATACAAGATATTCACTCTTATCTAGAGAGAAAAGCTTATAAATTATCCATCCTTCCCACCCCACTCCGTCTTTATTCTGCCAGGGAAGGTCACCTCGCTTGCTTACGTCAGCGAGAGCAAAGTCACCGTGAGGAACAGACAAACCTGTGTGTACACACAGCCTTAATCCCCTTCATAACCCCAGATCCACTTAAACCATTCTTTATTAATTTCTATTTTTATATTCTTTAGGGAATAACGGGAGACATCCTGAATAATGTATATAACTCCACGTCCTCTGGAATGCCAAAAAAATTAGACTGTTTCAAGATACATTAAGTAGCTTAGTACCGAGGCACGGGGACACAGCAGCAAAGCCATTCCGCTGAACAATGGGGGAAAAATCATGGATACAGCACTGAAATTAGGAAAAAAGGACTGGAAAATTCTTCCACACAGTGATTGTTCAGCTCATTTAAAAATAACTGGTAACTGTCAAAGCTGGAATGTGCTGGTGGGGATTTTGTGGGATGCACAACTCGGAGCTGGCTGCTCAGAAGTGGCAGCTAAGCCACGGAAAACCATTCTGGATATGACCTGAAGAAGCCTGGAGAGCTTTCCATCTGATTCTGGTGAGTGTTGGGTAAAGCCCAAACAGAACAAGCTCTGCAGGGCTGGGCCTCAACCAAGAGCCCAGCAGAGCTGAAGGCAGATGCTCCCTCCCATGGTTTGTTTACCCAAATTCTGTTTTGCTCTGCAACTCCGCTGCTCACATCCAACATTGACCATTCCCAAACCAACCTCCAAAGCCATTAAGCCTCTTCAAAACCCAATATTTCATCCCCAACGGTCAAAAGCACAGATTGGCTAAAAAAAATTGTTTTGAAAAGCATTCCTTCCCCTGGACTGCTCCAACCTGGACATGTCACTTAAAAAGCCATTCTGGAAACCTTGCCCATCTGATGCAGCACAGCCAAAAGCATCATTATCTCCAAAAGCAGGGAAGGAATGGCTGTGCCATGTGTTTAATGGGCAGCTCCACAAGGACAATGGGGGCATTACCTGGTGGATGAATCACCTCATCAAACAGAGCAAGATGCACCAGGAATTGGAGGGCAAGGCCCAGAGTTGCTTTTGCAAGAACATCGTTAAAATCAAGTGCAATCACAATGTCCTGACTCCAGCAAGGTTTCTGTTTTAAATACTGAATTTATTTGTTGAATTACAGTATGTATTTCTCATCCAAACAAAGTTTATGCTTGTTGTGCATCAAGTTGTTCACTGTTTCACTTGGTCTAAAATAAAGCTTAGGTAAAAGCAAAGAGTAAATTCTGGAGTGAAAACACAGTTTCATTACATTCCTTAGGATGGAACTTCCTGCCATCCCACCAATAAACACTGAGTTTTCCTACCAGCTGCAAACCTTGAAGTTCAGATCATGTTCTTACATAAACAACCATCCCTGATCAAAATGCAACCACCCAGAACTTAACAACACAGATTTTATAGCTTTCCTCAACACCAGACTAACACTTGCACCAAAACCAACATAATTTCCCTCACAAACTTCCTTGGACTTTGGAATGAACTCTTTTCCTTTTCCCCATGCAAGGTAAGATCCTGTTTCACTATCCTTGATCTACATTTGAATTTCCTCTTAAAATTCATGAGGTTCCATTTCTGAAGGGCCACCCTTGTTAAGCCTCTGTTCCACAGCCACCTGTTGTGACAGCAAAAAAAGAGAAATCCCACCAGTCTCTTCTATTAACAGGTTTCATCACATTATATTCAAATTAGAAACTAAGATGGCTTATGAATATTTCCTTTTGAATTAAAAGACCAGTTTCTGATGTGAAATTGAGTTTATAATAATTCAGAGCTTATCTGCACAGCTTGGTGCCTTTGTCCTTCCTTAAATAAATACTCTGTGTATCACACACCTGATAACTGTCCTGGGATTTAATCTGCAACTCAGCTCAAGTTTTCTCCACAGAGTGTTTGATTGTTAATCTCTCCTCAAATTCTCACACCAGATGGAGGGGATATTTTAGAGGCACTGAACCAGAGGAGGAAGAAAAAATTCTTTCCCTCCTTTCAAGGAAAAAAAAATTTAAAAAGGAAATAATTCTCATCATAACTCTTGCACACTTGAACTCACAGCCAGTTTTAAATTCCATGGATCACTCTTTCCCCTGGCAATTTTTCCACTGGCATTTGGGACAAGCCACGTGTGCACTCCCTCCCACACAGCACATTCCCACCAAACCTGGACCAAGTCTCACGTCTTAAAGTGAGGGCTCAGCAGGAAAATCCTCGAGCACAAAATCCCCACTCATTTAAGCACAGGAGCACCAGCACCTCCACTGGCCATGGATGGAACACCACCAAACCTGCTGACCTCGGCTGGCTCAGCTGCAGGAAATCAATTCCTTTCCTGGCTTTGGGTCTGATCTCCATCTCTTCAAGACAGACCCTTCCTTTATACACACAAATTTACCATTTCATCAGCACAAGTTTCCCAAGAACAACTCAACAAGAACACACATTAAGAACTTTAATTTCCCTCACTGTTGCATTTTCCCTGGATCCAAATGCAGTCGCTGCTGACTGAAATGAAACCCCAAGGCCAAACACCTTATGTGCCAGAACAAAACTTTTCACACAGGTTTCATGTATCCACCTCTTAATACCCACAGCTCAGAGACCACAAGTCCTTCTTTAATCTCCAAAAGCATCACCCTGCTCCCTTTGATGAGACAATTCCTTCTCTGTGCCTGAGCATTTCCTGCAGCACATCACAGGGATGACGTGCAGCTCCTGCCACATCTCCTCTCCTCAGGACACCCTCAATCCACACAATTTCTGAGCCAGCTTTTTCTCCACTTTATCAAAGTGCTCTGTAAAAAAAAACAACCCTGCACTTACCTTTCTTCCTCCAGCTGAACTCTCCCAGCAGCCCAACATTTCCTCCCCACGGGTTCCTCTCCCAGCAGCCCAACATTTCCTCCCCACGGGTTCCTCTCCCAGCAGCCCAACATTTCCTCTCCATGGGTTCCCTCCCAGCAGCCCAACATTTCCTCTCCGTGGGTTCCTCTCCCAGAACATTTCCTCTCCGTGGGTTCTGGCCATGCCACTCCCCATTAACCTTATATGGCTGATTAATCCTCTGAAGGCTCTTCATTAGCTAATTAACAGCATTCAAAGTCTCATCACTTCCACCTGGTCTCCTCATTACAAACACAAAGGCCAAGGAGAAAATAATCAAAGAAAAAATATCAGGGCTGCTCTTGGTTTAGAATTATCACCCAACACTTGGGTGTTCACTGACACTTGTCCATATGAAGTAGAACTGAATTAGGAAAGGCCACAGTATTTTTTCCCCTTTCTTTTGAAACATTTGAAATTATTCCCTGTTCCTCCAGGTTCTCTCAGGCAGCTGACAAGCATTTAAATAATGTCTCACGAGCAAATTGAAAAGCTGGGAGGAGCAACATGTGTAGGGATTTGAGAACTGAAACAAGGAGCAGCTCTGCAGGAAAATGAATTTAATTAAAGTTATTCATGCAGGCTCTCAGCTTTAGAAATCTACAAATCTGGAAAATCATTTCCCTTTCAATTAAGTGTGTATTTGTCATTTTGGGAGAGATAAAAACAAATCCCCACTGACCAGGTTTTCCAATAGTGAGAAATTAGGAGAAATCCGTAACATGGAACAGTGAAATGTTTAATGTAAGAAAAATTCAGAAAAGCCAGCGAGGATCTCCAGACCTCCAAGTCCCACCACAGCCAAATGATTCCTTTTTCAAGTTGAAAGTACAGCTGTACCAACTGGAGATGTTTCAAGGCAATGTCTGCGTTATGACTAATACCCCAAGGAGGACTCATCACCTCACTCCCACTTCTTATGCAATCACTGCCAAAAAACAAAAAAGGGGCTCTCTCAGAGGGTTTTCTAGAACATCTGAATTAAACACCTGAGCTGAGCTGTCCTCTCAGCCCCCTCTGTCCAACACTATCTGGAGCCTGCAGAGACCCACCTCCCCCAGCCAATATCTGCAGTCAAATATATCAAAGGGCCAGAATGATGAAAATGATGCTGCTGATGCAAAGTCATTTAATTTAGAACAAGTTCTGGACAAGCCCATTCAGCTCCTTCCTGGATATTCACATAGGGAATCCTCACAGGTTAAAAAAAAGACTCCACCTTTTTTTTAAAAAGGGAAGGAGTTCTCACCATAACTCCTGCACACTTGAACTCACAGCCAGTTTTAAACTCCATGGATCACTCTTTCCTCTGGCAATTTTTCCATTGGCATTTGGGATAAGCCACTCCCTCCCACACAGCACGTTCCCACCAAACCTGGACCAAGTCTTGTGTTTTAAAGTGGAAGTTTTTTAAAAACTGAAGAGAGTCCCAAGTTAACTCTGCTATAACCAAAGGGAGAATCTGCTGGTGGTGATCCCATCCCTGAATTCCATGAAGCCATTCCTTCCTCTCTCCTCACTGACACAGAAACTTGCAGGGCTGAATTACTGATTCCCAATCCTTATAGTGCAGATATTTCCCTTTTGTCACAACAGGACACAAAATGACACAGAGATTTGAGCTTTTTAGCAAGAACCAGGAGTAGCCTGAAGAAGGGACGTTTATTTTGAAACTTCAGCATTTATAGTTTTACAAAAATGACTGCGGATCAGAGGGTGGAATCCCCATCTCTCAACCGCGTTGGTCAAACAGAATATCAATCAAGATCCTCCTCCTTCTACAAAATACATAAACAATGACAGTAGTTATAAAAACAAAGGATTGTTTGTGTGAAAGAAGCGTGAGAAAGTGAGAACTCTAAAATGAGAACAACCAGAAGGCTGGAAAAATCAAGGTGACACCCCTTCACACCCCGGAGAGCAGCAGTTCATGATCAGCTCTTCTGCACGTGCTCTGAAAAACCAGCTCTGATTCCAGCCAGGGGGATCAAGGGCTCCAACTCCCTCCTGCTCAGATCTCCCCGAGCTCTTTTGTGGTGATCACACACAGGAGGAACAGCCCTGAGCACTCCCAGCCGTGGCATTCGCAGCGTTCTGGGGGATCAGCTGGGTGTTTTTAAAAAAAACAGCCCAAATTAAATCAAAGGCAAAGCGAGGATTCTCAGTTTTTCCCCCAGGCAGAATTCCCACTGAGCTCGGCCAGCACTGAACCAAACTCTGAAGAGCTGATTTGAAAGCAGGGATCCAAAGCTGGGATTTATCTGTGCACACACACACACAAACCCCACACTCTGCCTGACCTGGCAGTGAGTTATTCATTCAGAAGGAATCCAAGGTTGGCACTAAAAAAAGCTTCAAAGGGTGGAGAGGAATAGATATTTCACCTCATTCACCTCGGGAACAGTGGGAAGAGGAACTGGGAGTGAGAGCTGCTGAAGTTTCAGCAAACCACAGACACAGCCAGCCCTCCCTGCAGGACATTTAAAACCTTGCAGAAATCTCACCTGGCCATGAGTGAGGGTCCCTTTTAAACAAACAGGGCAGCAGGTGGAATATTTGGGGTTTTATTCTCCCTTCCATATCCTCTGGTCAGAAAAATGGCTGCAAAAATCTGTGAGGGGATGAAGTCTCACGCTGTGCATGGAAACCCTTGCTGGAGTTCTTAAGAGCAGACTGGATCCTAAAAAAAGTTTGGGGCAGTGTCCTAATGGGGCTTAGAGAGACACTGCGAAAGGAGCTGTGGGGATACTTTGCCCAAGTTATTGACTGAAATGAGCAAAAAAAAAGCAGCAACATTTTTTTCCCGCTTGAATTTAACGAAAATAAAACAGCACTGGGAAAGTAAGGCTGGAGATAGAAACTTCTCTTTACGTTTATTTCTGTTGTAGCATCGTATCCTGCAATACTCCAGAAGTTCAGATTTCACCCAATTTCCAGCTGGCACACAGAAAATTCCCCACATTGCCTCCTCTGAACGCTGTTAACGCTCTGGAGGATTATAAAATCAGAAGAGATATCATTTGCTCCTTTGGCTCATTCCCTGTTTCTCTGGGACAAAAATCTCCCCCAGAGCTGCTGGAATGAGCAGGGCATGGTGGGCAGTCTGTAACACCCCAAATATGAGGTTAAGATCTAACATCCCGTTTTATTTGCAGCAGAACTCATCGAACACAATGAGGAGAGAGAGGTAACTGCTCCAGCCAGGAATTTCCTCAGGAATAAGGATGTTAAAGAGGGGGGATTGCTGGTCCAAACACAGGGGCTTTCTCAGAGAATGATTCATGGCCCTCTCTCAGTGACCTGACACAGCCTCGGGCCATTACTGGCTCCAAGTTTATCTGCCTCTGGAATCCTTTGCCTCAGAAGGCTGCAGAGACATCCTTGGAATGGGAATTCAGCCCTTGCCACGTTCCAGGGCCTGCTGGAAGCACCAGCAGCACAACAACCACGCTCTCCTCTCCTAACCCTGACCAGCCAGCTTCAAATAAACTCAATTTCACATATGGACGTTACTCTGAAAAATGCTTGACCTGACCCCCCTGAGATGCTCATTCCTGACCATAACAGAACAGTTCATCAAGCCATGCTCTCCCTGAGTGTTTTTACACTCACAGGCTTTGTCTGCACTGCTGGGAGCAGCTCAAGATGCCCACGATCCCTCCACGTTCAGCTAGAGAGACTCTGACAAACAATTAATCAGGACTCAGGACTGCATCTGCCTCGTGTTTACAGCCAAGGAACGAATGGGGTTGAGAAAGCATCTGAAAGGATAATGCTTCAAACCTGATGACTTTGTGGTTGGGCTTTGTTTTCCTGGAAGGAATCTGCTCACAGATCATGTTTGAGGGACCCAACAGACAGGGGATTGATGAGCTTTTAGGTAAACCAAACATATGGTGCTTGCCACGTCCCATCTATCTGGTAATCAGTCATTTCGCAATAAAGGCACAAGAAAATTTGGCCGGCTCCTCAAGACACGACATCTGAGGAGATCAATTACGGCCTTAATTTAGACAAATTTTTCACAGTGAATTTTTTTCTTCCTATGGCATTGTCTTTCCTGTTCCATGAGTTTGTATTAGTGGAAAATGAGACCTGGATTCTTCAAATGAACATAAACCATCAGTGAGTTTAGGGAATGAAATGCTGGATTCATCGAGGCACTGACCAGTGACAGCTCCAGGTTGTTTTGTGTGCAAATATTTTGCCAACTGTATTAAAAAATGTACAGTGAATATTGTTATTTTAGTACTCTGTTAACTGAAGCTTCTCAGAAGTGTCCCTTCTTCCCAGGCCTCCATCCTAGAGGAAAAAAATCCCATTCTGGATGCGCAATTCCAAAAAAGAGGTCAGGGTCATTTTCTGCCAACGTGGGGACAACAGGGCCACATTCAGATAATGGCTCCAAACTGAGACATGGAGAAGGCCAAACTTTGGCCAAACCTGTTGAAGGAGCTCTTCCTCTCACATTCCCTGCAGGATTTAATGCTTTACTGAGGGTAAATTTGGAACTGAAACCCAGGAAATTAGGGTGGTGACATGGCAGCCATAGAGAGTCAAGTAGGTCGTAATAGGCAAAAAAATTATTCAAAATTCCTATTAAATATCTCACCTCTATTCCTCTCCAAATCCTCTTGGTGCTGGAACTCTCCGAGGGCTCCAGGAGATGCAGGCAGCATTTTCCCAGCTTCCCTGCATTAGAAGAACAACTTTAAAATGACATTCCAACCTCACTGTGCCATATAAAACCAGCCACTGCTTGTCTGCCACCATCATCCCTGCTGCCAGGCCCAGCACAAAACCAGAGTTCCTCACGTCACTTCTGCTTATCACTGAGATGTAGAACAGTGAGAAATTATTAAAGACTTGAAAAATCAATTTGGGCATTTTAACTCCGAGCTCAGACTCCTCAGCTCCTGCAATTTGTGTAAGGCAAGACGCTGCTAAGACGGCTCCATAAAGTGAATTAGAGCAAATAATTTCTTTGTTCAGCTCCAATATGCTCCAAAGATGGATTCTGTATTATATTACATCAAGGGGGTTTAGCATTAATACTTCAATACCAAAGAGCTGGGAACGCAGGCAAAACTGTGGCAAAACTCCACAAATCAGGATTTGCTCGTTTGACTGCAATAAACTTTCTTTAAAAGAGCATTTGACTGAGAAGCATTTTTAAAAATGAGTGTTTAATTCGATTTCCCATATGGTGTTTAGGAGGCTGGGGCTATGGGATTACCATTAAATATTGGGTTAGATGTCTAAAAACTGCAGACAAGAAAACTGAGCTCGTACAGCAAGCGTGGGTGGGTTTTGTTTGTTTGTTTTTTTATTTCTAACATTCATCGGTTCATTTCCAGCATCCTCCATTCTGAAGAGATGATCTTTTAAAAGGAGGCTCGGTGCTGTAACACAGCACCCAATCTATAGTTCAATATCTGCAGTCTGGGAGCCTGACATAAAAGATAAGAAACAGATGTAGGGTGAGATGAAGAAATGTGTCTATTGAGGAGTTTCAGCGCGATTTGGCACAAAAATAATTGAAGTCAATATGCAGAAAGCAAAGCTGTCAGCAAATTGCAGTGCTCGACTGGAGCACAAATGCATTTACAGAAAGGAATTCTACGGGGGCCAGACGTGGTCTACCAGTTTAAATAGATTAGGAGCGCATTAGGATTCGTCTGCTTTGCTCCAGCCAGAGTGCTGACCCTGAATGCACAAAGAGAAAATATTTATTCTATTTGAAGCAGGGATCTCCCACCAGAAAGCTCCAGTTACGGAGCTGCCCAACCAGGGCTCCCCAGTAAGAGCACTGGGACCAGTCCCTGCAGAGCCCCTTCCATGGAATTCACTGACACACAAAAAGAGACCCTTGTAATTCTGACCAAAACGGGAATTCAAACATTTTCCAACCCAGAAAGTTTTGCAGTGTCCAGAATTCTGCCTCGCAGCTTCCCAACGTGGTTGATCTCAGAAGTGACGTTTATTCCGAGTTTGGATCACTAATGCCTTTCCAGAGTTTGGATTAATTCCCTCCATCCCAGCTTGTGCCACCTCAAGCTCTAAGAAGTTAAAATTTTAAGTTAATAGCAACCAGAAGGCCAATACAGAAAAACAAACCCTGCTTGGAATATTTCCTCCTCCACATCATCATAGGATTTTTTTAAAATCTTATTTTTTACACCATCACCATCATCGTATCCTTTTATTATTGTTTATACTAATGCCTGAATTCCTGGAATTTTCCAAGACACGAAAATCCAAGTGACCAATAGTTCACAAAATTAGGAGAATTAATCAGAAAACTCCCTAATGAGCACCCCTTAGAGTCCCAGTTTGGCAAGGTACCACCCTACTGTTTCCAGTAAATATTGATGTTTCACTTAAACGACTTTTTTATTATTTCGCCCAATTTCTGCACAGTTTATTCCCAGTTCGTTCCACCAATCCACTCTGCTGTTCTTAAAGACATTTAACAGTGGTTTTTAAAGAATCCTTCCAGCAGCATTGCTGTATTTGCAGGGTGTGACACCACAAATAGCAAACACTGATTTTAATTCTTTTGTTTCTTTAGGCCAAATTCCATTTACACAGGGATGGAACAGCTTAACCTCCCAGTACAGATCTATCCACTCCTGCTTCTGGAGTCAATTCCACATTTATTATCAGCATTAAATTCCACCTTCCCAGTGATATTGGAGATTTTTTTTTTTAAGACATTCAAAACTTGACTATAGACTTAAACAGCCCATTTGAACACTGAACAAAAGCAACCAAATTAAAACATTTTATTTAAAACAAAATTTGATCCTTTCCATTCTTTGCTCAGAAACAGGAGTCAGCCCTGACTGCTTCACACAGATTTCTTTCTTTTTTTTTTTTAATTTAATATCAGTTCACCAGGAATTGTGGCTCACTCCCTGCTGCTTGAGGCAATATCAAACAAGCTCACACACTTTTCTAATTTGCTTTGTTCTTCCGAGTGGTGAACTCGTTCCAGGCCCATTACAGACATGTTAATTGTTATCTTAACAAAGAAGAATGAGTTTGCAAAAGTAACGCTCGTCTGCCATGTATTCAACACAACTTTGAGCCTCACACTGCTCTAAAAAGTCATTTAAAGATTTTTTTGGAATTGGTTTTACTCACCATTCTTACCTTTTATTTATTATTTCTTCAACTGACAATAACTGCATCTCATGGGCTACGGCCCTGCCACTGCTTGTTATTATTTTTTTATTTTTATCTATTTTCTATTTTTTTTATTTATTAATTTTCCTCTTGGAAAAGTGAAACTTGATCATTCTGCAGCCTCAATAATTTAGCAGCCTCCAAGTTAATTTCCTAACTCCTGGGGAAACAAGAAAGGCCTGAAGATATTTAAAATTTCAGAGGTTTGGGAGTGAACTCCTGAAACAGCCCCACACATACATCAAGGGTCATTCATGAGGCATCACTGGAAAAATTCAATTTAATGACCTGTGCCTCCATAATTCAAGTCAAGATATCTTTACTGGTAGATACTGGTATTACCAAAATATTTTACTGGTAGTCTTCTGAAACAGAGCCCATCCAGCCCCACACATCAAAAATGGTCATTTATGAGGCATTGCTGTGGAAAAATCCAATTTAATGACCTGTACCTCAACAATTCCATGGTTCTATCAGAAGTCACAATATTTTTACTGGTAGACACCACGGTATTTCTGTGCCAGACACTAGATGTGTGATTATTCACCAGTTCTGCTCTCCCCCAAGGAGCTGCAGCATCATCAGCCTTAAAAAACAAACCCAAGATCGCAGCACTCACAAACACACAGCACCCAGAAAAGGCTTTTCTCTAAATTCCTCGGGATTTTATTGCATCCCAGGAGAGAACACGGAAAGCAATAACCCCAAAGTCTCAATATTTGACAGTGCTCTCAGCAGCTGTGGTGACAGCACAGCAGAAGAGAGTTCTGAGCAAAGAGAATTAAATGTGAAACAATAACAAGAGCTGAGGAGTTCAGAGCTAGCCCTGAACAGGAGCTCCTTTTTCTATAATTAGGCAAGCACAGAGAGAACAATCACATTTGCCTGAACCAATCTGGGTGAACCTGAGCGGGTTTAAGCACAGGAAATAAAAGGAAAACTGGATTTGTGATGCTCACATTTTCTAGGAAGTCATTCTCCTTTCTGCTTTAATTCACTCGAAAGCCTTTGGTCTCAGTGCAGCCACTAAACTCAGGTTTTCACATCCAATATTCATGAAAGCGACGCGATACCAAAATTAATATCGTGTTCATTTCTCTTCAAATGATTGGAAAATCAGCATTTAATTCCTGCTTGGGTACCAATAAATGAACTGAATTGCAACTCAGCCTAACAAGTGTGAGCACAAATGCTGCCTCTCCTGACAAACTCACCCCAAAATCAAGTGGCTCCTTTGGCTGAACTTCTGGGAATTTATTTATAAACTTGGAGAATTTCTGGTTCAGTCAAGTTGTGTTGCAGCTTTCACACCCCACCTGCCCAACAGCAAATAAAGATCTACAGGGTTTAATTAGTGATCACGTTAATAAAGCTGCTTTGGTATGATCAATCCTGCAGCACAACTGGGATTTCCATCATTCCTAGAACTGGAATTCTGGGAAGTTTGTCCTCGTCTTCTACTTCTCAATCACAGAAGGAGAAACTCCAAATAATGGTCAAACCCCCCCAAAATGTACATAAAAATACATTAAAAATAAATTCATTTTGAAAGATAAAACAACCTTAGCCCAGATCAATCAGAACATGGAAAATAAGAGAGGGGACTTAATTTTTCGTAAATTTTCAGTTAATTACAAAGTCCCTCTAAATTCACTGAAAAGCTTTTGGTGAGAAGGGGAGCAGAGTGGGGATAAATTTCTATCAACACCCAGCTCCTCTCTGCAAAACATTTGGGGATGTCTCCTCAGGTGCCACAAATTCTTACAAAGAAGAATTTGTAAATAAATTCTTGCAGAGAAGAATTCCTCCAACTTCTAGAAGGGTTTGAGGACTGAGGTGGGGATAAGAAAGGAGCTGATGGATTTTGTACAACAGAATGCAAATGCCTGGTAACATAAAGCAGAAAGTTGATTTGTAGTCTATGAAACAGAAAAAAATCCTAATAAAAATCTGTATATTCACCTTCCTGCTTATTCACAGATGCAGGAACCACAACACCAAAATAATACCCCACTGGAGGGCTTGAAAAAGGAGAAAAAAAATAATTAGGCTGAGTCTCAATAGAAAGAAAATATTCCAAAAATCCCAACTAATTGAGCTTTTCAAAATTAGATCAAAACAAGCAAGAAATGAAATGCCCTGCTTTTGATTTTTTCCAGCTGTATCCCCCACTGAGCCACCTTTGCAGGGAAACATCGCCCGCATTTTATGTTCCAATTAGTGCATTAATCTTCCCCTGATTATTTATTCACATTTGAAAGAGTTGCCTTGTTCCATTTTGGAACTTAGGAGTGAAAAGGAATGGGGAGAATGTTGGGTATTTCCAAAACAGATGCAGGCACCTCTGTTTCTCTTCAGACGGGTCAACCTCCTGAAATTAAGATTATTAATCATGTGTAATGAGATAAGTAATTGTTTTGGACTTCATTATTCATAAAAAATGGGGCAAGTCCTGCTTTTTTTGGTTTTCCTTAATGCTACTTTCTCCCTTGGCAGAGGTTCCTGAGTCCTGTAAGGAACGTGGATCTTCTAATTCTACCATTAGGAAAAAAATATCTTTAGTACAAATTTTACTTGAGTTCTTGTCTCAAATAATCAATAGCAACTCACTTCCTCCAAGATTTTCAGCATTTTAAGGATCTCAAAAAGCAAAACTACAAATGAGCAGCTTTTCTGTAAAATAATCTGGATTGATTTCTTGCCAGAAAGGGTGGTCAGGCATTGGAAGGGAGTTTTGGAGTCCCCACCCCTGGAGTTGTTCAAGGAATGGTTGGACTCTGCTCTGGTGGAACTGGTGTTAATCAAATGTTGGATTTGATCATCTTGGAGACCTTTTCTAACCTTAGTGATCTGAGATTGGGTGAAATCCACTTGAAATCCACTCAAAATCCACTCAAAATCCACTCAAAATCCACTCAGCACCTGGGAACAGGCAACCCTCAGCACTGCAAACCATTTATCCAAAATCCCTCCTCGTCCTGTCTGGATATTACCTGGAAACAGATGGGAAACCACCAAGCAATCATTAACTGCATCATTTCTGCCATGTCCAGGTGACAAACACCAATTTCAGGCAGCTTGGGCTGAGTTTCTCCATCAAACAGCTCAGGTCAGTTGTGACCAGAAATATTTGGATCCCCCAGGGAATGCTCCCAGTCCATAAAGATCTTTATCAATGCACATTTATTCTCTCAGCAGAGAATATTTGTGCTTGAAGCTTTCTCACAGCTCTTTCCCAGATGAGTGGTTGAAATAAAAAAAAAAAAACCAGAAATCTCACTCACGACACTTCAACAACTTTTCTGTAAAAACAATAAAATAAAAAAATAAAAAGGGCATCAGATTTCTGTCGGCTGTGAGCAGCTGAGGTGATTTGTCATCTGTAAAGCACGGTGATAAAACACCATGATCACACAGGGCTTCAAAAAAAAAAAAAAACAACTTTCAAAGCGCTCTTCAGAGCGTGCTTTGATCAAAATGTTTACAAAGCTGCAGCTTTCCAAGAGGTTCCTGAGCATCAATCTTGATTAGGGTTATTTACCAGCACTGGGGGAGGCACCTCTGCAGCTGCACCTCTCACCCACCAGTTCAGGAGCTGAGCTCCTCTCCCTGCCCTCGGAAAAGAAAGTTTTCATTAAGCTCGGAAGACAAAAGACAACATTTGAGGCTTCTGAAGTTACTCCTGGAGGAAAGCCTGGAATTATAAATAGAGCCAAGAGAAGGATCGCTGGAAAAAGGTGTGCAACTCTGCTTTTAGGGCAAAAATGCAAAAAAAGAGGAATTAAAAGCATGCAGAACATGAATTAATGTAAGTGCAGCTGATTGTGGGAGCAAATCATGGAATCCTCCAGGGTTCTTCAAGGCCAGGGATCCTGGAATCCTCTGGGGTTCTCCAGGAACCTTCAAGATCACCACATCCAGCATCCAACTGAATATCCCCAAACCCCCTAAATCATATCCCAAAAAGCCAAATTTACACATTGTTTGAACACTTCCAGGAACAGTTTGAACATTTCCACTTCCCCAGCCCATTCCAGCATTTAATCCCTCCTCCAGTGAAGAAATTCTTCTTAATATCCACATTTCCACTTCCCCCAGCCCATTCCAGCATTTATTCCCTCCTCCAGTGAAGAAATTCTTCCTAATATCCAATCTGAACTCCCCTCTGGTGTGACCTGAGGCCAAAATATTGATCAGATTTATGCTCCTAACTCTGCCCAGCCCGATTCCAAATAGTGCAGAAGAATTCCAGGCCAAAAATAACCCCGACCGAAAATAGAAGCTTCCCCCAAAAGGCCCAGCCAGTTTAATTTACCCAAAATTCAGCTGGGAGACACAAAAATATGCACAGCAGAGAAATGTCGAGAGGCTGGGAGGAAACAACCAGGAATACAAACAATGAGTCAGAAGGAGAGACTTGATCCCAAAAAACCCTTCATGTTCTTCACCAGCAAGGAGCAAGCCAAGATCTACAGATGTTCACAAGGTGATCCTTTCCTCCTGGGAAAAACGAGGTTCAATTTCTTGGAAAAATTTAGAAGTTTAATAAAAAAATAAAAAGAAAATAGACAATTAGGAGAGACAAAAGCAAAATATTTCTCGGCCAAGGGTGCCTGGCACAGAGCCAGCCAGCACACACTGCTAACAAAGAGTTTGTTCCTTAAAAGTATCAGCCTATTGCATATTTAAAAATTCACGTGCATGATTCAAACATTCCTTTTGAGTGTGAATTTCTTTGTTCAGTTTCAACTCCCCCCAACCATTTTATCTGGTAGATCCATCTGTGGGTGGCTCCATTCCATCTGATAGCACAGGTCCCATAAATTCTTCTCCTGGGGTTCTGGTCATTTTTATTTGGATAAAATACTTGATAACAGAAATTTAGCAGCTTTTTGGTCAGCAATTTCATGCAGGAAAACAAAACCCCCAGTCTTTTACTTCTAACACTCTGTTACAATCATAAAAAATATCCATTATCACATTTCTAACTTCTATTAATAAAAGAAAATACAGTACAATCTTTTCACATTCTACATACAGTATTAATTCTAATATTTGCAAAAAGCCAACTATATACTAGGCATTTATAACACTGCCTCCAGAACCATTCATGTCATCAACGTTCTGCAGTTCATCTCCTCAAGTGCCAGGACAAGGCCAGCAGGAGTTTGTTCCACACCGACACAAATACAAAACCAAAACTAACCCGGCTCACCCACCACCTCTCCTAATTCAGAAGGAAATTCAGGCAGAATTTCTGCTCCTCTCTCACTGATCAGTCCCTCTCAGCAGAGTTGCACACACGTAAAATGAGGGCAGAGAGGTTTTATTTAAAACACTGAGCATCCACTCCCTGCTCCAGGTTGTGTTTTATGGGCCTGCATGAATTTTGGTAGCAGAACACCAAGATAAAAGCCCATAATTCAGTTTTCTCTTGACTCTCTCTGCTTGCCTACTGCAAATCTCTGTTGACAGCCTTCTCTCCTCGCCTCGTGCTGATTTAATACAGCTGCAGCCTCTCTCCCTCCACCTCTCCTGAAATCTTTTCTTGCTTTTAACGAGCCCAAACCTTCCTTTCCACTTCCACTGGTGATTCCATTCCATGTGCAGCACGTCTGGGGCACTCAGTGCAGTAAACACTGCACAACCCGTGCCACACCGAGAGGAAAAGAGCTTGGGAGCCCCGAGATGGAGCCAATTAAAGGAGGAATTTTATCTCTGAGTATTAGGAATGAACAAAAGGAAATAAGGGCTGGATTCCTCAGACTGGACTGAGAGGACCTGCTCTCTGATGAAGAAATTTAACTGTTATTCCAAGTTTCCTTTTCAAAAACATTCAATAATTTCACAAAATTCACCCTTTTAAACAGAGGCTCTGCATTTCAGACATCCAGATTCTCCAAAAGCTTCAAAACTCCAAGTTTTAACTGTTATTCCAAGTTTCTTTTTCAAAAATATTCAATAATTTCATAAACTTCACCCTTTCAAACAGAGGCTGTGAATTTCAGCCATTCAGATTCTCCAAATGCTTCAAAACTCCAAAGCTTTAACTCTTATTCCAAGTTTCTTTTTCAAAAAAGATTCATAATTTCACACCTTTCAAACAGAGGCTGTGCATTTCAGACATCCAGATTCTCCAAACACTTCAAAACTCAAAAGCTTAGCTGTTATTCCAAGTTTCTTTTTCAAAAATATTCAATAATTTCATAAACTTCACCCTTTCAAACAGAGCTGTGCATTGCAGCCATCCAGATTCTCCAAAAGCTTCAAAACTGAAAATCTTCAACTTTTATTCCAAGTTTCTTTTTCAGAAACATTCAATCATTTCACAAACTTGACCCTTTTTCATTGTGATGCTCTGGGCTGGCCCTGCTGGAGCAGATGAGCCACCGGGGTCCCTTCCAACCTGACCCACTTGGGATTCTTGTCCTTCCAGACCTTTCAGAATCCAGTTCCAACCAAATTTTTTGCCATCAGAAGTTTGGATTCTGCACTCTGATATATGGAACTCGACATTTTACGTTTCTCTTCCTTCACTGTTTGGTCATAAAGGTGTCAAAGACAGCAAGAAAAATTATCTGCACCTGCCCGATTCTATTTTATATATATAAAAAAAAAAAAAATTAGAGCAAAGGAACTTCTTCCAAAGTCACACAAACATAAAAAGTTTGCAGTTCTTCTGTGAATAAAGCCAAGCTCGATGGAGCGAAGTGAGCTGCAAAGTTGAAGTCACAAATTCTTTCCAGAGTTGGAATTTCTGCTGGATGCAGGACTAAGCTGCACTTCACTAGGCTGGAAAATTTTAGGCATCAGATTTGCTTTTGTCTACCTGGTACTTTTCCAGCAAGAAATGAACTTTTCTTGTGTAAACCAAGGTCACAAGGGCAAGGCCAGGCTTGGAAAAATCTATTCCTGGCTTTGCACCAATAATCCAGCGTTTTTCTGGTTTAACTTCATGACCTTTTTCTCCCAAGCCAGTAGAGGCTGCCACAAAGCAACTTGGCCTTATAATGATGGCCTTAGGAAGGAGATACTAAAAGCAAAAAGATTTACAAAAATCATCAGTACTGAATATTTAGGACTATTTCTTTATCATTTAAGCTGATTCAAAACATTTTAAATAACAGCCAAGCTACCACAGCACCACTTGGGAAAGTGTCCCTGCTGCGTTCAGTCAGACCAGTCAAAAATTAAACATTTTCATCTGTAAAGTCAAAAAAAAAGTTGTAATTTATTGGGAAAAACACAGAATTTTTTTCCCTTCTTCTCTACACGGGATACTGTACAAGTTCAAACATTTCAAGAAGATGAATTATGCTTCCAACAACTTCATCTTCTATATTTAACTATTTTCATGGATTTTAAATCTAAAACAACTAAAAATTGTTTGCCTCATTGCAGGATCTGCAGGTTGTGGCTTCTCACACATCCGAGCTCTGGGGAGAATTCCCTGCACTGCTGCAGAACTCCAGGAATGCAGCTCCACTATGGGGAAACTCTTTTGCAGAGCTGGATAAAACAAGTGCAGACTCTAGAGGGAGTTCTAACTTTGTCATATTCTTCCCCTTACGGATTTTTTATCGCTCGTTGAGAACAAAACAAATAAATAACAGGAAAAGGTGAACTTTCTCCTGAATATCTGCTTCTCCCCATGCCCCCTGTCCCTGGGCACAGTGGGAGCTGCCTGGCACAAAAATCTGCCTCCTGCTCGTACAGAGATTTCTGTTTCCTTTCTTACTTGGTTGTGATGGAGAGGAAATGGGAATTTTCAGTTGGTTTTGGTGCCTCTGGTGCTCCTCCAGCCTCAGCATTTCACCAGGTCACGCCACGTCTGGGAGACTTGTGGTGTTTAACCAGGATGAACCCCATTAGAGAACAGCTCCTTAAAATACTGAAGAAAACTGTTATAAATGGAGATCTGTACATCCAATTCAACAAACCACACAGTTAAATTTTAGCAGCAATTTTAATTGAGATAAAACACAATATAAAGTTTGGCAGGGATTAATTGAGTATAATTTAGGTTTGGATAAAGCATAAGCAAAACCAGCTGGGGTACAGGGCGGGTTTCTCACCTACCTCACGCACCAAGCAGGATTACCTCAAACAAAACTTATATACGATATGCTCATACGTATTCATCAATATTTCCAGTAAATCTCCTCCTATTTTCAATTCCAAAAATCTACGTCACTATTCTTTATAGCACATGCTTCACTTGTTGTCAGGGGGTCTTCTGACTTTTTTCGGTGGTCTTTGGGATGAAGGCTCCTCATCCTCATCACTGTCCTTTGAACAACCCCACCAACTGCACGTGCACACTAAACACTGCATTATATAGCTAAGCATTGTTCCAAAACCAAGCCCTATTAAAAGCACAACTTGGGTTCCACACCTGGACTAATCCCAAATTTGTTCATCTCAAGCCAAACAACAATTCTTAGATCTCACTTATCTCCCTAATCCACTTTCCCATGTAACATCTACAAAAGGGCCCATCTGCTTTTTGACCCTTAATTTCTAAAGTAATTACAATTTCACTGGCACAAATCATTTCCATTTACCACAAAACCAAGGCTTTGTAAAGATATTTTCACCACAAGTTCTCTCTGTTGCAAATTCCCAGGGTGGGACTGTGTGCACTGAGCCACTCCCAGCACAGAACAGTGGATACAGGGACAGCAATGAGTCTGCCTGGAATCCCAAATCCCTGGAATCCCTGAAATGGAGCTCAGCTTTGCCAAGGTCTCCTGAACAAGGGGATTTGCCTACAATTATGGACTTGGCAAAAATCAGAGCATCACAGAGTGGGGAAGGCTGGGAAGGTTCATCTGCTCCAGCAGGGTCATCCCAGAGCTCAGGGCACAGGATTGGGGCCAAATTGGTCTGGAATATTCCCAGGGAGGAAACCCCACAGCCTCTCTGGATTGCAGCTGGGTGGGTCTGGAATATCCCCAAGGAGGAGACCCCAGAGCCTCTCTGGGATTGGGGCTGAGTGGGTCTGGAATATCCCCAGGGAGGAGACCTCAGAACCTCTCTGGGATTGGGGCTGGGTGGGTCTGGAGGAGACCCCACAGCTTCTCTGGGATTAGGGAATTCCCACGATCTGTCCCTGCCCTTCCTCTGGTGCCACTGCTGGGCCACTGGAGCAGAGGCTGGGCCCTGCTAGGAGCCCTCCCTGCACACAGGGACAGGCAGAGACACCCAGGGACACACAGGGGCAGGCAGGGACACCCAGGGACATATGGGACAGACAGGGACACCCAGGATAGATGGGGATAGACAGGGACACCCAGAGATGCACAAGGACAAATCCAGACACCCAAGGACCCATGGGACCCACAAGGACAGACACAGACACCCAGGGACACACGAGGACACACAGGGACACCCAAGGACAAATGAGGATAGCCAGGGACAGATGGGGACAGACAGGGCAAAAATCAGAGCATCACAGAGTGATGGCATCACCCCAGGGACACCCAGGGCTGAGGGCCCACAGGGACACCGAAGGACCCACAGGACTCCCAGGGACTCCAGGGACCCCAGGGACATCCAAGGCCCCTCTCCAGGCTGAGCAGCCCCAGCTCCCTCAGCCTTTCCCGGGCACAGAAACGCTCCAGGCCTTCCTCAAATTTGGAGCTGCTCCAGGAGCTCCCTGTCCCTCCTGTCCTGAGGAGCCCAGAGCTGGACAAGGCATTCCAGATGTGCCCCCAGGGCTGGGCAGAGGGGCAGGGTCACTCCAGATGTGCCCCCAGAGCTGGGCAGAGGGGCAGGGTCACTCCAGATGTGCTGGGCAGAGGGGTGGGATCCCTCCCTGACCCACTGGGATTGCTCTTCCCAGTGCATCCCAGGATCCCAGTGCCTCCCAGGGAACACTTCTGGTTTAAATTCTCCCCAGCTGCAGGAGCAGCAGCCCAGCATGCAGCTGTGGCACTCACACTTCAGAAAACATTCTGAAACCAAAGCACCTCCCTTTGCAACTCTGTCTGAAAACTTCAGGAGCTCACAAATTCAGCACTGACTGCTGGATAGCAAGGAAAAAAAAAAAAGACGAATTTCCAGTGTTTTTGTATATTGAAGGTGAGTTTAAACACTCTGAAACTGCAGAATTCTTCTGCTTTAAGGCACAGCATCATGGCATCTCCTCTGAGCTAAAGAAATACCATAAAAACTGGAATAAAGGCTGGTAACCCTTTATTACCGTGCCGTCCTGTTAATCCAACACCTCCTTTCACTTCTGCTATTAATCAGTGTCTCAAAAGCAGATTAAAACTTTCCTCTTCCAGTAAAGACTGCAATTTACAGTGAGGGAAAAACAGCAAAACCCACAAACACACACAGTCCTCAGGGACGTTTTTTACCTGTCTAAATATTCTTTAACACACATGCACACCAGGATATTTTCATTTCATTTTTTCCTCCGAGGATAATGTGGCAAATTGCACAGACATAAACTCAAACTATCTGTAAGAAAACTCTCAAGAATTCAAGATATGGAGCTCAGGAGTTCTCTTATGTTACCAGGGAAGAAAGAACACTTGAGACAGCTGTCTACCTCTCAGCCTTTGTCTCTCACTTCTGCAGGGTTTTGTGTTGCCACAGCAGCACCAGAAGCTACAAGAAATTCCTCTGTAACATCTCTGAACCACAGCTGCTCCCCGAGCACTCACTGGTTTCATTTTCAGGAGTAAAACCACTCCAAACTTCGTCACTGGAGCAACGAAGAGGGAGGAAAAAAAAAAAAAAGCGAACTGCACTTAAATTGATTTCTGAAGGAGCAAAAAAAAAAAGTGTGCTGAGACAGATCCTCCTTATTTTTCAAGTGCTCTTTCATCCTATTTCCCAAACTTGACTCTGTTTCAAGGCAGTGCTCCAGGATGGAGCTCAGCTGAACTCGGCAGAGCTTTCCAGGCATCAGGAACACTCTGCTGTCAGCACTCACTGCGGAGCCCACTGAGGTGCTCGAGGCTTTCCATTCCTCTGCTCCATTTTGGGGAGCTGTGGATAATCAGAAAAAGACCTGCAATCCAATTTTCAGAAGCATTTGGGGGGTGATTTTCCCCAGAATGTGACAGGCAGCACAGAAGTCTGCAGGAGGAACTGCAGCCCTCCCATCTCTTTGCTCCTGCCCTGTTTTCAAAGCCTCTCATCATCAGGAATTAAGGCTTTGCACAGAGTGCATTCCTTTCTCCTCAATATTGATTTTAAACCATTTTTCATAACAGGCTCTGAATAGCAGGGAGGGAAAACACAAACCACATCTTCCTCCTGTCCAAAGGAAGTGATGGGATAATGGAGTGGCTGAAAAAGTCTTTTCCCCACAGGCTGCAACTCTTGGACAAAGACACTCCGGCCTGAGCCACGAAGGAAATTGCCTGTTGGTGTAAATATGCCAAACTCTACTTAGACACTCGATGGCTGCTCACAAGCTGAAATATTCCTTCCTAACTCTGGATCACAAGGCTTTTATTGCTGCTGGCACAGCCTGTGACAGCGGGGAGAGTTCTCAGGTACTGCAGTGCTGAGGATCAGTGTTTGAGCAGAGGGATGCTGGCCTGAGCGAGGGTCACAGGGTTGGTAGGGACAGCAGGAACACAAGACAGGCCTTTGCTGTAATTCTAGACAGAAATAAACTGGTAAAATAATTGAACAAAATATTTTAGGGCTTTAATTCTTGAGAGAGAGTTCCTGGGCACTGGTGAGGCATCTCCAATGCTGCATCCAGTTCTGGGCACATCACTGCAAGGAGGACACCAAGGGGCTGGAGCATGTCCAGGGAAGGGCCTGGAGCACCAGGAGGGGCTGAGGGAGCTGGGCAAGGGGCTCGGCCTGGAGAAAAGGGGGATCAGGGCGAATTTCTGGCTCTGCACAACTCCCTGACAGGAGAGGACAGCTCGGGGGGATTTGGGATCTTATCCCAGTGAACAGGACAGGAGGAGAGGGAATGGCCTCAGGGGAGGCTCAGGGTGGACACCAGTAGGAATTTCTCCATGGAAAGGTTGTTAAATATTGGAACAGACTGCCCAGGGAGCCTTGGAGTGGCCATCCCTGGAGGTGTCCAAGGAATTCCTGGATTTGGCAAATCTGCCAAACACAACACAACAAAATCCAAAGTTTTACACTGAGAGGAAGACGTGTGCTGATGTCTCCACAAACAATTCCAGGGGTGAGGGGATGGGTGTTCATGGATTTAAAAAATGGGACTTAATATCTCCACTGACTTTGGGCAGCAGGTTTGTGACGGAGCCCAGACAGACAAGGGGGAGTTTCTGAATTTTGGGGTAACTTCAAGCAGCAGGTTCCTTACAGAGCCCAGACACTGCTCCTGACACAGACAAGGGGGAATTTCTGAACTGGGGGGTAATTTAAAGCAGCAGGTTCCCTACAGAGCCCAGACACTGCTCCTAACACAGATAGGGGGGAGTTTCTGAATTTTGGGGCTACCTTGAAGCAGCAGGTTCCTTACAGAACCCAGACACTGCTCCTGACACAGACAGGGGGGAGTTTCTGAATTTTGGGGCTACCTTGAAGCAGCAGGTTCCTTACAGAACCCAGGCACTGCTCCTGACACAGACAGGGGTCTGCACAAGGCTGAACCTCTGCACTTTGGGGTAAAATGCCACCTTCAGGGGAGATCTGGGGCACATCCCTGGTCCCTCAGAGTGGGGAAAGAAGGAGGGCAATGCGTGGCCAGTTTGGGATAAAAGGAGGCTGTGCCCCCCAAAACCTCGAGAGAAAACCCAGTGGGCTCTCTCTCTCTCTATTGGAATAAAGCTGCGGGATTCTCTGTCTCCTTCATGGACACTGGCTTTTCCCAGCAGGATTTTCCATATAAAGGGCACAGCAAATCCCCTCTGCTCCCTCTGAAGAGCTCCCACCATCCCCAAACTCCACTGCCCCCCAGGTCTCAACCCAGCTCTGCACTGGCCACAGCTGTCCCAGGACATTCTGACCTGAGGAAAAAGCGAGGTTTCATTTCCAGACGATTTTTACAATTGTTCTAAAGTAAATGATACTTGGACTTGAATTATTTTACAGTCACAGACCGGTGCATTTCAGTGACCTCTGATGCAATTTGCACATTTGATGACTTGTTATGAGACACTGATGGCTGGTTAGTGTGTCCTAAACACAACCTTGAGACAACAGGAGCTCAAAGCATCCCATAATTATATTCCTCAGTAGGAAGCGACACATGGAAAGGCCAAACCATTCTTCCACTCAAAATAAATAAAAATATTCCTATTATTTCAAATGTCGACTATTGAATATTTCAAGTACTGTAAAGTACTGAGTTAAGAGCGCTTTGTAATTCCCTCCAAACTTTCAGAAGCACTCGGGAAAAAGAGAGAAAAGCACAGAACTACAAGAAGAAAAACCTGAGCATCCTAAAAACACCTCTGACTTATAATAACCTCACAATTACCATCGTTACCATAATTACCATTAAAGCATCGTTCAAATGGAGTAAATAATTCCACCCAAGAACACGATGAGCTTCATCACTGAAAAGAACAAAAACCAGTGCCCCCACAACACTGTATGGGCCACCCAGTTATTGTTTAAATTGTTTAAATTGTTTAAACCCATGTTGAGCACTTACTCTGTTGTCTGTACCCTTGCTGTACTCCCATTTTCCCTGATACCCAAGTTGTATGACCTCCTTCCCAAGTCCCTCCCTTCCCTTTCCGGGTCAGGCCTCTGTTGCTCCCTGCCAGCCTGCCTGTCAAGATCTCAGGACACCGCCCATATGCAAATGAACCCGACCAATGAGAAAAGACACCCAGCATGCTCAGCTCCACCAAAAGGTCGCCGTAACTCAAAAAGCAGTTGACAGGAGAAGCACCCCTAGAGCGAGCCCCAGTGCATCGAGTTCCTGGGAACCCCCGTGAGGGCGAACTCCCGGCCCTGCAGCACAGCAGCAGGAACGACTTGGACCTCCTCCTCGGTGGTGTCCCCAGGCGTCTACAGGGAGCAACGGAGGCGGCGTGCGACCCCCCCCGAGCTTCCCCAAATTTTAATAAAGGCAACAAAAGGAGTAAAAACGATCTCCTGCCCTGTTTATTTTTAACAATTCTGGGGGCTCGTCCGGGATTGGCCACGCCCTGAAGAGGACGGCGGACGGGAAGGCGCCACCCGCCCCTGGACCTCCGGGGACAGCTGGCCATATCCAGGACCTAGGACGCCGAGGGACAACACCGGGGAGAGCTGGTGAGAAAAGCCGGCGGCGGGGGTGGAGGCGAGCGAGTGGGCTGAGTGAGTGAGACGGGGACTGGCAGCTCAGATCCCCGAAGCGAGTGTGGACCCCTTAGTACCGCGGTTCCGGACTCCCGCGAGGGGGCCGGCCGGGAACAGGGGGAAGCGACTGGTGACGAGTGGACGAGGCGCCTCCAGGGGCATAGAGGGGCCCCCCCTCCTGGCGTGCGGAGGGCATAGTAGGAGAGAGTGGCACGCCTAGGGTGATAGGAGAGAGGTACCCCCCCCATACCCAGGGAAGAGGACCGCCCTAGGAGATCCGAGTGCGCGGAAGGCCTAGGGAGAGTGGAAGGCGCACACTGTGCCCTCTGAGTGCTGGCTGTGGTGGCCGACCCGAGTGCTGGCTGCGGTGGCTGCCCTGGGGTGGGCAGGCCACTTTCGGGGGCTCGGGCCCAAAGGGTGGGAGGCCACTTTCGGGGGCTCAGACGAGGCATAGGAGTGAGAGAGGTGTCGCCAGGGGCTATAGCCCGGGGTGCCTGGTGAACCGAGTGCTGGCTGTGGTGGCCGATCCGAGTTCCCATCTGAGTGCTGGCTGTGGTGGCCGACCCGGGTGAGAGGCTCGGGCCCACAGGGTGGGAGGCCACTTTCGGGGGCTTAGAGGTCGGGGCTCGGACCCACGGGGTGGGAGGCCACTTTCGGGGGCTCGGTCGAGTACCTAGGCACTGGCTGGGGTAGCGGACAGGGGCACGGAGTGAGAGAGCTGCACTGGCTGGGGCTGCGGGCCGGCGCAGCCGACCGGGGTGCAGGGTGTGAGTGGTAGGGGGCCCTAAGCACAAGGGGTCCGAAGCAGGGAGAGTGGGTGAGTTGTGCGCCGCGTGCTCGGGTGCTGGCTGTGGTGGGGATCACGGCCTTGCGAGGCCGTTGGTTGTCCGGCCCACTTTCGGGGGCCTGTAGCACGTGGTGAGTGAGTGAGGGTACTGGCCGAAGCAGCTGCCGAAGCCTGTATAGGGTACTGGCTGGGGTAACAGAGGGTTACCCACAGGGTACCAGGCGGTCAGGGGCTGCTTGCGGGGTACCAGCGAAGTGCTGGCTGGGGGCTCAGGGCTGCCGACGGGGCACTCGCATGCTTGGGGTACCGGCCGGGGTAACGGGGTTACCTTCGGGGTACCAGCGCGATTGTGAAGTTGAAGTTTAAGTTGCCCGTCATTATTCTTCCGTTCGTGTAGGGGCACCTTAACAAGAATTTTCGTTTTGTGGAGGCGAAATATTTTAGTTTGTGTTGCCCTGTTTTATCTTTCCTTTTGGGTAAGGGCACCATAAAAATTTGTTTTAGCCTAGTGAGAATGGGAGCGTGCGTGAGTAAAAAGGGACGAGCAGAGGAGAAAGGTAATCAGACATGTCAGAGGATACCACCGGACAGCCCGCTCGGGCGGATGCTCGAGAGATGGGAGGAGCGAGAGGCCACGAGGGAGCTGAATAAACTAAAAATGATTTATTATTGTGTTGAGGTCTGGCCCGCCTTAGATCTGCCAGAGAAATGGCCAAGATGCGGGACCACAGACTCATGGATGTGCTCCCAGTTATGCCAGCACCTGAAGGCCCAAAAGAATTTGACTGCAGAGCAAATGCTGTATGCAGCTTGTTGGAGGAAATATAGTAATGAGGAGGAGAGAGCGAGGATTTGTAAACTTAAAGAGCAAAAGAAGGAGAATGAGGAGCTAAGGAAGAGGGAGAATAGTCGTGCCTGGGACCCCCTTGATCACTTACCTCCTCCCCCTCCAGTCTACCCAGAAGTTCCCCAAGCTATCCCCGGAAACCCTCCCACCTTACCCTCGAACCAAACCCCATCTCCCCAGGCTACTACCCCTGCCCCTTCCTTAGCAGGGCCATCGGTAACAATCACCCCTCTGTCACCTCACTCAAACCTGACCTTCTCAAAGGCCAACCCCTTTTATTCTCCTGCTCTGCCCCCCATTCCCTCAGACCTGAGCACAAGTATCTCCCCCTTGCCCTCAGCCCTTCCTGCGCCTCCTTCCACTTGGGAGCTAGGCTCGTCGACCCCCAGCACGAACTCTCCCCAAATGGTGGAAACCTCAGATGGGCCTTATAATAATACAAGGTCAAAAACAAAACTCTTCCCCTTAAGGGAAGTTCCAATGGGAGGGGCAGTGGGAGGAGTAGGATTTGTGAATGCCCCTCTAACTGCATCAGAAGTGCGGAATTTTAAAAAGGAACTGGGAAATCTAGTGGAGGATCCCGTAGGGATCTCTAATCAGATTGATCAGTTCCTAGGCCCAAATATTTACACCTGGGGAGAAATGAATTCCATCTTGAACATCCTCTTTAACCCTGAGGAGGTCCGGCTAGTGAGGACCGCGGGAATGCGGATTTGGGAAAGAGAGAACCGAGTGGGTCCCCCAGCAGACCAGAAGTTGCCTGTAGTTGACCCAGGATGGAATCCGAATAGGGAAGAAGACAGGAGGAATATGGAGGATTACAGGTCCCTAATGATAAGAGGGATTAAGGAGTCAGTGCCCCGAAGTAACAACACTAAGCTAGCCTTCGACGGGGCACAGGAGAAAGATGAGACCCCAGCGGCATGGCTGAACAGGCTAAGGAAAAATTTCCAACAGTATTCAAATCTGGACCCAGATAGTCCAGAAGGTCAGGTGTTTCTAAAGCTACAGTTTGTCACTAAATCCTGGCCAGACATAAGAAGGAAATTGGAGAAACTAGAGGATTGGCAAGAAAGAGGGATAAATGAGCTGTTAAGAGAGGCTTTGAGGGTCTATTTGAGGAGGGAGGAAGACAAGATGAGGGCAAAGGCAAAAATTATGGTGGCTGTGGCTAGAGAGAGTGTTAGGGACAGCAAGGGACCCCAAGATGGGGGAAATATCAAACCCCCGGTGGGGAGAGGGAAAGTTTTACCTCCTTGGAGGACTCCGCAAAGGCAAGGGGAAACTAGGAGGTGTTTCTACTGCGGGGAGGTAGGACACATAAAGAAAGATTGCCAGAAACTAACATTTGATGAGGCAATTTCTAGAGAGCAGGAGACCCTAGAGAAATGGTTGAAAGGAGAAGGTGATGAGGATTAGGGGTGTCATGGGCTCTATGCGCTAGGGGACCCTATGAAACATCATGAGGAGCCCATAGTAAAGTTTGAGGTGGGTCCCCGCCATGAGGAATTTGAATTTTTAGTAGATACTGGAGCAGACAGATCCAGTATAAGACAACTTCCAAGTGGAACATCAATTGGGGCCCGGATGTGTGAGGTCCTAGGGGCTGAGGGGAAACCCTTCAAAGCCTCAATCATAGAGAACATAGAGATAAAAGGGAACTCAAGGAAGTGCATAGCTGATCTTATATATTTACCTAAACTGGACAGTAACTTACTTGGCAGAGATTTGCAAGTCTGGGTGGAGCATCTCACACTGGGATGATGTAATGTGTCATGTCATTGGTGAGCCTTAATGGCCCTTTATCAGAAGATATCCCCCAGAGGATGGACGAGTGGTGAAAGAGATAAGAACAAATTGCTTTCAACAGATGAAATAGAATGCACATTTTGGTTCCCTAGTCCAAATGATGAGGATGACCACTGAGGACCTGAGTGAAATTAAACCAGAAGTATGGGCTGAGGAGGGAAAATATGGGTATTTAGACATACCACCTATAAGAATAGAAGTACAAGCAGGGATGTCCCCTATACGGGTCAAACAGTATCCCATTTCTACAGAAGGCAAAAATGGTCTAGCACCAATTATAACTCAACTATTAACAGAAGGGGTGCTGGAACCCTGCATGTCCCCTCACAATACGCCCATTTTGGCGGTAAGGAAAGCTGAAGACAAATACCGGCTAGTACAAGACCTGAGGGAAGTGAATAAGAGGACAGTAACCAGACACCCAGTGGTGTCAAACCCATATACCCTCCTAAGTAAAATACCCAGAGATCATGCTTGGTTCACAGTAATAGATTTGAAGGATGCATTCTGGGCTTATCCTTTGGCTGAAGAGAGCAGGGACTGGTTTGCCTTTGAATGGGAGTGTCCTAAGAGCCAGAGGAAGCAGCAGTTGAGGTGGACGCGTCTTCCCCAGGGGTTTACAGAATCCCCAAATTTGTTCGGGCAAGCCCTAGAGAAATTACTGGAACAGTATACCCCAAGAGACGAGGTGCAGATTTTACAATATGTAGATGACATTTTAATATCAGGGAGAGAACAAAATGAAGTAAGAGCGACCAGCACGGAGCTTCTAAATTTTCTAGGAGAAAAAGGCCTGAAAGTGTCCAAAAACAAATTACAGTTTGTAGAGCCCCAAGTCACCTATCTTGGGCACATAATCGGAGAAGGATATAAGAAATTAAGCCCTGAGAGAATCTCAGGCATAGTATCTATCCCAGCCCCAACCACAAAAAGAGATGTAAGAAAATTATTAGGCCTATTTGGATACTGTAAGCTGTGGATAGAGAATTACTCTCAAAATGTTAAATTCTTATATGAGAAATTGGTCCAACCAGAACCTATAAGATGGACAGCTGAAGACGAAAAACAGTTAGAGGAACTTAAAATCAAATTATCTTCAGCTCCAGTGCTAAGTCTCCCTGATCTCAAAAAGAAATTTGATTTATTTATAAATGCAGAAAAGGGGGTTGCCTATGGGGTGTTAACCCAAGAATGGGGAGGACACAAGAAGCCCGTAGCTTACCTCTCGAAACTCCTAGATCCCGTCGCAAGGGGATGGCCAACTTGTCTTCAGGTAGTAGCAGCTGCAGCAGTCCTTATAGAGGAAGCGCAGAAATTAACCCTACAAGGAAGAATCACAGCTCACACACCTCATGACCTCAGGGCAGTATTGAGCCAGAGGGCCCAGCAATGGTTAACTGATTCCAGAATTCTAAAATATGAGGTGATTCTGACAAACGCTAATGATTTAGAGCTTACAATATCCACAAGTTTGAATCCTGCTCAATTCCTCTCAGGAGAACCCACTCCTGCACTAGAACATGACTGCTTAGAAGTCATAGACCTGCAGACAAAAGTCAGAGAGGACCTCGAAGATGTACCCCTGCAGTACGGGAGGATATTGTTTACGGACGGGTCCTCTAGAATGTTAGAGGGGAAAAGAGCATCAGGCTATGCGGTGATTGAAAGCATAGGAGAAGAGAACTTGGAGGTTCTAGAAAAAGGGAGACTACCTTCAAATTGGTCCGCCCAATGTTGCGAAGTGTACGCCCTGAAGAGAGGGCTCGATGCATTAGAGAAAGACAGAGGGACCATATATACGGACTCAAAGTATGCCTTTGGAATAGTCCATACGTTTGGAAAGATCTGGGAAGAACGAGGATATCTGAATTCAAAAGGGAAGGACCTAGTACACAGGGAAATGATAAAACTAGTATTGGAATCCCTGTTGAAGCCCAAAGAGATAGCAGTGGTCCATGTGAAGGGTCATCAGAAAGGGCACACCCTTGAGAAGAGGGGGAACCAATTAGCAGACCAAGAAGCAAAAAGGGCGGCCTTAGGTTCAGAAGAACCAGTTAAGGTGCTAGCGTTAAGCGAAGCTCCAAGAGAGGAGAGGGAAGATGCAGAGCCAATATACAGTGAGAAAGAGCAGAAAATGATAGAGGAGCTAAAAATGCAAAAGGGAAAACAAGGGGAGTGGATAACCTTAGACGGGAGGAAGTTCCTGAATAAGCCCCTAGCAAGAAGAATGCTCACTGAAATACATGAATTAACACATTGGGGAATTCAAGGAATGTGTGACCACTTTTTGAGAGGACATTTGTGCCTAGGAGTATACAGCTTAGCAAAAGCTGTAACTCAAGGATGCACCATTTGCCAGAAGGTAAACCAAAGAGCCATGAGGGAAGCCACACCTGGGGGAAGGGAATTGGCCCTAAGGCCATTCCAGAATGTTCAAGTAGATTTTACCGAGATGCCCCCAGTACAAAATTACAAACACCTCTTGGTGATAGTAGACCACCTCACTCATTGGGTGGAGGCATTCCCCACAAAGAAGGAGACTGCGGAAGTAGTCATAAAGATCCTTCTCGAGCACATAATTCCCCGCTATGGGCTAGTCAATAACATCGACTCAGATCGAGGCCCCCACTTCACTGCTAAAATTTTACAGAAAACAATTGAAGCCCTAGGGATGAAGTGGAGACTTCACACTCCCTGGCATCCCCAAAGTTCAGGAAGGGTGGAAAGAATGAATAGAACACTAAAGAATGTACTAACAAAATTAATTGAAGAAACCCAATTGAATTGGCTCAAGTGTCTACCTCTTGCTCTTTTGAGAATAAGAACTAGGCCTCGATCTGACCTAGGGGTTTCCCCCTATGAGATGATGTTTGGGCTCCCATTCCTATTGACTCCCTTTAGCACTGGGAGTTATCAGGAAGGAGAAACTGCAGCCCAGAAGTATCTAAAAACAATCGGAAAGATCTTAGAAGATCTCCGAAAGAAAGGGTATATCCCCCAAACTTCCCCCCTTGAGTCTAAAACCCATCAGATCAATCCTGGGGATTGGGTGCTAATTAAGTCTTGGAGCAACACCCCACTAACTCCAAGATTTGAAGGTCCCTTCCAGGTGCTCCTGACCACTCACACTGCTGTCCGCACGAGAGAGAAGGGCTGGACTCACATCACGAGGGTGAAAGGACCAGTATCACCACCAAGCGATACTCCAGGCCCAAGCTCTAAAAACCAAGACTCCCAGTGGACTGTTGCTCAGAGTCCAGAACCTTTAAAAATCATCCTCAGGAAGAATCCCAAAGCCAAGTAAAGAACTATACAGACTCAGTAGTATTCAAGTGACATTAGCAAAAAGTTTAAGCGAATTGTTCGCCGGGACTTTGTATGAAGAAATTGTTGTGTTATTATAACACGAGTTAAACAGTTGAAGTGAATTGTTCACTGCAAAGTAGTGAGTTGTTTGTTGTAAGTTTGTATGAGAAGTTAATATACTATTCTGATAAGAGTAGAACCTTGTAATAAGTTAAAAGAACTGTTACTAGGGCCACCCAGAGTTGAAGGACTCTCTCATAGGGCACCCTCCAGGAGGGCAGACCAAAACATTAAGCGGGGACACATAGAAAGAAAAGGACTCTGTAAGCCAAACTTGAGAGCTCCAGGACCCAGGAGGCAAGGCCAGGTGAGACCGAGGATGATGGTTCATACTGGACTCCTGGAGAAACTAGTGATAGTCCTGATAGTGATCAGGCAAGCAAGGGGAGCATGCTCAAAGTGCTATTCCCCCATCTACGATGGGGAGAACCTACAGGCCCTGATCAGAGTCCACACAAATGTGAACCCCATTTGCTTTGACATTGCCCAATTAACCACTTGCCAAGAAGATGGCAAGCAATATTGGCTCGCTAGAAACGCTGCAAATTTTAAGCAGCGCCTGACCGGGGAATGCCCTATCAGAGACTGGTTCTGTATGGAAGAATTGAACAATATAGAAGGAGTTGCTGACTTGATAAAAGAAAAGCCACTGACCATAAGAAAAAGTGAGATAGAAGAACCCCTAAGTAAAAATTTGTTTATAGACCTAATTGAAAAGATTAGCCACGAGCTAAACCTTACAAATTGCTGGGTATGTGGGAGCACTCAAATGGCCGATGTATGGCCATGGGAGGGGACGAGTTTAGCACCCCTTGACATCTTAAGATGGAAATTGATGAGACAGGAACTCCCAAATGAAAAAGAGAGGAGAAAAGAACAATGGGATTTGAAATCTAAGATAATTGGGGAAGAGTGTATAAGGAGGACAGGGAAAAGGTATAAGGTGTTTGTAGGAGCAATGGCTTGCAAAAGGTACCTAATAATAAAAGAAATGAAACAAGAATGGGTCCCTAGAGAGCCCGAAACTTACTGGTCCATAGGAAAGAAAAAGGCAGGGTGCATTTATCATGAAGGATATGATCTACATGAATGTGCAGACCAAGGGATAAACCCCTTCTGGGGAATCAGAGAAATTTCTAAGTATTGGGAGTACCCATATGATGTACAAAACACTTCATGGAGAGCTCCACAGCACCTCTTTTGGATATGCGGGGATAAGGCATATACTCACCTCCCGGGAAACTGGGCAGGCAGCTGCACAATAGGAATTATAAAACCCTCTTTCTTTTTATTACCCCGAGAATCAGGGAACCACCTAGGCATACCCCTCTATGATAACCTAAAGAAAGTGAATAAGAAAAGAAGGTCTGTTATCGACCTGGGGAGCACCCAAAAATGGAAGGGGAAAATATGGACCCCAGAAGAGATAGTAAGAACCTATGGGCCAGCAACCTGGGCTCAAGATGGGTCCTGGGGGTACCGGACACCAATTTATATGTTGAACAGGATCATCAGATTACAAGCTGTGCTTGAAATAATTTCTAATAAGACTGCCTTAGCCCTCGACCACATCAGTAACCAATTGGCCCAAACCCGAGCAGTTGTCTACCAAATTAGGCTAGCAGTCGATTATCTATTGGCAAATGAGGGTGGCATATGCGGGAAGTTTAACTCCTCAGAATGCTGCCTAGAGATTGATGATAAGAGTGAAGTAATTAGAAACATATCAAAAGAGATCAGAAAAATTGCATATGTCGGTACCCAAGAGTGGACCCCTCTCATGAACACCGACTGGTGGGACAATTTTTGGTCATGGAAAGGAGATTGGTGGAAAAAATTAATGTTTGTAGCCATAAGTGCTTTTGCTAGCCTCCTACTACTCCCTTGTCTACTACCCTGCCTGATTCGGACCATAACGTCCGCCGTACAGGCCAGCCTCCAAATCCCCGAGATTAGTACCCAAAAACCCGTGAACATAATGAAACTAAGTCCACATGAAGAAGAGTTAGACACAGCAAAGCAAATGTATGATCAGTATCAAGACCTAAAAAAGGCATATTCCCAAGAGTCAGAGCTAGTTGATTGATGCGGGCGAAAAGCCCGATCAAAGAAATAAAGGGGGGATTGAAAAGAACAAAAACCAGTGCCCCCACAACACTGTATGGGCCACCCAGTTATTGTTTAAATTGTTTAAATTGTTTAAACCCATGTTGAGCACTTACTCTGTTGTCTGTACCCTTGCTGTACTCCCATTTTCCCTGATACCCAAGTTGTATGACCTCCTTCCCAAGTCCCTCCCTTCCCTTTCCGGGTCAGGCCTCTGTTGCTCCCTGCCAGCCTGCCTGTCAAGATCTCAGGACACCGCCCATATGCAAATGAACCCGACCAATGAGAAAAGACACCCAGCATGCTCAGCTCCACCAAAAGGTCGCCGTAACTCAAAAAGCAGTTGACAGGAGAAGCACCCCTAGAGCGAGCCCCAGTGCATCGAGTTCCTGGGAACCCCCGTGAGGGCGAACTCCCGGCCCTGCAGCACAGCAGCAGGAACGACTTGGACCTCCTCCTCGGTGGTGTCCCCAGGCGTCTACAGGGAGCAACGGAGGCGGCGTGCGACCCCCCCCGAGCTTCCCCAAATTTTAATAAAGGCAACAAAAGGAGTAAAAACGATCTCCTGCCCTGTTTATTTTTAACAATCACCGCTTCCCAGCCCCAACTTTCCTGAAACCCCCTCAGTTCAACACTCCAAACGATCCCAGCCCTTCAGGATGGGTTAAACCTTCTCCAAAACCCCACCTGGCCGCTTTGTCACGCAGATCTACCGAGCTGCTCGCAAAAGCTTCATGAATAAATGGAGATTTGCGCCTCCAGCAGCATAAAGGACAAATCTCGACAGCTCAGGAGAGAAATACCAACACTCGCACATGCTCGGACAGCCATAAATCAGGCGAGATGGCCTCGAGCTTCTCTTCCAACATTGTACTCAAATTCACAGCTTGTCCCTTGCAGGAGAACAGGTAAAAAAAAATTCTAAGCCCAGGAAAGGAGGTGCAGAAGCCCAGCAGATTTATGGAGCCAGCAGCCAGTTGTCAGTGGAGAAGTCGTCAGCTTATTCATTAGCCTGCCTCCACACGGGAGAAATAAAAGGGAAAAAAATAAAGAAACGACAAAATCCAGCCCCTGTGACAACGTTTTAACAGCAGTGGTTAAGATTAAAGGCAACCTCCAGACCCTCCCAGCCTCTAAAACACACTTTGATTCCTAAGGTGTGCTTTCATCGTATTTCCCGTGCTTTGCTGTTGTTCACATCAGCATTGCAAAGGACATCTCTGCGGAACTTAAGAGGATTTGGGGGACATCAGAAATACTCGGCACATCCGCATTAGGCTGCTAAAGCCGCTCCAAGTGCGGGGGATTTCTGCCCTGCTTTTCTGCTCCGTTCTGTGCAAAAAGCCGAGGTGAAGATGGGTCAGGCGCATTCAGCACCTGAGTCCCAGTCAATGAGCTGCTAAAGCCTGGCTTAACCCGCTCTCAATGGCAGAGATCCCCACACCTCTGAAAAGCTGGAAATCCCCAGGGAATTGGTAAAAAACAAAGTCTAACAGGTCAATTTCTGAGAGGCAGACAGCCTGGGGAGCGACACCCAAAGGTCTGGAAAGTCGCTTTTTAGAAAAGTCAAGTAACAGAGAAACGAGGAGTTCCAAGCGTTTTTCAAAGGACAGGAGAAATTCTGAAAGGCCCCTTCCAACTGGAGATATTCCTCAATTTCCATCCCTTTGGTACAACGACAGAAAACACGCAGAAATTGAGATGGAAACAAAGCACAAAAAGTAGAAGCTGTCCTCTGCATTGTATCTGCCACCTCAGCAGATGGACACAGCACCGTGTCCCACTGTGCTGTGGGATATTTCTCCAAGAATAAAATTATTTCTCCAAGAATAAGATAATTTCTCCAAGAATTCGGGAAATCCAAGGAAATCCAGGCTTTTTCCCTGAGGGATTCACCTTCCGAACCCTCTTCCCAGGCATTATTCTCATGTGAACGCAAAAAACTCCCCCAAAAAACCCTCCACAAAACCAACCACGTACATTAATAAACAACCAAACATCGAGAAGGTAAAATCTCAAATTTTTTGTAGGTTTCTAGGGAAAGGAGAAGCCTCAGCCCAAATCCAGCCAGCTGAGGAGCATCCACCTCATTCACAGCCTCATGCATGATGTAGTTCCAATTATAAGCAGAGCACTAATGATAACTTTATCCTCCCGCTGATCACCTCTCTTGGGCAGCTCGACATTAACACGAGCTTGTTCTTTCCCAGCTCGTTTAGTGAGCGGGAGCTCATGGAAATCAGCATCTCCTTCAGGAACAATCCACGTGAATAATGATGCCTGGCTCATTTCCACACTGCGGTGATTTATTCGCTGGTTTAGGGCACGGTGTGAAGTTCCCTGACTGGGAACTGGGAACTTCAGTGCCAGCCCCTCCTGTTTGGGGGGGTTTGGTGGCTTTTTTCCCGACACGTGTGGGAGGGAGCCCAGGCAGGTAGAGAATGCCTCGAACATCTTCCTACTCAGGCCTTGGAGATGCCCTCCCTTCGTTTGTCCTTCTCACACGAGCAAAAATGTTCTTTTTATTCGCCGCTCTTCGGGCGAGACCCCCGGAGAGGAAAGGGCTGCAGTGGGAACGTGGGAACGGCGCTGCTCCTTCTGCCACCCTCAGCGTTTATTTATCATTCTGTTGTGCTGATCCTGCTGGGGTTCAGATCCCTCAGCAACCCCAAAACAGGAGGGGACTACTCCCGCTTCTCCCACCTTCAGAATTTATTTATCATTTTGTTGTTCTAGCTCTGTTGAGTTCAGCGTTCAACCATCAGATCCCTCAGCAACCCCCAAAACAGGAGGGGACTGACCCCCACGGGTGCTCCCACCTCTCCCACTCTCAACATTTATCATTTTCCTGTACTAATCCTGTGCTGAACATCATCAGATTCCTCAGCAATCCCAAAACAGGACAGGACTGACCCCACCGGTGCTCCCACTCCTTCCACCTTCAACCTTTATAATTTTCTTGTACTAATCCTGCGCTCAACAATTCCTCAACAACCCCAAAACAGGGCAGGACTGACCCCCACCGGTGCTCCCACTTCTCTCACCTTCAACATTTATCGTTTTCTTGTACTAATCCTGTGCTGAACATTATCAGATTCCTCAGGAATCCCAAAACAGGAGGGGACTGACCCCCACGGCTGCTCCCACTTCTCCCACCTTCAGCTACCCCAAAACAGGAGGGGCTGACCCTCACAGGTGACCCCCAGCTCAGCCTACCTGGGTTCCTGGGCACAGCTCCCACCATGGCTTCCATTGGAATGTTTTGTCCTTCAGGAGAAGCGCTCCACAGCTCCGTGCTGGAGCACCTGAGGAGGGAATGGCTCCCAACGAGCTCGTCAAGCACTCCCACCCCTCACTCAAACCCGCTCGGGGCTCTGGACCAGCCCCTTCCGTTTGTCCTTCCTCCCCCAGCCCATCCTGCTCCTTGCCAGCCTTTTCTCCTGACAATGTTTCTATTTAAATCCATCAGAAGCCGAGGTTAACGACGCCGTTTTTGTTGTCCCCTTTTTCTCCTGTGGAAGTCCCTCTAGCAGAGGCATCCTCACCAAGGGAATGCGGTTCCAGGAGAGGGGAATGGCCCCACAGTGACAGAGAGGAGGTTTAGATGGGATTTGGGAAAGAAATTCCTCCCTGTGAAGATGGGGAGGTCCTGGCACAGCGTGCCCAGAGAAGCTGTGGCTGCCCCTGGAAGTGTCCAAGGCAAAGTTGGACGGGCTTGGAGCGACCAAAGCTTAATATTCCCCCAAATCTCTTCAAGGGATTTCACAGCTCCTTTAGCAAATTATCATGCCTTTCCATAGAAATTCCGATTTCCTCCAGTTTTCTTCCTTGGGAAAAATTAGCAAATCCATCCATGAAGCTTTTCCCACTCCCATTTGTAGTTCGCTGTGGGCTTCAGCCTGTGTAAATAATGTCACGGGCCCATTTCATACCCTCATCCATAAAACGTGCCAGCAGACGAGATCCCGTGGGCACAAACAGTTGTTGCACTGAGAGATCCATAAAGCCAAACCCCTGGGATGTGCAATCTGCCCGGAGCGCTTTGCATTAGCTCTGTGACTTTTTCCAAACATAATGACCTTGGTCATTATTCAAATGACTGCTGCTCAGATTTCATCTCGTCTGTTCCAGAGGCGGTTTTGAAATGGTGTTTCTGTCTTTTCAGGCTCCTGCTGTGGCTCTGGAAGGGGTTTTTAATCCCTGCGGGCAGCAATTAATGATGGGTGATGTGGTGGACAGGTGAGGTGACACCAAGCCCTGCCTGAACATCACAGGCACCACGAGAGAAAAGCTCTGCACATAAAAATCAGTCTGGGCTGTGTTGGAAAGGGAAGGAGGAACGATCTGGCTGACCTTTTGTGCTTGTGTGGCTTCTTCTCTGAGCTCTGTGCCCCGGCCATGCTGGGCTGCTGTCACTGCCTCCCTCCCCAAGTGAACAGCCCAGCATCTCCTGATGGTTCCAGGGCTCTCCAAGATGTTTTAGTGCACCCGAGCTGGGACAGCCAAGGGTTTTAAACCCTTTCTGCTAATTCAGCTCATCTCACCACAACCCTTCACACAGCATCACTGATAGTGACCAGGGAGACAGAGTGAAAAACACAAAGAGAGACATTGCTAGAAAACAAAGTCTAAGCAGGTCAGTTTCTGAGAGGCAGTCTGGGGGGTGACGCCCAAAGGTCTGGAAAAGAGGTTCACTTTCTTGGAAAAATTTAGAAGTTTAGTAAAAAAATAAAAAGAAAGTAGACAAGTAGGAGAGACAAAAGCAAAATATTTCTCGGCCAAGGGTGCCTGGCACAGAACCAGCCAGCGCACACTTCCTAACAAAGAGTTTGTTCTTTAAAAGTATCAGCCTGTTGCATATTTGAAAATTCACATGCATGATTCAAACATTCCTTTTGAGTGTGAATTTCTTTGTTCAGTTTCAATTTCCCCCAACCATTTTACCTGGTAGATCCATCTGTGGGTGGCTCCATTCCGTCTGATAGCACAGGTCCCATAAATTCTTCTCCGGGGTTCTGGTCATCTTCATTTGGACAAGATACTTGATAACAGAAGTTCAATAAATTCTTTTTTTTTTTAGCTTTTTGGTCAGCAATCTTCATGAAGAAATGAAGGGTAACACCTCTTTCTTCTGGTCTGGCTAGTCACAGAAAAAAGCTCCAGTCTTTTACTTCTAACGCTATGTTACCATCATAAAAAATATACATTCATCACATTTCTAACTTTTATTAATAAAAGAAAATACAGCACAATCTTCCCACATTATACATAGATATTCATTTTAATATTTGCAAAAAGCAAACTTTATAATGTGCATTTATAACAAGAGGCCACCTGTGTTCAGCTCTGGAACCCCAAAGGTCAGAAGGACAAGGAGCTGCTGGACCGAGGTCAGAAGAGGCTGTGAAGATGATCAGGGGGCTGAAAACAGGCTGAGAATATTTGGGTTTTCATCCTAAAGAAGAGAAGCTGCAGGGAGACCTCAGAGCCTTTTCCAGTTCCTAAAGGGCTCCAGGAGAGCTGGAGAGGGACTTTGGGGAAGGGATGGAGGGACAGGACACAGGGAATGGCTTCCCACTGCCAGAGGGCAGGGATGGGTGGGATTTTGGGAAGGAATTCTTCCCTGGGAGTTCTCCTTACATTCTCTCTAGATGCTCAAGGCTGATTCAAAGCCCTTTCCTCACGCTCACCCTGGAATCTTTCTCCCAGTGCCCAGGTTGGGATTAGGGACTCCCAGGAAGATTCTTCACACCATGGTGCCCAAATCCTAAATTGGTTTTACCTCTAGGCTGGCCTAGGACTGGTTCCAAGACACCTTCCTCAGTCTCATTCCCTTCCGGCTTCAAATACAGTGCAATGAACACTGAGTTTTGCTTGGGGAATATTCTTTAAAAAATAAATATGCTTGGGGAATATTCTTTTTAAAAAGTTAGATTCTGCCTCATTCAAAAGTATCTTTTATTCCAAACAGGTGCTACTTGCTCAGTGTTACAGCAATAAAAGTTTAACTGGTCTAAGAAACCCATTCTACAAAGTCCAAAGAATATTTTTGCTTCAGGAATATTCTTTAAAAAGCAGGGCTGGAGAGATGGAAGGAAATACAGAATATTTCCCATTTTTCCTGTGAGCTCGTTGCAATATTGTGATCAAATGATTTCTGCTTCTTGTGAGAGACAAATAACATGGAAAAGGTCAGCATCCACATCTAAAGGTGGGAAAGATCACTGAATCCACCACCAAACCATATTCTCAAGCACCACATCCACACGTTTTTTGAACACTTCCAGGGATGGTGATTCCATCCCTGCTCTGGAAGCCACTTCCAATGTTTTACATCCCTTCCAGGGAAGAATTTTTTCCCTAATATCCAATCTACAAACAATGATTAATTTCTCTCAACTTTTCAGTGCCCATGCTTGAGCTAGAACTGGGTTCAGCTCCTCAGTGAGTAAAAGCCAAATCCTCAGGCAGCACCTTGGGGAGCTTTAAAGGATTTTCCAGGAATTGTGGATTTGGGTTCAGTGTCAGAAGAGCTGCTGGTGCCCTGGGTTAAAGGAGTAAATAAAGATTTTTTACCTCTCTGGATGTTAAATCCCTCCTGGAAACCTGGCCAGAAGTGGGAGTAAGGCTGAAGGTTTGTGTTTCTCTCCTTGAAAAGACTGGAAGCAGCTGGATTTTCATCCTGTTGCAATCCCAAGGAGGACAATGCAATTATCCACCTGAGTGCTAATTGCAGGAGTCAGCCAGTTGTGCACAAATGGGGATATTTATTACCCATAATAGATGGGTCTGGAGGCTCAATCCGTGCCAAGCAGCTGTTTGTTTTCCAGGAGACAGCTGTTCTTGGGACTCAATTCCTGGTTTTTCCAAATGTCACAGGGAGAAACGTGGCATGTTAGCTCACAGTTGCATAAACTGCTCCCTGGAATTAATCACATTTCAGAAAACCCCACACAGATTTGCATTATTAATGAAGATTACTCATTATCATCTCGATGTTTTACGCTGTAACCTGACAAAAACTACATTCAAAAGTGACTTTGAGCCAGCACAAAGCTATTTTTTTTACTCTTAATTTTCATGGCATTGGAAGCTCCATGGTAAGTCTCAATTGTAAGTTTAGATTCTGCCTCATTCAAAAGTATCTTTAATTCCAAGCAGGTACTGCTTGCTCAGTGTTACAGCAATAAAAGTTTAACTGGGATAAGAACCCCATTTTATAAAGTCCAAAGAAAAAGAGATAGAGACAAATAAATTAAATTAAAATGCCAGCCTACAGCGAGGACAAGAAACACTTTCTACATGGCAAATAAAGAAATAAATATTAAAAAATGATTTTTTTCAAAATGCAAGTCTGTTCCTTCTCATTGAAAGACGTAATTAATGCCTTTGAAAGCACCGTGGCAAAACTGCCAAACCAAAGTGGGAGCTTTTCAGAAAAGAGGTGAAAATTTGGGCTCTAAATCATCTTAGCTTGGCCCAGGTCAGAGGGGATCATTGAAAGATCGAGTCCCTTTTTCAATGTCTCAGGAATGAGCTTTTCTTCTCTGCCTGGTCCTCATTTGGTTTGTACAATAAAAGCTGAGTTTTCAAATTTGAACTCCATGATCTATTGAAGGAGCATTTTTAAACTTAACATGGTTTTACAATAGTTTCATAAACCCCCAAGAGAACGGACAATTTTCTTGCCATTATGCCAAGCCTGCCTTCTAAAAAATAAAAAAAAAATCTTCATTTTAATTAAAAAAAATGAAATGAGACCACATAAATAGCAGAGAGGACACCTTCCACCATCCCAGGGTGCTCCAAGCCCTGATGTCCAACCTGACCATGGACAATTCCAGGGATCCAGGGGCAGCCACAGCTGGAATCCTGGAACCCTGGGCACAGAGAATTCCAGGCTTTCTGTGCTGCCAGGCACTGACCCCCAAGCAAACACTGCACTGACCTGAGGCTGTGGAGAAGCTCCCAAAATTGAGTGACAGTGCTGGGATTGTGGGTGTGCAGTTTGAATAGAAGTGTGTGATAGCACAGGGTGCAAAACTGAGAGTTTAAGGGTTTAGAATACAGTAATAGATATAAAAAAATAGATTCAAAAATAAATATTATATATAATATACATGATATACAAGTATATATAATATATAATATATATATAATATATTATATATAATATATTATATAACATTATCTAGAATATATAATATCTATAATATATATTATATATATTATATATATATAAAATATATATAAAGCAAGGTGGAGGTTTTAGGGCAGAGGCCAGTCCTTCTTTTTCACCTTCTTCTCCACAGCTCTGGGTGGGATTTTGTAATTGGGTAGAAAAGTCCACATTGTGGGCCAGGGCTGGTTGGTTATTGGGTTAAAGTAAAACTAATTTAGGTGTCATTTCATAATTGGACAATTTACCTTTAAAAGGCCTTGTAGAGAGACAGATGGGGGCCAGTTTTACTTTGTTAGCCAGAAGTTCTGTAGAACTCAGGGCTTGTCTGCAATAGAGATAAGAATTAATAAACATCTGAGTCCAAACACAAAATATTGTCTGAGCATTTAATCCCAGCTCCGACAAAAAAAGATAAAACACAACACTCCCAGGGAAAAATTCCTGCCAAAATTCCATCTAAAACCATTTTCTCTCATTTTGAAGCCCTCCCCTTGTTTGATCACCACAGTCCCTTCCCTCTTCACCTTCCCTGGAATGCCACTCTGAAGTTTCCACACAACCTCCTCTTCTCCAGGCTGAACATTCCCAACTCCCTGGGGCTGGAAGGACCCAGGATCTTTCCATGGATCATCCCATGGAACCACCCTGGGAGAAGGAATCCTCCTGTGGGGATGGGGATCCGCAATCAGCCATGGGAGGAAAAGCTGCTGGGGACAGCAGCTGGGCTGGATTCAAGGGAAGATGGAGCAAGGGGAAAAAGAATGGCTTGGAAATGAGTAGCTGCTGTAAAAGATACAATAGAAGTTCTTAAAATGACTCCAAGACACTTTAAATATCCTGTTGGCTCATCCATTAAAATAACATAATTGATTGAGCCTGTTCCAATGAACTATGAACTTCAAGCATTTTTACTTCTGGCTACAGCTCCTTCGTTCAGCATAAAAAATGACAGATCCGTGATTTCTATTTTTAGCCAGGATTTTAGCTTCAAAATAGCAAAAATACAAGCAGTGAAAAGAGGTTTTCTGCTTCCATCCTACTCACTCTTCATGGGTTAATTCTTCATTAGCATCAGCGCTGAAGGGGAAACCAGCAGCACGAGGATAGAAATATTAATGTCTCCATTTGGGAGCATTTTAAACATGATTTCTTTTAAGTGCTATTGCTCTAAAGGGTCACTTAAACGCATGTATTTACATATAGAAGAGAGAGAATATTTTGGCATGGATTTCCATGGCATTAATGTACAATATTTTTGCTGCCCTGTAGAGTTGTGGTTCGAACAGAGAGTGGGAAGTTAAACGTTGGCAAAAGCTGTGGCAGAGGTTTATTTAGTCAGATGTTCCTACAGGGCAACCTTGGAGCCTTGGGCAGGCAGGAATATAGATCTGATCCTGGATATGCACTCACTAATGGGATAAGTTTGAACTTAATTACCTGCTTGTACTTTCAATTATCTGACTGAGCGTGCGAGCGTGGGATTTTCTGCACCCAGGGCCTCAGGGAGCCCTGGGAAGGATGCTAACACACATTCCCACATTGCTCTGGCTGATTCCTCCTCCTGGTTCCCCAAAATCAAATCATTTTAACAACAACAACAACAACAACAAAAAAGCATTTAATCCTTCTTCCTATTTTCCTGGCTCCTATTTTCCAGGGTGATTTTGGGATTGAGGCACTAAACTGAGTGGGAAATTGGCTCAGTTCAGCTCTTGGTTTTGCTCCAGACTGCTCGTGTCACACCAGGGAAGTCATTTAACCTCATGGTACCTCAGGTCCCATCTGTGTTGTGGGAAAAACACAACCTGCCCAAGAGACACCAAAAAAAAAACCTGAGGAGAGTGTCAGACACAACAGCAATCTGGCCTGGAGAAATACACAGGCTGCAAACTGCTTGGCATTCCCCTCTGTTTATAATTCACAGGTGGCTACTTCATCACCTTTAGCTCTAAAGGATAATTCACATCAGCACCAGGAGGAATTAAACAGCAGGACCTTCATTCTGAAGGGGTTTATACACACCTTGCTCTGAGATGCTGTGGGTCTAAAAAGCCACAAAAATGCAAAGCAACGGGGAAGGAGATTCTGTGCTTTTAACTAATTCAACAGCAATGCTTAATTCCTGGCGCTCCTAAAGGCCATTTTCTTCTAAAATCCACTGCTTTTAGCTTTAAAACCTGGTAAAACACACAAAGTAAATAGCTGATAGCATGTCTGGGCTGTACTCACTGCTGGGATTGTTCAGGAGAGCACCAAGTTTTCTGAGGGAGTTTTTAACTTGCAGACCACGCTGGAAATGCCCCATGCCTGAATTTTGGAGTGGTTCATCTTCCCTGATGACCCAGCAGTGCCTTGGCTTGTTCATCAACTGATCCAACTCAATAAAGCAGAGGCAAGAGTGCATTAATGAGAGGCAAAGGTGACGTGGGTGATTCTGCCCTGCCCTGAAAAGGGAAAACCAAAGGGAATGTGCAGAGCTGGTTACTGGAGGTCACAGGCTGGCTGCTGTCCATGGCCAGCCCAGCCATCCAGCTGCCCCCAGGCTGGAATTGATAAGGTTGGAAAACATCTCCCAGGTCAGCAAGGCCAAGGTTACCCCAGCAATTCCACAGAACCCAAGTGCCACATCCAGCCTTGGGGCACTTCCAGGGATGGAAGCTCCACCCCTGCCCTGTGCCAGTGCCTGATCATCTTTTTAAGGGAAGAAATTTTCCCTAAAATCCACCCTGAGCCTCCCCTGAGGCCATTCCCTCTCCTCCTGTCTCTGTTCCCTGGCAGCAGAGCCCGACCCCGCAGCTGTCCCCTCTTGGCAGGGAGTTGTGCAGAGCCCAAGGGCCCCCCTGAGCCTCCTTTTCTCCAGGCTGAGCCCCTTCCCAGCTCCCTCAGACCCTCCTGGGGCTCCAGACCCTTCCCCAGCTCCATTCCCTGCCCTGGACTCGCTCCAGCCATTTTGGAATCCCTGGGCACAGAGAATTCCAGGCTTTCTGTGCTGCCAGGCACTGACCCCCAAGCAAACACTGCACTGGCCTGAGGCCGTGGAGAAGCTCCCAAAATTGAGTGACAGCGCTGGGATTGTGGGTGTGCAGTTTGAATAGAAGTGTGTGAGATCACAGGGTGCAAAACTGAGAGTTTAAGGGTTTAGAATACAGCAATATAATATATATATATATATATAAAGCAAGGTGGAGGATTTAGGGCAGAGGCCAGTCCTGCTTTTTCACCTTCTTCTCCATGGCTCTGGGTGGGATTTTGTAATTGGGTAGAAAAGTCCACATTGTGGCCAGGGGTGGTTGGTTATTGGGTTAAAAGTGAAAATAATTTAGGTGTCATTTCTTAATTGGACAGTTTGTGCTTAAAAGGCCTTGTAGAGAGAGAGAGAGATGGGGCTCCATTTTTAGTTTGTTACCTAGAAGTCACCGCTTGTGAGACTGTAATACAGATAAAAATTGATAAACATGTGAATCCAAACAAGAAATACTGTCTGGAGCATTTAATCCTGATTTTGGCAGGAAAAAGAAGATAAAAAGCAACAAATCCCCTCATGGGGAAGCCCAAAAACCAGTGCCCATCTTTTGGCCATGGACTGGTGAAACTCCTCTGGGCAGGACCAGGTGAAGAAGAGCCAGAGATGTCTCCAACCCTGACAAGGAAACAGCAGCCACAGCTGATAAAAACAGGACAGATTCCCATGGATGTGATGGAGCAGATTTATCCGTGGGACTCCTCTTTGTGGTGGGAACTTCTGGTGGAATGAGAGTAGAGGAAGGACGGACAGGACACAGCCTTGGGCTGTCACCTCAGGCTGCCTCTCCCATCCCTCCCAAATTCAGGTTGGAATGAAGGGATGGGCCCAGATGTGAAAGGCAAGAGTCAGACAAGGAAAAAATGATGGGGCTGAGAGTTTGTGAAGGGTTTTCAACCCAGAAGTGAAGAATAAGTAAAAACAGACTTGGTAAAAGAAGTGAAAATGAAAGGCAGAAATAAATTAAATTAAATGCCAGCGTACAGCGAGGGCAAGTAACACTTTGTACATGGCAAATAAAGAAATAAATATTTTAATTTTTTTTTCAAAATGCAAGTCTGTTCTTTCTCATTGAAAGAAGGGATTAATGTCTTTGAAAGCACCATGGCACAACTTTTCCTAAACAAAGCCTGAGTTTTTCAGAAAAGAGGTGAAAATTTGGGCTCTAAATCATCTTAGCTTGGCCCAGGTCAGAGGGGATCATTGAAAGACCGAGTCCCTTTTTCAGTGTCTCGGGAATGAGCTTTTCTTCTCTGGTCCTCATTTGGTTTGTACAATAAAAGCTGAATTTTCAAATTTGAACTCATGATCTATTGGAGGAGCATTTTTAAACTCAATATGGCTTTACAATAGAAAAAATGATGGGGCTGAGAGTTTGTGGAGGGTTTTTAACCCGGAAGCAAAGAATAACTAAAAATAGGCCTGGTAAAAGAAGTGAAAATGCAGATTTTTCTCAGCCAAAGCTCAGTGGTGCTGGAGCCACAGCTCCTTCTGCAGAAGCCACGGGGAGACTCAGGGTGGTGCTTCCAGAGCTGCAGCTGGGATTCAAACCAAAGCCCAAACATCAGCCTCAAAAACAGCCTAACAAATACCTGCCTCAAACTGGGAGATGTAATGAGGCATCCTTTGTAACACACACAGAGCCCTGCAGGAACTGGTGTTTATGGAGCTCTGGAAGAATGTTGTGATTTAAATTTTATACATTTTCTTTGCATTTATCCCGGAATGCAAACAGCAGCGCTTTGGACTTTGTTCCTGTCCTCATCCAAAATGCACGTTGGATTTCTGCTTCTAATGAATTATTCTAATTAAAGCCATTGTTTTTATTTGTTAGCCTGGGTTGCTGTCACTTCTTCAGGTTTTGGCTTTGTTGAAATAACAAAAAGTCCTTGAGCTGATCCAATTTATCGTTCTTAAAATTTAATCACAGTTCCCCAGAACTTACAACAACAACTAACAAGAGAGGAACTTCTCCCATATTCCAGCCTGCACAAATATTTTTCCTTGATGTCACCAGAAGATTTTTCAAGAGCAGAGCAATTTTAAGCTGGAATATCTGAATTTAAAGAGGATTTTTCCTGTAGATGGAATAATCAGGGGTGAATATTGTGAAGAAGGAGAAGGAGTGGTAGGGAGAGGCTGGAGCAGGGATGGAGTGGTGGAAAAGGAGGTGGGAGAGGGCAGCCAGCAGTGAAATTTTGGAGAGCAGGACAAGAAGAGGCTGCAGGGTTTGCTGCCAAAACCTGACCAGAAGGAGTGTTGGTGATTTAAACAGAGGAGTGGAGATAATTTATTGTTATTGTTATATTTAATAAGTGCATTGTGGAAGGAGCCAGAAGAAAGAGGAATGGAGACAGCTGGAGGGCTGATTTACAATGACATTTGAGGACGAGAGAATACTGAGAGAACAGCAACTCAGTTGGGGGGAAGAAAGGAAAGACAGAAGGAGATGGTGAAAAAAATCAGATTTGAAGGTTATGATCAAGAATTCCTGTACCTTGTAACTAAAGCAGAGGAGATTCATGACCTCAAGTACCTGCTCTGTAGTAAACTAGAGAGAAATATCTTTGCTATTCATGAGTTTGAAAAGATAACGTGGAATAAATTACCAATTTAAATCTGGATTCAGCAGCTCCTTAAATGCATTGCATGTACAATCTGAATCTCCAGTACAGGCACCCTTTCCCCCATTTTTTAATCATTTTTAAGCAAAATTCAGATTTCTCTTGCAGCATTTTCCTTCTTTTTTATCTTTTCTATGCCAAACACAGAGTGCTAGAATAAAAATTGATATTTATCATTCTAGTCCCAAAGTTCTGTTTTGTGTCAACCTATATTTAAGTTTCTTCCACTAAGGCTATGAGGTTTTCGTATTTTATATGAAATATTTCATATTTTAGGCTGCTACTGGTCTTTCTCTGATTGCTAATAAAAACATGTACCCAAAAGCAATTATATACAGTAAAGAAGGAATATAATTGCATCTAACAATGGCAAAAAATGGATTTTTTAATGGCTCTCTACCACCTTTAGCTTTATTTTAGCCAGAATTCACCTTGTTAACTGCAAATACAAAGGTTGGACTTAATGATCTTGAAAGTCTTTTCCAGCCTTAATGATTCTCTGATTCTAAAGACGTGTGGTCAGCTGTGACTCAAATCCTCATTCTTCAGCCCACAAATTACAAATTAATCTCCAGGGGTTTTGTTCTGAGAGTTTTACCTTCCCTGGACCCCAAAAGGGAGGAAAAAAATCACTTCTCTAATATCACTGACACAACTCCTGTAATATATTCCCCTAGAGAGATAAATTATTTTTTATCCTCACTAATGACACGGCAAAAAAAAAGGAAAATGGGCGAATTTCACCCAAATGAAATTAGGAAATCAAATACAGCAAATTTCACCCAAATGAAATTAGGAAATCAAATACAGCAAGTAGAGACATTAGAGATGTGAATGAGAATGAACTCAAATGCTTCAAAATAACATAGCTTTGGAAAAAAAAACCAAAATAATGATTGGAAGCACATTAATGGGAGGAAGGGAATGTAAATGTGGATGTGCTGGAGCGATGAGCACTGACTGATGGAACATCCCTCAGCTGGGGCAGCAAACACGAGGCTCTGCCAGTGAAAGGGCACCAGGGCTCAGCTAAATGAGCCAAAACCCAAACTGCTGGGCCACAGAAATCAAGTTTTCACATCTCCAGCGAGTCTCGGAGCTCTGCGATCGCTTCCGCGCGCGCTGTGTGACAGCGGTAAAAAATGAGGATAAATATTATTTTGCTCTCAAACACTGGCAGCAACACTGAGGGAATCAGGACTCCTTTGATTAGCACAGAGTGCTAAAGGATGGCATGGAGAGGGGATTTGTGCATCTTTTAAGATAAGCCCCACTGAGGGTACAAATTGTTCCTCAGTAAAAATCAGGTGACCACAGAGTATCCAAACTATTTACAAGATACAGAAATAATTACAGAAAAATCCTTTTTTTGTGTGTGTCTACACATGGTTGGTCAGCTCCTTAAACAGAGAATTATTAATATTATGGTCAGCTCGTTAAAACAGAGAATTATTAATATTAAAACACTCTAACATTTAGAATTGTCTCTCACCTCAGTGCTTGTTTCCCTCAGTCTCCTTTGAACCATCTCAGCCGCAAGATCTGTCTCACACACTTTGAAGCTTCTGCAAAAAAAAAATTGGTTTTTGTTTCATCCTAAGGAGTTGCCACAACTTGGTGTTGTGCTAATATTTGATTTATGGGGTGGGAAATGTTTCAGGAGACACAAGAAGCAACTTGTTGGTAGAAATTCAACACGTCGTGGGTCTGAGGCACCAGTGATTTGTGTTATTTGGAGGGACATCGCTTTGATTCCTCTCCAAACAAGCTGGCAGCAATGAAAATAGAAATTTACTGACACAGACCTAGATATGTTCGTTAGAAAATTCATCCAACAGAATGGTATTTTTTCAGTCTGAGGGTTGGAGTTTAAAAATTAATTCAGGGCAGCATCAGTCATTGCTTCATTAGCAGCGAGATCAAGATTTTGGGAGAGGGTTAAAGAAACATAAAAATTTGGTTGATTTGAGTAGAAATCAAAATTTAAATCTCCTGGACAATCCTCAGGATCTGCCAGGCATGACAGAAGGGCCATGGAATTGCAAAAGTGAAAAATGGAAATACAAAATGAGACAAATTCTGCCCCAGCGCTCTCTGGGCTCCCACATTTACTGATTTACAGATCTGTCCTCTCCTCATTTGTCACTAAATTTTATTGCAGTACAAATGTAAGAAATAAAAATCAGATGTGCTCTGGTTTATGGGTCAGAAATTTCCCTCAGAGCTCAGAAGAACCTTCACCATGACCCCGAATGCCGCATGATGATGATTTTAGCCACGGTTCAATAAGCAAGACTAAATTTAAGATGTTTTGTGGGTTTTTTTTTTATAAACAGATCCCGACTGCAACAACATGAAACTCACAGTTCTCATTAAAATGACAACTTCAAAGAGCAGGGTTTAACTTGCAATGAGTTAGACCTTGAAGGAGGCCAAAAACAGAGCAGGAGCCTCAGCAAACAATGAAATCCTTCAATCCTTCAATGAAATCTTCCCTCAGGCAGGCTGGGTTTGGGGTTTGGGATGAAAAGGGCTGGGAGCTCATTGGGATGCCTTGGGAAGGCTGAGCTGGAACAGAGACTGGACAGAGCAAAGAGAATAAAGTAGAGATTTATTGAAAGGCCTTTAGGGTACACCTTAGGCAGGACAGGGCCTGCCAGGGCTACACCCAAGGCGGACCTAAAATGGGACAAAATGGACCCAAAATGGGCACAAAATGGACACAAATGGACACAAAATGGTCACAAAATGGTCACAAAATAGACCCCAAATGGACACAAAATGGACAAAAAAAAAAATGGCACAAAATGGTACAAAACAAAATGGCACAAAATGGACCAAATGGACCAAATGGTCCAAAATGGACCTGACCAAATGGACACAAAATGGCTGACGGTCACAAGGTCTCACACTTTATAAGTTTTGGTCCATTTGCATTTTGGGTTTCATTGTCCAATTCCAGCTCCAGGCTGGGAGGTCCCATCCTTCTTGTTCCTCCCTCCAGCCACCCTTGTTTGTGCTGTTGGGCTGAAAGTTGTCCTTGGTGTGCAGCAGGGCCAGGATTTGTTTTGTGTCCCTGCTGTGTGCAGAGAGCTGAGTGACACTGACTGTGAGCTCAGAGCTGCACCCTGGGCAGCACAGAACCTGAAATACAGCAAAGCTCAAACTTCAGGCATCAGTTGGGATGAGCAGTCCTGTAATCTGACAAATCACACCGAAGAATTGAAATAATTTTAAAATGTATGTTCTTGAATTGTCAGGAAAAAATAATTCATGAGAACAGTGCAGGGTTTTTGCTCTTCCCTCCCATGGCAGTGGTTTATCCATGGCTGAACATTCATTATCAGCTTATGTTCATTATTATCAGTGTTTGCTCCCAAAATCACACCAAAGAATGAGGCAGAAAATGAAGCATTTTCCATTCGAGAAGAGAAGACAGAAAGAAAAGCAAAGACCTCTTCAAAGCTGATGAAAAAGAGGGGGGTGTTGATGGTAGCAATAAACAGCTCAAATTCTGCTCGAATAAATTCAGCCTCAGATGATACCAAAAAAAACCTCCCAAAACCAAAAACATTCATTTTACAGTCTGTAATACAATTGTTTTTCACCTCTGCTCAAGAGGCTCAGCCTCCTTGATTGATGCAGATTGATGAGCAAACACGGTGGTAAATACATCGAGTGAATTTAGATCTTCACTGAAAAATCAGAATTTCTTTTGTCTCCGAGCAAAAGATCCTAAATGAGATTTAACTTCAGCTCCTGTAACACATTTACCTATGGAAAGTGATATAAATAATGTTTCTAGAGCATGGGAATGTATTATTGGTTAAAGATGCAGGTGCATAATTTAGTGTGTGTCTTAAGACCAAACTTATAATTATAACTCTAATGAAAGAAGTACTTTACAGGTCATTAAAAATAATTTTAAAAGTATTTTCTTGTATTATCAAAAAAAATTCATTAGAACAGCGTGAGGCTTTCTGCTCCTCCCTTAATTGGCAATAGTTTATCAATTGCTGGACACTTATTATCAGCTTATGTTAATTATTATCAATATTTGCCCCCAAAATTAACGAATTCCATGAGCTAAGCAATGATTTGCCCTGGAAAAGGTCAATATTTTACTGAAAAAAAGGATTCTCTGCAAATACTTGTGAGCTGGAGAGGTTTTCCTGTTGGTTTGAGACAGGTGAGTGGGAGTTCACAGATGCCATTTCTGGATTATCTAAACATGGTTCCCTGTCTCTTTAATGGGTTTTGCTGATCTTTTTTTTTTCCAGTTGGTTTGATTTTTAATATCATTTTTTCCCTCGGGATGTTTTCCCACCTGGTATTTTTGAACAGAATTTTGAACTAAATAGAATTGCAGACTCACGGAATGGTTTGGGTTGGAAGGGACCAGCCAGTTCCATCCCCTGCCATTGGCAGGCACAAAATATCCTCGAGGAATTTTCTATTCCAACATTCCTCACTTTTCCAAGGCAGAGGGTGATGGTGAGGGAAGAGTTGCAGGGATGAGACCTCCAAAAAAAAAAATTAGATATTCCACACTGCCAGAGGGAAATCCCTTCAATTCCAATCATTAAATACCTTAAAACTCCGAAATTTCTATTTTAATTTCATTTTTGACAACAGTGTTCCCAGCTGAGGGGGCCACATCCTTTCCAAAGCACCAGCAGGAATTTGGGATAACATCGGGATTGCACAAGGAAGAAGCTCTTGAGAAAGAATATTAATAACTAAAATTGAAATTCAGGTGATTCAAAATTTGAAAGATAACTCAGCAAATCACCATTACTCACTGTTAATTACCATAAAACACCGATTCAGGAGAAATCTGGAGATAAATATTATGATTATAAGCACTTCTCAAGATTCATGGTGCAGCAAATCTCTGCATTTTGTGTATCTCATTAATAATAAAAAAATCTTTTGGCAAGGCTCAGCTATTTATTTCAAGGGCCCTCGTTATGTTTGTTAAATGTTTAATAAATATGCTAAAAAATGAATTTAAAATGAACTAAAAAGGAAGGGAAAATGTTTGGTTTCTGCATGAACACAGAACCTAAAGAGTCACAAGGACATTGAGGAACAGTAGTAAAAATGAAGATTTTTCAACATATCAATAACAGGGATTAAGAGAACAATGTAATAAAAATCTGCCTCGGATTAAATGTTTCATGTATATTAAAATGAATATTTAAATATTTATACATTTTTAAAGTATTTTATTTATAAATATATAAAAGTATATTATTTATGGAATTGGAAGATCTGCCACCTAGTCTTCAAAACATCAAGAGCAGACAAAGATGAAAGAGGAGATTTAAATAAATTTTAGCATTATTTAGGTTTAGTGTTTGGTCAGATAAAGTAAAACAAAATCCAAAGATTTGGTATTAGTAGAGGTATGAGGGACTATGAGCAGCTTAAATAAAGGCCTGGAAAAATCAGAACAAATGTCTAAAAAATGCATCCCAGGGACTGAAAATTTGGGAAGGGAAATGAGCAAGAGGAGAAAAAGTCCAGGAAAGCAAGCACGGAAAAGGATTGGAGAAAGGACAGGGGGAAAATGCAGCTCCAAAGATTTATGCAAATACAGACATAGGTGAAACCATCAACATTAAAGCTGAAGGAATAAACAAGGTGGGAAAAGTCCTGGAAGGTGGAAATTCACCTCCTGAATTCCAGTTGGGTTTATGGCCTCGTCTGATAATGAAACTCAATCCATTAAAAACTGACAGTGCTAACCTGTGAATGTATTCCTGTAAGGATTTCACCATTCATTTCTGAGTATTTCCAATTAAAATCAGATTAATTTTTAACCACGGCTTAATGTAATTTCATATTCCAACAGCAGTTCGTTCTTCCTTTCTTTCCTTCCTTCTTTCCTTCTTTCCTAGCAGCTCCAGGTGAAATCCCCACAACCTGGGCCTGGTTTTCCTAGGAAATAATGGGAATATTTTCTCATAGGCTCACTCCAAGTGAAGGGAATCCTTTCTGTGGCCCTGGTGGAGGGAAGTGTGGCTAATTAGTTCTCTGTGCTCACACTAAATGACCTTGGGGAGGTGATAATTGCAGTGAGTGTGTGTTAACTTTAAGATAACCTCTGAAAATGGCCTGGAGGAATATGGATTCCATAGGGAATATTCCATTTGAACATTTCCAGGAGCTGATCCGTGCTTTGGTCATTGCTGGGATCACCCTGTGCTGGGGTGAGGAGCTGCTCTCACCCCTGCTTAAAAATCTCATTTCATTAACAAAGCTCCTCCATGCTTTGATTTCTTGATGTCCTTAATGACTCTAATTGTATTCCTGAATATTGAAACATTTTTACATATCTGAATTAAAAAAAACTATTTTAGAATCATTACCTGTTCCTCACAATAAGATCCACAGCGGCCTCTGAGCAAGGAAATAAACCATGAAGTGAGATCATCCCTGGAAGATTGGAAGGGCAAGGAAAGGATGGAGGATTTTCCCTTGCATCACATCCATGGGAATCTGTCCTGGTTTTATCAGCTGTGGCTGCTGTTTCCTTCTCAGGGTTGGAGACATCTCTGGCTCTTCTTCACCTGGTCCTTTGCACTCCCCAGAGGAGTTTCACCAGTTCATGGCCAAAAGATGGGCACTGGTTTTTGGGCTTCCCCATGAGGGAAGGGAGCTGGGGAAGTCTCAGTTCTCGGGCTGATAATCCCCCGAGATGTTGTCTAAAAGTCCTTCTCCCAAGCCCCGGTGCCAGAAGAGAGAGTCAGGGTATGTCTGTCTCAGCCTTCAAGGATGTTTATTATTTCTTATCTGGTACATTCTGTTCTCACCCGATGAGGGTGCTGGCTGCAGTGCTGGTTGTCTCCAACTACCCACCCAGAGGCAGTTGTAATCTTTTATATTTTGTACCACGTGTTCCATGTTTGCAGATAAATACCAACACCTATCACCTGTGTTAGACACTGCACTTCTGTGCTAAACCAATCCAAAAGTGCCACCACCACAGCAGAAGATGGAGGGCAAGAAAAGAAGAAGAAGCAGAAGGACAGGGACACGCCCAGATTCCTCCATTTTGCTCCTTGAACCCCCATTAAACCCCAAATTCTACATCTGCACCCGGTGATAAATTAATACTGTTCTAATCAAACTTCGTGGTTTGTCTCTGGAGCCCTTGCCAGGGTCTCGGATCACCCAGGGCAGCCAAGGGATGTGCTGGGTTCTGACAGGGAAGGGGCTGGATTCTCCCTCTGACCAAGTCAATCCCACCCTGGCACTCAGGAGAGGAGCGAGAGGAGCCCCAAGGACAGACCTCACCCAGGGGTGCTTCATCCCTGCCCAATTTACCCACAGACTCCAGCCGTGTGTGCTCAGATAAATCAGATCTGCAGAGCACGAATCCGGCAGGATAATCTCTGCATAAACAGGAATTTACATACGAAATGTTGGAGCTGTTGCCACAAACATCTGGAGCTCCATCCTCTGCTGCCTCGCTTCCCAGTCAAAGCTGAAAAGATTAAATCCGAGTTCCAGATGAGGATCAAAGTTGAACTTTAAACTTCTCAGCCAGGAAGGCAGTCCCAAGGTGCTGCCCGGCTCCTGCAGGGATATTTTTCCCTGGTTACAGTGGCAAGAAACCTCCCTGTAAACAGCTGGGAACAGCTTGGGAAAATGGTTAAAAGAAACGCGAGTTTTCCTAAAAATCGGGAGTGAAGCAGGCACCGAGGATGCCACAGCTCAAGAAAGGATAAAGGATATCAAGTTTGGATAAAGCTCTCGGGCACAGGGTGGGGTTGATGGGGCTTCTGGGGTTGGCTCCATCATCCCTATGGGTCCTTTCCAGCTCGGGATATTCCCAAATTCCTGGTGCAAACCAGCAGTGCCCCGCTGGTTTGAGGTGTAGGATATAAATGCACAGCTCCATGTGCATCCCACAGCAAGCTGGGGTGGATAGCCGGAATATATATTTAGTTCTTATCTTGTGGAGTGACTTTTAATGACATTTGGAAGTGCTAAGGCACTCGGAGGCTCGGATTCTTTATTGGTCCCAGTGTTTCCCTGCAAGCAGTTGCTCAGATATTCAACATCTCTCTGCCAGGGCTCACAAAACAAACACTGAGCCCACTTGATAGGAGGCAAATGTTTGATGTAATTCTGCTTCAATTAGTTTGTTCTCGGCACCTTTACACGTTTATCTGCATCCAAACCTTCACGGTGCAGCAATTATTTACCTCGTCTTCTAAGTGTTGAGTCTTGAGGAACTGGTTCAGTTTCGGTTCTACCTCTGCTCTGGGGGAGCTGGGGATGTTCACCTGGAGAAGAGAAGGTTCCAAGGAGATTTTAGAGCTCCTTCCAGTGCCTAAAAGGGCTCCAAGAGAGCTGGAGAGGATTTTGGGAAAAAAAATATGCTTTCAGCTTCCCTACCAAGGCAAAGGCTTAAGACGACAGAACCCAGAATTCATCAAACCCTCAGATTCAATAATGAAAAGAGAGTTGGTGTTCCATGAAAATCTCAGAAAGCCACCATAAGTTCTTCTGCTTCAAAAATAAAACCTTAAATGACTTCCCAGAGCATTTTTCCTACAGAAAATGTTTGTCTTAGCCCACCTCCCTGAGAAACGAATAAACCCTCCCAAATCCACACGGCCTCCACTGGAAACATCCAAGCTCCAGCTCTCAGCTCCTCTCCAGTCCTGACAAGCAGCACAGCCCCCAGCCAGGGTGGGATCATTTCAATATTCACCCGTCCCGTTCTTCTCTAAAATTTTAAGTTTTGAGACAACTGAGGCACTTTTAAAAGGCCAAGAGCTCGTCCTGCTGTGGTGTGAAGATTTCTCTCCACCACCACCGCCACCCTTGGTGGCTTTGCTACTGAGAGGATTTTGGTGTTTTGCTTAGGAATGAGCCAAATAAAGAAAATGTGACAGCAGTGCCTTGTTTCAGCAGGGGAAACTTCACATGGACATTTTTACTATTCTAGTCTTCAACATCTGATTTTATTCTTGAAGGAGCTGATAAATTCCCAGCTAACTGAATGGCCCATCTGCCCGTGAAGTCAGCTTTTAACACCACGGAAATTCAGTATTTGCCCTGAATACTGCAGCCTAAACACAGAACCCGCAAAGGTGCCAATCAGCTGTGTGGGGAAGCCAATTATTTTCCTCTTGCAAGCTGATTTGTATTATAATTCAAAACGAAAACACAATGATTCCAGCAGTCTTTCTTCCAGAGGAAATACAGATAACAAGATAATGCAGGGAGGATTCATTTCCTACAAGCTGCCTTTGTGTTGTTTATTGAGCTAAATAAACAATGAGGGATGCGTGATAATCACAAAGCATCTTCCTGAGGCAAGATAACCGATAGTGGTGGGGGGTTGCTTTAGTTTTAAAACGAGGATTAGAGAAAAATAAGAAAAGCAGGACGAAACCCAACTCGGATTTGTTCCTTACTTTGGCAGCACAGAAGTTTCCCCGGCAGTTTTGCAGGGCAGGCTGTGCCCAGGTGCCTCTGAGCAGAGATTAAATCGGTGTTTCTCAATTTGGGCTGATAATTTACCTTGCATTGTTATTCATGCCAGCCGCTCTCCCCCTCTGCCTATGGACAGTTAATGTGTTTGTACAATTAATTAGCCATTAGTAAAGCCCCTACTGTAACCAGCCCGTGACCCCAGGAATTTCCGACTGGAAATTCAAATTTAAAGTGGGATTTGCTGAGCTCTGCGGGTTCCAAACCTGTGGAAGCAGAGGGCTCCAGAAGGGGATGTGAAGAACAATCCTCAGCCATTCCTGTTGGAAAATCCCAGTAAAACCAGTGCTGCTGGATCCCATTGGATCCTGAGCATCCAGACTTTGTTTCCTTCCACCTCCTGCTCTCCTGACACTGCCTGGGGTGGAGAGAGAAGGATTTGGGGCTGGAGGTTGGTCTGAGCTGGATGATGATTTTCTGAATGCTCCAAGATGCAATTCCCATCTCAGCCCAGGAATAAAGCAGGGATTTTCCAGGCTGCACCTCGGATTGTTCCCTAGCAGCAGAGGTCTGGGAATACACGACCAGATGATGTCTGTTTTCTGTGGGAGCTACCAGCAATCTGCAATGAAAATTGCTCTCGGTTTGCTGCAGAGTTCTCTGGTTCCAAAAGACATTGTAAAATAAAGGACATTGTCCTGTGTCTTTGTATGACCCCAGCAAGGAAACATTCCTACTAAAAATTCCCTGGAAAGGCAAATAATCCAAACATTCCTGCAATCCTAAACAAACAAACAAAAACATTCAATGATTCCAAACTCTGAAGTGCTGGAGATCTTCAGTGTTTTGCTGGAAAAGCAGCAAATATTTGCAGGCCGAGGATTTTCCTGCAAGCCCATAATGACTAAATTGTGATTGATAATCTCAATTTTGGGAGCAGAGCTGCCACAAACACCTTCCATGGCAACCAAGGCACCTTGCTCAGGGATCCCACTTGTGCCCTGATTGCTGGAATGATGATGGAACTGAAAGGATTCCTAAAAGTCAGGTATTCCAGTGGAATTGGGAGCATGGAGGAAATAAATATCTGGCTCTGTGTTGAAATTGGGGCACGCTCAGACTCCCCCAAAGCTGCGAAACCCTTCAGGCATTCAAAACCTGAGTGGGGAATTCCCATCCTCTCAGGTGATTCAGCCAGTTCCAGAGGTCACAGGACACTTTAAGGCCCATTAGATGGAAAACTCTTCTTAGTGGACGAGGCACAAACACAAATCAACCCTGGATTTTTTTTTGTTTCCTGGTCTTGAGCATGTCTGTAACAACACATCTGGGGAAAAGCACAATTCCATCCTGAAATGTTAAAAATTTTTTCGGTTGAAATACAAGATGTAACCAAAACTATGGATTCTGTTACCAGCTGGGGCAGTGTTCTTTATCCCTTCCAGGACCCACCCTCCCTCCAGGGATCTCTGCTGTCATGGGCCATCCAGGCTCACTGCAGGGCTGATACAATGACATCATCCCATGGGGAGATGCTCCGCCCAGGGGGAGGAGTCAAAATTCCTACCTGGATAAAACCTGGGGAACACCAGGACAACACAACCAGTATCCACTGGATTCCCAGAGGAAAACCAGACCTATCTCACACCACTGATCTTCAGAAGAAAACTCCACCCTTGTACAGGATCATTGCTCCAACAGAACCACACCTGTCACTGCAGAACTGCAGCCACAATTTAATTAAACTGCTCCCAACACCCTGACCAACAGAGTGTCAGATTATATCCTGACTCATCCATGGTTTTTTTTTTGTACTGCATTTTTATTTTAATTTTCCTAGTAAAGAACTGTTATTCCTATTCCCATATCTTTGCCTGAAAGCCCTTAATTTCAAAATTATAATAATTCAGAGGGAGGGGGTTTACATTTCCATTGCCTTCCTCAACAGACCCTTCCTTTCAAACCAGGATAAAAATGAAGATATTTCCCCCAACATGGATGATGAAATGTCATTTCTGAGGATAGAGGATAAAAGAGAAAATACAGGAGGAATTTACAAGCGGGGTTTTTCGGTATTTATTTCCTTATTAGCTTTGCAGGGAAATGAGCACTGTAAAGTTCATGCTGAAGAGAAAGGTCACCATTCGGGGTACAGAAGAAGCTACTCCTGCAACAGAATCATCAAGCAAAAAATTCTGAGCAGCTACACCTGCAAATGGGATTTCACAGCTGCTTTGCAGTAACATTTTTCTCCATTTTCACTACATTTCCTGGAGAAGGGCTTATAAATCCTACAGCAGGGCCGAGAAATAATTATCCATTCTTTCCACGAGTGTCCATAAATATTCTGCTGCTCTGGTTGGGACTGAAGCATGGCCTGACCTATAGTAGGGCTCAGGAGAGGCTGGGAGAGGAGATGTTTATGATTTTCCTGCCGACTCCCGGCTGTGGGATCAATGCAAGGAGAAAAACCTCCCTGGCTGGCCCTTGCCCTTCTCACACACGGACAGGAACAGACATTTCCAACATTTCCACATCTATCAGCTCCCTCAGGGCTCTGACACCAACCCTCCACCACAGTTTTCTCCCTCATGTTGTGTTCTTTGGGCACTGCCAAGGTTTGATTTGTTCATGGCTCAGGCTGAGCCTTCTTCACCTGAGCTCCCAGAACCAGCAGAGATGACAGAGGAGACAAGGCCCTTGCAGAAGGAGCACTTGGAAAGAAAAAAAATCAGATTTTTTTCTGTATTGAATGTTATTATCAATAACCAAGACCATATTTTACTGTGTGAGCTACTGCATGACACAAAACCAAACAATTTAACATCACCTTGAATCAGGCCACTTTTTAATTACTCTTCAACCCTTTAAAATATACTCAAGGCTCTTTTTTTACATAGTTACATGCAGCTGGTTTAGCTTTAAAAAAAAACTCCCTTTCAACGTTTCTGGATGACCTGAAATTGCCAAGAATTCCAGGAATTCCAAGAGCAGTTTCTAACACCTTTTCTAGAGTGTGGCATCTGCCTGGCCTCTACAGCAGCTGGATCTCGGTGTTTTTCTGGAACATTCTCTCTGCTGGACTGATTGACTCCCTCTATTAAGTAGGAAACTTTAAAGCTGACATTTCTAATTGTTTCAGCTCTGTTTACTCGAGGGTGTTTAACACCAGCACTGTTTTCTGACCAGGCCCTTTGGAGCTCTCTCACCGAGCAGAGTTTGCTCTGCTAAAGTGAAATTAAACAGACCCAGAACTCCTGTTAGAAACTGAAGTGCTCAGAATTAACCTTTTGTTCAAGAAGAACCAGAACTGGCTAGATTGGAGCCAGCTTCTTGCTGATAGAAGGGAAAGAGGAGGATTTTTGCTCCCTGTGGAACGAGCAGCTCTGAGGAGCACAAAGCCAACCTTGGCAGAGCCACCATTGTCCCCCTCTTGTGGTGAGAGGCACAGGGGATTCAGTCCAGTGGCTCTGGAAATGTCAATAATTATTAATTATAATTAATGATAATTATATCTAAATTTTCTTCATAATTATATCTAAACATTATTATATATGTTAAAATCAAGAATAAGTGGAATCACAGTGTAATCTCAGAAAAAAAAAAGTGGAATTTTAACCTTGTGAATCACTACCAAGACTGGAAAAATATCCCAGAAATCAAAGATTTTAGAGGGAACTGATAGAAGCATCACCCTCCAAGCCCAGGTATTTTTTTACTGTTCCAATTCTAGGATTCTGAGGTGGAGCAAGAACAAAATACCACCTAAGATTCCACATTAGTGAGCCAAAGCAGGGAATATTTGCTTTTAGCCCTATTTTTTGCCATTGAAGCCCACAGCCTTAAGTAATGAACAAATAATCATCTCTTCAATGATTCAGCTCTGTTTGTTTCCTTCAATATTACTTTGTCTTGGGAGGCAATTGATGAAACTGGGCAGAAACTGTGCAGCATGGTGTGAAATGATATTTGCACCCCAACCACAGCTGACAGATTTCTGTTGGGCACATCGCCCTGCTTACCTTTCTACCTCCAGCTCTGGAGTTATCCTGAAATTTACCTGCTTTAAGTTCTCATTCTCATCCTGGAAACTTCAAAAATCTTTTTATCCCTCATAGAAGGGTTTGGGTTGGAATGGAGCTTAAAGCCCATCCACCCCTGCCATGGCAGGGGCACCTTCTGTTAGTGTTGAAATCACATAATCACACAAAGTATGATTGCATGGGTGCTTTATTGAGGAGATCTGAGAGTCTGGGGCACAGACAGACCCAAATCAGACTCTACCATATATTCAAACTGTGTATGTTTTATACCCCTTTTCTGTTACATAAAGGTATTAATCATTAGCTGGTATATTGAAGAGCTCCTATTGATTTCATCCAGGCATAAATTTCCAAGTTCTAGAAAAAACAAATTTCTTACTGTGGTTACATTTTCTCATTCCTGTACATTTACACAATAATTATATTTAATTATTTTTAATGATCATACCTATGCACACGGTCGCACATGGGTTAAGACAAAGCTAACTCTCCTCAGCAGTTCAGTTCTGCAAGTTTTTTCCACCCCCCGAATCTGTTCTTCATGATTTTAAAAACATTTTCCAAGCAGCTGAGATTTTAACCCTGTGCTATCACTTCCACTGTCCCAGTGTGCTGCAAACCCCATCCAGCCTGGCCTTGGACACTGCCAGGAAAATCTTTTTGCTCTAAATGAAATCTCTGTTAATTTGCTCTGCCCAGGAGCAGCAGCAGCACCTGCACAGCTGAGCTGCACTACCCAAACAACACCCAAATATCTGCCTGCCCATTTTTGGCTGGAGTCTGGAGAAAACTTTCCTTTCTTTGCAGCTGCAGTCTCTCATTGAAGCACAACTTTATGAAACGTTCCATGTTGAGACACTCAACTTCAGCTCCTCTTTTCTCAGGTCACTTTTTCAGTCCATTTCCCTTTGTAGTAAAACTCCCCAGCCAAACCTCCCTATTGATTGATGTATGGGAGACTTCTCTCCAAGTCAATAATAGCCCAGAGCAAGAATCAGAGGCTCTTTGCTGTTATTTATCCATAAAGAGCTTTATTGAGCTAAACTGGTGTTCAGCTTAGCCTCTCACAGTTTATAATTTTATTTTTTTTTACCAATTGTCCTTCTTAACTCTGTTGGAATCTGCTGCCAGCTAAATCAGGCCAGAGAAAGCTGAACAAGTGAATGACAGCCATAATTCAGTGTTTACTGCTGCAAACCTTGATCTCGCCATTCCAGCAGCAAAATTCCTGATACGTTTTGAAATTAGTTTTTCTTGCAAAAAGCAACATGCAAGGAATAATGAAAGGAGTGGATTACAGGGGGCAGGGAATTTATGATTCCAGCAGAAATCTGTCAGCTGTGGTTGGGGTGCAAATATCATTTCACACCACGCTGCACAGTTTCTCCCCAGCTTCATCAATTGCCTCCCAAGACAAAGTAATATTGAAGGAAACAAACAGAGCTGAATCATTGAAGAGATGATTATTTGTTCATTACTTAAGGCTGTGGGCTTCAATTGGCAAAAAATAGGGCTAAAAGCAAATATTCCCTGCTTTGGCTCACTAATTATTGCTGCATCTTAGCTGGCATTTTGTTCTTGCTCCACCTCAGAATCCTAGAATGAGAGCTGTAAAAAAAATACCTGGGCTTGGAGGGTGATGCTTCAGTTCCCTGTAAAATCTTTGTTTTTTGGGATATTTTCCCTTTTTCCAGTCTTGGTAGTGATTCACAAGGTAAAAATTCTGCTTTTTATTTTTTCCCCTAAGATTACACTGTGATTTCACTTTTTCATGACTTTAACATATATAATAATATTTAGATATAATTATGAAGGCTATTATGATGAATAATCATGATCCACGCCTAAAAATCTCCAAACTGGTGTGAAACCATTGCAGTTATCTGGTGTTTAGGAGCCAAAGTGCTCAGACACATTCCCACATTTCCATGCCAAGAGTGAGCCCAAGAACTTTTGTAGAAAACCCCAAACCTCCCCAAAAGATGCATTTGCCATCCTTAAAAGGTTGCCCTTCAATTTACTGCACATTTAAAAGACTTCAAAAAAACCTTGCCAGTGTTGTAAACACTTCCAAACCCATGCCCAGAACAACTTTTGCTCCTAAAAGCTGCCAGGGAGTTAAAAATTCTGGTGTGGCTCAATCTCAAACCCTATCTGGGCAGTGGCAACACTTGTGGGAAGAAGAATTTTCAAAAGGGTGTAAAAACCCTTTTTTAAAAAAAATTAATGGTGAAAACCCTGCCCTCAGGGCAGTTCCTACCTGCTGCTGTTTAAATCCTAAAACCAGGATGATTTCTCCTCTGCATTGTGATTTTCAGTGATCTTCTCATTATCACCATGAACAATCAAACAATCCCCTTTTTTATCCTTCTGAGCACTTGGTTTTAGAGTTCTCCAGCCGTGCCAAGCTGCCAGGTGTTAATTGCACATTGTGTGGGATCTCTCTCGCAGCTCATTCCATGTTACCTTCCATTAAATTCCATGTTCCCATCCCAGGAGCAGCTGATAGAGCTTCCCTGCACTATTAATTATTTGGTAGGATCTGCTGTTCCAAGCTGCTCCCTTCCCAGACATCATTCTTCCCTGGGAGCAGGGAGAGGCACAGGATTCCCAGAAAACACCCAGGAAAAGTTGGACAAGGCTTGGAGTGGGACCGTGGAAGGCATCCCTTACATAAAGGCATTCCTATTTCTTTATTTAAAACATTAACTCCTGGTTTAAAATATCCAAACAGAGTGATTAAGGCTGTCTATTCCCAATAAAAACCTGTCCAAGGCACAGGGAACAAGGAATGCCAGGCTGGTTGCAAAGTCTATATTTCATTTTCTCCTCTCCCGGTGAGTTCCTGCAGTGAATAATTGGCTGCACCTTGTAAAACACGAAGTGAAACATGCACAGAGAGTCTGTTCTGTCCACCCAGATGTGTCTGTGGAATAATAAAGACCTAAAGATTGCAGCTGGCCTTGGCAGACTCCAAAATCCAGGCTTGCAAAGACACTGGGATCATCTTGTTAAAATGCCTTTATATAGTTGGCTTTTTGCAAATATTAAAATGAATATGTATGTATAATGTAAGAAGATTGCACTGTATTTTCTTTTATTAATAGAAGTTAGAAATGTGATGAATATATTTTTTTATGATTGTAACATAGCGTTAGAAGTAAAAGACTGGAGCTTTTTTCTGTGACTAGCCAGACCAGAAGAAAGAGGTGTTATCCTTCAGTCCTGCATGAAGATTGCTGACCAAAAAGCTAAAAAAAAAAAAAAAAAGAATTTATTGAACTTCTGTTATCAAGTATCTTGTCCAAATGAAGATGCCCAGAACCCCGGGAGAAGAATTTATGGGACCTGTGCTATCAGAGGGAATGGAGCCACCCACAGATGGATCTACCAGATAAAATGGTTGGGGGGAATTGAAACTGAACAAAGAAATTCACACTCAAAAGGAATGTTTGGATCATGCATGTGAATTTTTAAATATGCAACAGGCTGATACTTTTAAGGAACAAACTTTTGTTAGCAGTGTGTGCTGGCTGGCTCAGTGCCAGGCACCCTCAGCTGAGAAATATTTTGCTTTTGTCTCTCCTAATTGTCTATTTTCTTTTATTTTTTTTATAAATTCTAATTTTTCCAAGAAAGTGAACCTCATTTTTCATAATCTTTATGGATTCATTTGGGGTAAGCAAATATAATTAAAGGATGGAGACACCAAGACCTGGGATCCACTCCTCAATTTAAGGAGGCAGTTAAGGAAAATTACCAGAGTTGTACTCTGTTTTGGTGTCCAGAAGGTAAAATCCCAAAGGGATAAACAGCAGTCCAAGGAACTTGCACTGCCCAAGAGATGATTCAAGCACTGGCCTGGAAGAGAAGACCTGACCCTTCCTGATTTCACACAGCAGGGTTTTCTCTCAGAGAACAGAGGAGGCAGAAATTGCATTCCAAACCCCCAGGGAAGGTGGGATGTTTTTCCCCTCGGTTCTCTCACTGCAGCTCCTCGTGGTGTGCATCATTTCAGCTCCACCGAGTCCTGCAGCACGTCTTAGGAAAGGCATTTTGAAATGGGAAATCAACTCGGTTACACGCCAAAATCCCCTCAGCAGCATCACAGTTATCAGAACACTTCAGCACAGGGCTGGGGCTCCCTGCTGCAGAATATTTTGCTAAATGTGAGGGTTAAATTGGTGTAATAATTGTTTTTTATAGGTTTTTAAAAGCTCTGCCTTCCAATCCCCTTATTCTTAGTTGCTAGTGGTGGATGCATTCACCTTATATCCAAGTTTTACGGGTTTGGGTGCTCCAGTAGCTGCATAATCAATATTTAAATTTAAGTTACGTGAGCTACTAATGCTAAAGAAGTTCCTCCATTTGATCTGTTGGTATAAGACCTGCAGTTACCATTGATCAAAATCCACATTCCCTTTAAAGCACAGGTAATAGCAGGTGGGGAAAGAAAAACGCATTTAAATAGATAAAGATTTCACTTTGATGCGTCCATTCCGGCCGCTTTGGAACGAGGAGCTGGGAAGGGCAGCACTTAAAGTGTGAATTCCTGCTCTGAGTTGGGATCCCAGGGCTGGCAGCTTTCCCTGCTCCTTCCCTGTGCTCCCAGGAATTCTTGGAGAGCAACCTGTCCATGATCCAGCTCCTGGTTATTGCCCCCTCACACTGAGCAGCTCGAAGTTTTAAAGAGAATTAATTTATATTAATTAATTTACATTAATTGATTTATATTAATTAATAACACTGTTCTACTGAAGGCCATATACTCCTAACAAACAGGGTGGTAAGAGGCAGCATTTTGTTTAGTCAATATTTTCCTTTAACAATTCAAAGTGAGGAAAAACCCAACAGTTTTGATTATTCTGTGAAATGATGTGGTTTTAAAATTCTCTCTCACCGAGGAGAGAAATATAAAGCAAACTACATTAATGCCTCTTGAGGAGAATAAATAAATTAATAAAGCTTCTGGTTGGCTTGAGCATGGTTGAACAAGTGATGTCCATCCCATAGTTGTGGTTTTTTGGCTACAGCACGTACATAGGCCTGCCAATCCAGGGAAATATTTGGATATCAAGAACACAAACCAGCCCATTGGATAATCACAAATTTATCCTCAGAATGAGGCACCTTCCAAACAAACACAGGGATGAACAAACTCCTTGGGATTGCTGAGAGTGCCCCAGCTGATGGAGAATAAAGAGGTTGAATCCCCTGCTTTTGGGGCTTTGTTCTGCCCATCCTCAGCAGCTTCCAGAGCTCTTCCCTTCGTCCCTTGCCAAGGAGGTTTGGTTTGAGTGAGGGGATTGGAACATCCTTCTGCTGCTCCTGCAGCCAGAGTCAACAGGAAGAGAGAAAAGGATGAACCCAGAGCCTGGAGAGCTGTGGGACCTCTAAACAGCAGAGTTTTGGGGCTTTGGCAAGGAAGGAATGAGAATTTTGTTGCTGTAGAAAATTCTTCAGGACCAAACGCAGCATCTGCCTCGTCTGGTAATTGGTCATTGCCTGCCTCAGTCTGGGAGCTTGTTATGCTCTGTTTACTTAGAGGCAAAAGTTGCACCCTGAAATTATGTAAGACTCTGAGAATTAAATATTGGCAGGCCTGACAAGAGAAGAGGATGAATTAAATATGTAAAAAAAAAAAAAAAAAAAAAAAAAAAAAAAAAAAAAAAAAAAAAAAAAAAAAAAAAAAAAAAAAAAAAAAAAAAAAAAAAAAAAAAAAAAAAAAAAAAAAAAAAAAAAAAAAAAAAAAAAAAAAAACCCAGCCAAACAACAAAACCCTCATCTTCTGTGAGTTGTTTACATCTCCTTTAGATGAAAGCGAAAAGTAAATTTTTCTTCCATACTTTAATATTTTCTTTAACATTTTCCAATGTAAGCTATAGAGAACCAAAGGAGTTCTGGGATAAGTCTTACCTGCTGCACAGTGCACAGATTTCTCTCCTTGGTTGCAGCAGGTGGATGGGCTGAAGAGGAGAAGATGAACAGTTGGGTTCCTCACTCTTAGCTGGAAGCATTTTCTTTCCTTCGGGATGAGGAAATCCCCAGCCTCTGGTCCTGCTGCTCTTCCTGCTTTTCTAAACCCCAGCAGCTGAGCGTTTTCCCTCCTCCAACCATTTCCAGCTGCTCAGGGATGGAGCCCCTGGCTCTGCTTTGTTAAAATATTAACTCTGAGCCCGGGGGTTGATTGGGGACATCTGCTCCAGGTCACCTCCAGCAGGACCAGCAGTGGGTGCCTGGGGTGGGGAAAAATAAAATTGATCAGATTGGATGTTAGAAAGATGATTAATAATGATGACTGAGCTGAACTGGAAGTAATTAGGTTGGAGGTGAGGAAGGAATTCCTCCCTGTGAGGGTGGGGAGGGGCTGAGATGGAAATAAAGTAAAATTAATAAAAACATGAGCACTCCAGGCAGTGTGATGTGCATTTTGTAGTGGTAACTTGGCCTTGATCCCCGTTCCCAAATTTCAGGATCCCAAATCTCAAATCTCCCAAATAAAGATAATTTTATTCTCTTTCTATTATTTATATATTTATGGTCTCAACTCTTGATGAGCCCAGAGGGTTTTTCCAATCTTAATGAGTCCATAATTCTAAAAGATGGAATTATTTTTCTGATAATAATTAATACATCATGATAATAATTTCTAATATAATTCTAATATCTGGAATATATTCCTGTGGAGTGTGAGCAGCGTCCTGGTTTTTCACAGCAAAAAAAATACTTCAGGAAAATATTAGTGACTGTCACGTACCAACTTTAGCAGCTGAACCTTTGTGAGTGTGATGTGAATGTGACATTAAAAGGCTCCCAAACCCTGGTAGGGAAGTGTTTTTCATGAGTAACTGCTAATATTGCACAGCCACGGCTGTCAAGATGAAACAGGACAAAAATGGCAGGAAAATCGTGTTCTCATCTTTTATGAGATTAAAAAAACCCAGCCTGAGGTAAAAGCAGATTAAGCAGTGCAAAAAGCACTTGGCAGTGGCCAGTCTGGTTCATTCTGAGATTTGCCTGAATGATTCCCAGACTCGTATTTGGTGTGAGGGGTTTGGACACATTCAACAAATCAAAAGATGTGTTTTCACTCCATGAACTTCAACCGTGATGAATTTGAAAGGAGCCTTAATGTCATCACCTCCTTCTGATAAAGCAGGAGCAAAACCACGTGTTTCTAAAGGCTTGGGATTCATCCTGGATAAATCAGGAGCAGAGACAGGAAAGCAAATCCTGGGTGTCCCTGGCCACGCTGCTGCCACTCCTCCATGCTCTGAATACCTCAAGGAACCCGGAGCATCACATTCCCTTCCTGGGAGCTCCCTGACCACTTCATAAACCTGATTTCCTTCAAATATTCGGGAGCACGTTGGTGGATGGTGGGACAGGAGTGGAATGCTAATGGATTTTGGCTGCAAATGCAGCGGATGAAAACTCATTTGATCCAAGGTGAAGTGTCGGCTTTAATAAAGTAATGTCATGCCATGCCTCCCCCGTCACTGGCCTGTGGTGACATGAAAAATTATAATGGGGGAAATGCAGAACTTTGCGGATATAAATAACTGGAGACTCTGAGAGAAAATTTCCAGCTGGGGCGGTGGCGAAGTGTAAACATTCATTAAGGAGCTGCAGGGAAGGAGATTATTGCCACCTATTGACAACAGCGCTAAAATAATCCAGCCCGTCTGCTCCTGGGAGAGGGAATTCCTCCCTTGGAGGGATTTGCAGGAGTTGGGTTTGTGTGGCAGGGATACAGGGTTGGGAATGGCTGAGGTTTGGTGGATAGGACCCCACCTAAAGGGAATTTTTAAATAATCCAAGCCTTTAGAGAGGTGGCTTAACAGTAATTGAACGCTTGGCAAACCAGGCCAGAGCGTGTGGTGCTGCTGGATCCAGAGGGATGGAGCAGGCACAGAGGAGGGGGAATGAGGTAAATCCATGGAGTGCAGGCCGTCATCTCACAGGAGCACTGGGGTTTCTTCCATGGGATTTGTCCCTGGCGCTCCTGGATGGGTCCCACTGCTGCCCTGCTCAGGGGAGTGCTTGGACACTGCCTGGATGTCCTAAGAACCGGGTTGGAGAACGAACACAACTGCAAACCAAATCAGAAATAAGCAGCATCCAGCCACACAAGGTCTGAAATCTGGGTGATCCTTTACCAGGAATGCAAATCCTGTGGTTAGTCTGGTTTCAGCCCAGCTCCTCAGAACAGTCTCTGTGTGACCATCTCCCTTCTCTCCCGTGTCCTTTGGGCGTTTCAGATCTGAAACTGACGCCTTAAGATTTGAGCTTTTATATTTTCCATGCATTTGTACTCCTGCAGTTCTTTAGTGTGTGACTCCAAACTCCACACCCAGTGGGAGCTGCTGCTGCTTCCCCATTTTGGGCAGACCAACAATTCCTCTGCAGGCCTGGCAATCAAGGACACCTCCCTGCCTCAGGCCTGAGAGATGGAAACAAAAGTGACTTGGGGGCAGCAAACTTGGGGTGAATGACTTCATTGGCTGGAGCTGGAATTGGGAGATGAACCCCAATGTGCAAATGGCCCAAAGTGATCAAAGTGTGAACCCGTGAGCCGGGGTCCATTTTGGGTGCAGCCCCTGGGGGGCTTTGTCTGCCCAAATGTACCTGGAGGTCCTTCCATAAACGGAACTGCTTTTTATTCCCTTAACTCTGTCTGGCCTCTGGTTTTAGTAGCCCCAGAAAAAGGCATCAAAACCCTCTCCCCTTCTGCCTGTCAGGACTCAGTTTATTATTAGGTACATCCAGTGTGATTCACTCCTGACAGCCCACTGATTTCTGATCTAATTTGGGTCAGACAGTGCAGATGGAGACCAGTTCCATGCCCCGTCTTATCCAGTCCCAAATTCATCTGCTATTCAGTGGAATCCAGAAATTTTTATCTTTCACTTGTCTCTCAAGAATTCCCTCTCTGAACCACATGCACTTAACTTTGTCAGACAAAAAACAAAAACTCCAAGGGTTGGAACATTTTCCTGCCATACAGCAATATCTGCACAGCCTTTGTGCAGATAAATTTTTTAATTTATAAAATTAAAAAATATTTATTATTATTTAGGTGTTCTTTAGGAGCTCCAGTTCTGCAACAGGTTAAACTGAATGTTGTTTGAATAATCTGTCGTGGGATGCATTTTTGTTGAATGGGAACCTTGACTAAATGCCAACTAGAATTTTAGATTTTGGTCTGGGGTGTGATTAGAAATCTTGGAATTGTTAAGGTGGGAAAAGACCTCCCAGATTGTCAAGTCCAACTTTTGATCAAATATGACCCTGCCCACTAAACCGCATCAGAAAGTGCCACATCCTCTCCTGCCATGATTGCAGATATCTGATGAAAAGAGGTAAAAAAGGCTAAACACAGTAAAATCTAAATTTTTACAGCTGGATATTTAGGAGAAGTAATTTCAAACTAAGAATTGAGCAAGGTTTGATTCTGAATCCACTCCCAAATTACTCTTTGTATCTCCAAAATTTGTGTGCTAAATTTGAAAGGAAGAGCTCTCAGAAGAAGGGATTTCCTTGGAGACCAACGCAGATGGCAGCAATGAGAACAAAACCAAAGCAGACGAACAAATCAAAGTTGCACACAGCAAATCCGAGCCTAAAGTCCACAGGAATGGGATCTGCACTTGTGTGCCATCCTACAACTTCTTAATTGGCTTCCAAGAGTTGCCTGGAAATTTCTGGTCAAGGGAAAATCAAAGGGAACAGTGAAATAATTGCAGCGCTCGTGTGGCGGCGCAGCCTAATTAATTGACTTTCCTGGTGGCTATAAAATGCTCCAAAACTTTCCCAAGCAGGATTTCAGAGCCGCTAATAACTGATGGCAGGTGCTGAAGGTGACATTGACAACCATTTGTCTGCAGCCAGCAAAGAAATACGGCCACACACACACGCTGGCATTATTGGATATTAGAGGTTCTGCCTTCCAAATGTCATATTTTAAATGTCATTGGATTTGCAGAGAGGGGGGAAAAAATAAAATTTTAATGCTATTTTAGGCGTGCACCTCTCGTTGAGCCTTAAAATAATGTCAATTTTTATGAACACTTTTAATAGTATGCAAAAGTAATTATCTGCAGTCTCTGAGGTTCAGTATCCTTTAATAATGAACTGAGTCATTCCATATCCCAAATTTATAAATGCCTATTTGCAGACTGGAGGGGAGCATAGGCATCAGAGCAATGCAGGAATAGTCAAGCACCACAAAATTCTGTGAAAAGCAGCAGATTCACATTAATTTCTCTATAAGCTATTAGTAGCATTTACCAATCCTAAAGCCAAATTTGACCAAAACATCCATTCTGGGTCCAGAACATTTAATAATGTGTTTGGTGGGGTTTAACCAACCACATCACCCTGATTTCACAGCCAGCTTTAATTTCAGTGTGTCAAAGCCTGTTGGGGTGAGACATTAGCCATGGTTTGGTCTTTACTGTAAATATTTAAGATGTAAGATGAGCCTTGTTCATCTCTGCAGGGCGCACAGTGGGTGGTGATTCAAAGTAGATGATTCAAACCTTCCTGAACTCACTCTCCAGGGGTCATTCCTGATCATTTCCTGCGCCCAGCAATTTCAAACAACACCCAGACAATTATTTTCCACTCAGCATCTAAAGAAATAACTATCTAGACATCTAAAGAATAACTATCAATTCTTGCAAAGCACAAGAAGTGAAATCGAACCTCAGGCTGGAAAGGCTGTAGAAATTAATGCTCCATCTTCAAAAGGGAGAGGGGTCTAATCAGAATCCCTTCATTGTTGGCTTGATATTTCTGGGTCTGAGAGAATTTTTAGCCTGCTAGCACCTGCTAACTTCTTTCCCAAGGGAAAACTTCTCAAGAAAACTTCTTCTCAAAACAATCTTGGAAAACAATTATTTTTTCTCAAAACAATCTTTCCCCAGGTGATGTTTTGCTGTTTCTCTGGTTTGACCAATGGGATTAGAGAGGTGCCGTTCCTGTTCACCCACCATGTTAAGTTTGTATCAGAACAGCTTATAAAAGGCAGTAAGAATTAGACTATAAAGTTTTTCTGTGCTCTTTGCCTTCTGAAATATTTAGAGTCCTTCATCTTTCTTTCGTGTCCTACAGCGACAGTTCATCACAGGTTTTGCTGTTTGTTGGTTGTGATTCAGGCAGAAGATGAGCTGAGAGTTTGGACATCCTCTGCAACAGCCCAAGACAACTTTTAGGAGGGGAAGAGAAGTTTTGCCCAGTTCCTCACGCCCAGGCTGTGCTCATCCCTGTTTGAACCTCACCTCCAACCATGGCTTTGTGTCCCCCGTTTCATAATCTGCTGTGGGTTCCCTCGTGAGCAAAGCCCTGCTCCCAGAACCATCCCAGTGCTGCTGTGCTTTCCCAGGGCTGCTCTGACCCCCAGGTGCTCCAGGCTGGACTGAGAGCAGGAGCAGCACAGAATTCAGCTGCACAGCCCAAACACAGCCATGGGAAGCAGGCAGGGGGAACAATTAGGGGACAGAATGAATGGAAATGGCTTTTGAAAAAAGGACAATGAGCCAATTGGTGTTATTATCCCGCTCTGGCAGCATTCAGGTTGTTTGGCAGCGAGCCAGAGGGATGGGTTTGGTTCCTTTCTCTCCTTGATTGTCTTCAGACATCAGGCCCAATAAAACAATTTCACTTATTCCACCAGCATTGCCAAACCAACGTGTTCCAGCCCCTCTGGATATCCTTAACCCCTCGTGAGGGGGTGAGCCCACAGCATCATCTCATATCTGACCACACTCATGATTTAAAATAATTCTTAGCATTATTTAAATTTCTGTGTTTACCTCTGGCTGTCACCTCTTGTCACAGCACTGGGTCCATCCCTTCTCCACCCTCACCACAATTCCAAGAGGTTCTCCAACTTCCCTGCAGCCTGGTGGGGTCAGAACTTTGCAATCCCCCTTTCCCTGAAAGAGTGAAATTCTTACATTCCATTAAATCTTATTTTACCCTTTTAATTGCTGGTAAATGACTGTAATAATTTACTGTAGGATTACTCAGTGCAGCTTTGAGTTTCCCAAACCAGGAGGTTGATCTCATTTCCTTTCCAGAACCGTCCCACTGCCCAATAAATTCCTGTCAAGGAGCATTTTCCCCCCCTGCTACAAGGCTAAAATTTTCTTCCCTTTTTTTTCAGCCTATTACCTCTCCTAATGCCCAAATGTCCCAATAAAGAATCCTCTGACCCCCTTGGCACACATTTACATTTATTTATTTATTGGGAGATGCTTTCTCAGCCCAGCCTCTGCCATCAGCACCATCCAGTCCCTGGGTTCATGATTCTCCTGAGGCTTTTCGAAAAAAAAATAAGCTTAAATCCATTGGATTTTTAACCTTATTTTGCTTTTTTCATGCACAAAGGGAATGCTTTTAGGTTCAGTTTACTCTGACAAAGCAGAGTAAAATAAAATATATAAAATAATGCTGCTCAGGCTTCAATTCCAAGGGCCAGGTTGGTCAAGAAGAAAGCAGCAATGCTCAGGTAAGTTTGGGATTGAGGAAAATCCCTAACTCTCCATTATAATTCACTTTTCCTGCCTTTTTCCTGAGGTTTCTGGGAAAGCTGGATGCAAAAAAACAAGGATAATGCTAAGTGGTTGGTAACATCCTCCCCTGAAATGCCTCAGCCAGAGGATTTTGAGGATCCTGGGCTCCTGAGCACCTCTCCCACTCAGAGCCTTCCATCCCAGCTGGAGGGAGCAGCACCCACTCAGAATTCCCTGAAAATGAGATAACAACACCTTAGAATTCCCTGAAAATGGGATAACAGCAGCATCTCAAAATTCCCTTAAAATGGGATAGCAGCAGCACTTCACTGGAGTTACACTCACAGCAGCCCCTCAGAATTCCCTGAAAATGGGATAACAGCACACACTCAGAATTCCCTGAAAACAGAGTAAGAGCAGCCCCTCAGAATTCCCTAAAAATTGGATAACAGCAGCATCTCAGAATTGCCTTAAAGTGGGATTACAGCAATGCTTCACTGGAGTTACAGTCACAGCAGGCCCTCAGAATTCCCTGAAAATGGGATAAGAGAATCCCTTCAGTGGAGTGACACCCAGAGCAGCCCCTCAGAATTCCCTGAAAACAGGATAAGAGCAGCATCTCAGAATCCTCTTAAAATTGGATAACAGTACCCACTCAGAATTCCCTCAAAATGGGATAACAGCGGCGCTTCACTGGAGTTACATTCACAGCAGGCTCTCAAAATTTCCTGAAAATGGGATAAGAGAAGCCCTTCAGTGGAGTAACACCCACAGCAGCCCCTCAGAATTCCCTTAAAATGGGATAACAGCACCTGCTCAGAATTCCCTGAAAACAGACTAACAGCAGCCTCTCAGAATTCCCTAAAATGGGATAACAGTGGCGCTTCACAGGAGTGACACCCACAGCAGTCCCTCAGAATTCCCTGAAAATGGGATAAGAGCAGCCATTCAGAAATCCCTTAAAATAGGATAAAAACAGCATCTCACAATTCCCTAAAAACGGGATAAGAGAATTCCTTCACTGGAGTGACTCCCCAGCCGCCCACCTGGCCCAGGTTTCGCTGTGCTCAGCCCCACTGTCACTTTAGGTGCTGAAGTTCCTGCTGTCACCCAGGGCAGCACCCTGAGCATTTCCTCCCCCTCACAGGGCCAGGAGTGAACAGCTGGGCTTGTTCTGCCTCCCTCATCCCTGCATCCAACCCAACATTTGCTGCTCCATCCCTCTCCCGAGCACCTTCCCAGCACCAACCCAAGCAGACACAACTTGGTTTACACAGATTTTTCTCTACCTGTGGCTCAGATTTCTCATCTTCCTCCTTGGGCAGAGCTGGTCACTGCTGTCCTGTCCTTGGCTGTGTCACCTCCACCACCCTCCAAGTGGGGTTTGAAGGATCTTTTGAGGGCCACCCCCATCCTGGGCTGGTGAAAGCCCCACTGAACCCACAAGGGTTCCTGGCTCCCCCTGGTGCTGTGGTAATTAGCCCCATGTGTAAATTAACCACCCAATTAGAGAAAATGAAGTGAGTGGCTCTCCAGCCTTCAATATTTCACAGAATTATTTTAATATTGCATTAGGTGACTGTTTCTCTTGTGGGGTTTGTTTGGGGATTTTTTTTCAGCTCACATCAACTCTTCTTGGAATATCTCAGCTGTGAAAATCGTTCTGGACTTCAGACTTCATGAATACACAGAAATTTTGGGTGTTGCTCTGTTAAATCCCTTCCAAAGGCAAATACAGGAAAAGTATCCCAGGCTGTCCAAGCCCAGACTCGACCTCAAGGAAAACTCCTGGAAGAAATTAGGGAAGTAGTGCTTGAGACAGACAGAGAACACTCAGATGTTAAAACACTCCTGTCCCTAGGAATAAAAAATCAATTTAAAAATGTTAACAGGACTATCAATGCTATATCCTGTTGCACAATTCAGGTTACAGCATTTTCTCAAATGCAAAGGAGCTTTGCAAATATAAAAGTCTTTCATTCCCTCCTCTCCAAACCCTGTAGCTAAAACAATTTCTTACTTAATTCCTTTCCTCCACCACTTTCTATTCCATCCCCTTTCCAACCTCCATCGATGACGTCAATAACCAAAATACATCGAATATGTAAATACATCAAAGTTGTAAATGCATCAAAAATGTATTTATCAAGGAATGGTTGGATTTGACGACCTTGTTCATTTCCAGCCTCAATGATTCTCTCACTCTGTGAGGTTTTCCTGTGGCTCTGTGGTGAGGTGGGACCACCGTGGACCCACTTGACCTTTTGGGACCTCTCTGGCCACACTCATGTGGCTCTGGGCTCTCCATGCTGGTTACTGAGCTGAAGAAAAAACTCAAAAAATCCCAGCTGTGCCATGCAGGGCAGGTTTTCTGGGAAGAGCTGCCCCTGCTGTCCCCTGGAAATCCTATAGGCCTTTTCTCCATCACCCACACTCCAGTTCTGTACAGCAACACCGCCTATCCATGCAAAACCCAGCTTCTCCCCCTCCCTGCTCCTTTGGAGCATGCACAAAACAGCTGTCTTTAAAATTCCTTGAAGGATTGTGTAATCTCAGCAATAGCAGGGAGCACTTGGGAGCCGAGTGCATTACAAAGTCTAATAACAGCAGCAATAATAACAGGGAGGCAGGGAAAGCTCAAGGATGCTGTGACTTTGAGCGAGCTCTGCCGCAGCTCTGGGAAGCCTCTGGCACCACTCAGGTTCCCAGGGGGGCTGGGAACACAAAATTGGGGTTTTTATTTCCAGAGGGTGGGCCTGGGCAAGGCCTGTGCTGAGTGCAATAAAGGTGTTTGCAAACTGAAGGCTCTTCAATCAGCGAAATGAGCTCTTGCACCTTTTCACACACCCAGGTGCTGCTTTCATTAGGTTTTACATGTTTTTGGTGTCACCTCACCTTGGAAGGAATAATCAGGTCAGCTAAAAGGAAGCCAGAGGATTTCCCCTTCAGGCCAAGGGTTGTTGTTGACACCTGTGGTGCAGCAAGGCCCAGGGGTCTGGTGTTGGATAAAAATGTCTGATAAGACATTTGTGATCTGTGCACGGCCCTCCCACACAGAAAATGATCACAGGATGCACCACGAGGACACAGCAGGGCTGACTGAGGGCAAAGTGGGCTGGGGTGACTGAGGCTGTGGGAAGGCTGAGCTGGAACAGAGACTGGACAGAGCCAGAGAATAAACCAGAGATTTATTGAAAGGTGTTTAGGGTACACCTTGGGCAGGACAGGGCCTGTCAGGGCTATACCCAAGGTTGGACCCAAAATGGTCACAAAATGGACCCAAAATGGACGCAAAATGGATCCAAAATGGACCCAAAATGGCTGACCGGTCATGAGGTCTCACACTTTGATCAGTTTTGGTCCATTTGCATTTTGGGGTTTAATTGTCCCATCCAGCTCCAGGCTGTGAGGTCCCATCCTTCTTGTTCCTCCCTCCAGCCACCCTTGTTTGTGCTGTTGGGCTGAAAGTTGTCCTTGGTGTGCAGCAGGGCCAGGATTTGTTTTGTGTCCCTGCTGTGTGCAGAGAGCTGAGTGACACTGACTGTGAGCTCAGAGCTGCACCCCTGGGCAGCACAGAACCTGAAATACAGCAAAGATAAAACTTCAGGCATCATTTCCCCACTTTCCCCTTGGAAAATCACTGGACAAAGAGAATCACAGGATGAATCACAGAACAAACAGAGGCTGGAAATGATCCTGGAGATCATCAAATCCAACCTGTGACCTAACACCTCCAAGACTAGGTTCAGATCAGCCTGGAGAAGGAGGAAGGGCTTCAGTGACAACCAAAACTTCTTCCTTAAGGGGCCTGAGTCAGCCTGAAGTGCCTGAGGGGAAGCCAAAGTCACTTGAAAGTTGAGAGATGCGTTTTACACGACAGTGATGGAACATGAAACCAAAGGATTGATCTCAAAGCTCTGGCCAAAAAAAATCCTGTGTGATGAATGACAAAAGCTGAGATCAAATGTGCTGCTTTTTATCCCCATTTTTTAAGGCCCTGCAATCAGTACAATTTCAATGGGAAGCCGAGTCTGAAATATCAAACCCGCTCCAGAAATCTCCCTCTGTAGAGGAGATTCACTACAGGGAGATCCCGTGGGACAGATAGAAGCTGACAATTTAATAAATGAAGATGGAAGCAGAACAAGCTGACATCTTAATCAGCTCCTCTTCTGGAAACAAAGGCACTGCACAATTTCCTTCCTTATCCACCTCTTCCTCAACACCACTTGATCATATCTGGCCACAGAAATTACTCTTTGACCTCTCTGGCAGCTGCTTCTCTTTGCAGCAATTTGTTTTTTGCTCCAGCCCATGTTCCCAGGGAGGCAAAAAAAATTAAATAAATAACAAACCAGCAGCACTTCACAGCTCTACATAAAATTGTCACTGACCCAAATGTATGAATATCACTCCCTTTAGTAAGTCTGTGTTCAGATAAACAGCTCTCAGCATGTTTGCAACCTGCAACAACGGAGAGCAGGAGCTCTGAGCAGCAGCCTCTCCTCTAATTGCTTTCCCCCTCCACCAGCAACCAGCAGCTCTGCTCTCACTCCTGGGCCAGAACAATTCCAGGCTGGAATTTTTAATGTTCCCATCCAAATCGTGCTCAGTGGCGAGCTGGGCCTTGAATTCCTGACACTGTCATTATGGATTCATAAAACTCCTAAAATTCAGAGGATTGGGGGATGCCAGCCTGGGAGTCAGCACAAAGCCTGGCTGGAAGTGGGGATGATTCACTTTTAGAGAGGCTCCTGAAGCTCACATCAAATTTTAATAAGTCTTTGACTCTCTTTTGGAAATGTCATCTCCTAATGGTGCCATGCAAAGATGCTGTGAGCATGGCTTCAAAATGCTCAAATGCTCAGCTCGTGGTGCCTGATGGGCTGTCAGAGGAGAGCTTAAAACACCAGGGAAGAACATTCTGCTGCTGGGATGGTGTTGGGATGTGCAGCTCCTGCTTCCATCTCCCACAGGAATGATCTCCCTAACTTTGGGGTCAGATGGAAAACCCAAACATTCACAGAGGAAGAGTTTAAAAAAAAAAAAAAAAAAAAAAAAAAAAATCACAGAAAGAGTTTAAATTCCAGGAAGGAGAGTTTGCTGCTGCTGGGGTGGTGTTTGGATGTGCAGCTCCAGCTTTCAGTTTTCACAGGAATGATCTCCCTAACTTTGGGGTCAGATGGAAAACCCAGACATTCACAGAGGAAGAGCTTAAAATTCCAGGGAAGAACATTCTGCTGCTGGGATGGTTTTGGGACGTGCAGCTCCTGCTTTCAGCTTTCACAGGAAGGATTTCCCTGAATTTGGGGTCAGATGGAAAACCCAAACATTCACAGAGAAGAGCTTAAAATTCCAGGGAAGGAGAGTTTGCTGCTGCTGGGGTGGTGTTGGGATGTGCAGCTCCAGCTTTCAGCTCCCACAGGAATGATCTCCCTAACTTTGGGGTCAGATGGAAAACCCAAACATTCACAGAGGAAGAGTTTAAATTCCAGGGAAGGAGAGTTTGCTGCTGCTGGGGGTGTTGGGATGTGCAGCTCCAGCTTTCAGCTACAGGAAGGATTCTTAACTTTGGGGTCAGATGGAAAACCAACATTCAAGAGAAGAGTTAAATTCCAGGAAGGACATTTTGCTGCTGCTGGGATGGTTTTGGGATGTGCAGCTCCTGCTTTCAGCTCCTACAGGAAGGATTTCCCTAACTTTGGGGTCAGATGGAAAACCCAAACATTCACGGGGCTGAATTATTCTTTTCAAAGCTGGGGAAGAGACACTTCATCTAAAAAAATGGCTTTGTGCTCAGCAAAGTCCTCCTGCACCTTTCAAACCCCAAATCCCTGAAAAACCAACTTTGCAGGTACCAGGTGGTGTTCAAGGGCAAGACAGAACGGTGGAGCTGGCAGGTAGGGGAGATGGACAATTACAGAATCATTGAGGCTGGAAAAAACCTCCAAGTCATCAAGACCACAGCCCAGCTGTGGGCTCGATATTTCTGAGCCTGAGAGAATTTCAGCTTGCTAACTGTTGGAAGGGAAAACTTTCAGCAGTTTCTCTTCCCAGACATCTTTCTCCTTTCCCAAAACATTTTTAAGTAATCAGTGCTTTTTTCTCATCACACCCGCTCTCCCAGGTGCTGTTTGCTATTTCTGTCACTTAACCAACAGAGAGAGGTGTCAGCTTTTGTAGCGCAGCATGATATGAAAGAAACTACAGAAATTGTAAATAAAGCCTTCATTTCTTTCTTTCCTACTTGGAGTCAATTTATTTCGTGTCCTACCACAGCCCCAGCTCCCCTGGGTTGGGATTTAACCACATTTGGTGTCCTGGCCACTCCACCAGGCACTGCCCCATTGCTTTTACACAAATGCAGCCACATTGAACCAACCACCAATATAAACTCAGTACATTTTAAAGTTGGTTTTTTTTTTGCAGTGGAAGAGCCAGCCAGCAGAGAGGAGAGAAGGTGACTTTGGGGAACAGCTGAATTAATAAAGGGATGTCTGCAGGAAGATGGGATTATTTGCAGAGGGAAACAGCAACAAAAAGCCTTTCTGTGCCAATCTAAATCAGGTCTCAGCCTGAAGCAGGGATTTCCATGCTCCTGGAAGGATAAATAATGCAGGGAGTGTATCCACACCTGGCTGGGAATCACAGCACTCCTGTGACAAGGAAAACAAGGCTTTTATGGCCCAGGGGTGCTCCCGGAATGGAACACAGCAGGAAAACCTAAATTAGGAACAGGGGACTAAAGCAAACTCGGTCTGTAGGTGCCAGATGGAATTTTATTTTTCACCCCTTGCCACGGGCAGGGACAGCTCCCACTAGAGCAGGTTGCTCCAAGCCTTGTCCAGCCTGGCCTTCACTTCATTATTCCAAGAGGTATTTGTAGGTTTTTTCCATGGGAAGGACACTGTGCTAGAGGTACTTAATTAATAATAAAAAAACTATTTTTGCTGTCCCCCAAATCTCAGACACAAATTCATTTTCATCCTGTTGGTAGGAAAGACCAACCTCAGCTAAAACCTGATCTTCCCCCTTCTCCCCTGGCCCATCACCTTGTTAAACCTCCCTAACTGCACAGGAATTTTTGTTTGTAAATGGATGCAAAACACAGATGAACTAAGATTTCACCCCATGGGCCCAATTCACCCCGAATTCTCTCTCTGCAGGACTTGCAGTGATTGCAGGGAGCACAGGAATGCCGTGGGACAGCAATCACTGGCCCAGGGGTGCTGGAAGGCAGCACTGGACACAAATTCCCTTCAAAGATTTTTCATCTGTAGTTTCATATCTCTTCTATTTCCAGCCTCCCTTGGTAAGGGAGATAATTTCCTGATTCCCAGTTTTCAGGGATTGTGAGAGGCAAAGGAGGAACAGTCCTGCCCAGAGTAAGGAAATGTTTACGTGTAAAATTAGTATTCAGGAGCAAGAGGAGCTGCACAATCTGCTCCGCACGCTTCCAGCCAAGAAATTTCATGTGAACATTGAATTTTTTATTTTTAGTTGTAGCATTGTGCTTGAAGAATTGACAGCTGAGCTCCCTTTTGGGGATTCAGCTTTGTATACCAATTTAGTAATAAAATTAACTTTCAGAGCACATTTCACGTGCAAACACTTCTAACAAAATATCAGTCTGGTTTTGCTGCTGTATCAGGAAATTCTCTTTTCTTGTGCCACACCAATCCCCACTTTTAAGGTTGGAGGTCAAATATTTTATCTGGAACATAAATCCATTAAAATGTCAATAATTAGAGAGGAACCGTTTATAAAACTCTGGGTGTAACATTTTCCTCACAGTGTGCTGGTAAGAATTAATTCAACTCAATTAACATCCCAAACTGGAAAAGCTGATAAAACACTGATAGGGAAATATGAAAAATGATCCCCAGCTGCAGCTGGCTGTACAGAAAAAGCTGAATGAGGAACTGAGCTTCTAAATATAGATTTAATTTTTTTTTTTTTGGAGTAGTATTGAATTATTGAATTGGATTCCACGAGTGCAGCCTGGATAATGGATTCAGGAGATTCAGCCCTGAAGGATTTACCAGAAGATCAGATAAATACAGGCAGAGACATGAGGAGAAATATTCAGATATCACCAAGGCCTTCCAAGCAAAACCTTGGGTTTAAAAGCAGCTGAACAGGGGACAAACTGAATGAAGGAGCTGCTTAATTGGACAAAGGTTTAATTTTAATGAGCTGGCCAGAACTACAAGTATTAAAGAGCACAGCAATTTCCACCCGCCAGGACCTAATGGCTTTTGTGGGAATTTTGCCTTCAGCTCTAAAGCTTTGAGCGTTCCCACCACGTCTGAACCCGTTCCAAAGCTGCCCAGAGAGTTGATTTGAACATTTGGGTTTTGTTTTCCAACCCTCACTGCACACCAGTCCCTGCTGATAAACCCAGCCGAGGGCAGGGAGGTTTGAGCAGGAATATTTGGAAGCCAAATATTTTTTAGACCACTTCAGAATTACCAGTGGACACTTTCCTTTCTGTCATGGTGAGCTGGATGGAATCAAAGTTCTCCTGCTTCCTCACACGTTGTGTAAGAACTACAGGTGGCAGCTACTCATGGGGCAAAGGCTGAGCAGTGAGAGGCAAACACAAAGCTTTGAAGCAATAAAAAATTAAAATTTCTCAAGCAAGACCAGGAAAGATTGAGGAGTCCATGGATTTCTGTGCTGGAATTCGGGAGTTTCTTCAGCTGCAGGGGGAGAAAATGGGATTTGTTTTCTTAAGGTAAATTGAAAACAAAGCCAACAGAAACCCCCTGTCCACCCCTGAGCTTGCAAAGCTCTGCTGGAAACTTGCTTGACTCATTATTTAAATAAATATTTATAATATTGCAGCCAGAAGAAGATGAGGTGACAGTGATTTCCTCTCCCAGTGCTTGGATCCAGAGAGGATTTTTAGGGGCATCCAGTGGGCATCAGTTGGTCCTTTCCAATAAAGAGCCAGGTGCAATTTCTTTTTTAAAACTGTATCAATTTATTGATTGGGCCTTCTAAGTCATGGCTAACAATTTCTTTTCTAAAAATGTATTAATTTATTGATTTGGGCCTTCTAACATTGCTGTCTTCATCCCAATTCCTTGGCATGCAGATCCCAGAAGGTTTAACCCATAATTTACCACATAAATAAATGTCATAATGAAAGTATCACATGCAGAGACTGCCATAATTTATAAGTACTGCATGGGCTGCCTGGTTTGAGTCTTTTATTTTCAAGAACCTCAGGAATTGTCCTTTGGCCTCCCTGGGAATGCCTCAAGGGCAGAGGGAGCTGCAGTGGGGCTCTCCACCTTGCTCCAAAAATGCTTCCCTGTGGCTTAATTTTCAGATTATTCTGGTGCAAAGAGTTTACAAGTGAGAGTTCTAAAATTAAGCTTGAAAAATGGACAGCTTGCCCTTTTCACTGTCACTCCAGACCTCCTGCAAAGAATCTCTCCCTCTGGCTTTTTATTGTTTTTATTTTTGATTATTTTTTTAAACAGGCCCGTTTAGGAATATTCACCAGCTCCACTTTATTCTTCTTCCGAACTGAATCTGCTGCAATGTCTCAAAATGCTGAGTGCATCTGCATCATTCCAGCAATTAATTGCTTCTTAAACTCTTGGTTTGGTGGGAAATAGGTGGAAGATTTCAGCAAAGGCTGATGTGGGTGATATTTGCTGGCTGCTGTTTGAAAATCGAGAGTAATGGTTTCGAATCAGAAGCCACTGAGCCAATTCTTGCACAGAAAGTCAGAGGTCCATGAAGTGAAATGTTCAGGGAGAATTTGCTGAATTTGCAGATTTAAAACCCAATCCTCAACATTTCCACACAGCAAAAATGTTATTTTTATAACACATTTGTTTCTGCACAGTGATGCTTCCTCATTCTACCTAGCGCCATTAATGGGGGGATTGTAGTGAGAATAAGTTGGATTACTGAGAAATGGAGATTTTTGATTAATAGAGGAATAGATGTAGGTTTTCTATCTCTGATAATGATTTTTCCAATTAGTTTTCCCATCACTGTTATTACTTTTGATCAATGGGATTCAGAGACACCAGGGCCATATTATCATAATGTTGATATGATAATTAGAGAGGTACTAACTGCAGTTAAATTGTAGTTTTACCACCAGAAAAAAGAGGCTCCTCCAGTTGCTGGTCCAGGAATTCAGGCAGAGAGAGGCAAAAATTCTCCTGAGAGATCCCAGCTCCTCCTCACTCGTGGCTGGGAGGGAACCTGGATGTGTAAATCCCACTCTGGCCATGCAAGACAAGGATTTGCTCCCAACCACAGCCACACCAGCCTCACTGATTTTCCTTTTTCCTCCTGCATTTCCCCCTTCTTTAAAGGCTGTTTGACAGAGGTTTGAGCATCACCAAGAAGAAAGTTTACATTCCGACACTCTTAAATCCTTGACAAATCCCGAAACCCAAGGAAATTCAGCTTTAGGGCTGGCAATCCAGACTGACACTCCAACCTTGCTGCCACAGCCCCCAACTCCTTGCTTTTGTGCATTAAAGCCAGACCTCTCACTCCACTAAATACCAATTTTTTTCTTTTTTTTGTAGCAAAATTACAGTAACGAGCGCTCCAGTTTCGCTAAACCCCAGTACCTACAAGATTTGGATTACTAAAATGTAACCTAAATCCTTTCTTGCTGCTGGTGTGTGCATTTGAAGATAAGTGGCAGGGTGAGCAGGCTAATAATGGCTTGGAATCTCCTATGGATAGTTCAGCACATCTCTAATTTCAGTGCAACTCTTTCGCTCATTAAATTGAGATGAAAGACCAAACATCTATTTCTTGCCTGCTATTTCTTCTTTTTTTTCCCTTGAAGGTATTATGAGGATTGTGTTATATAAACTCTCATAATATCAGAAATTATGTATTTCTCATATTGAATACAGGAAAAAATTAAATACAAGGGAAAAGCCACAGCAGCAGATTAATTTGCATCATATTTCCAATTTTGATTGATTATTGTGGGAATGATGCCGGGCCACAATAATTAAAGGCACAATAATGTGGGAATTAACATTAAATTTGGCTTCTAACTCACCCTGCTGTAGATGTGGGATTAAAACACATTAAAACGTGCCCTTATTATTTGTTTAGGATAATTTTAAAGGCATTTCTGCCACTCAAGTCCTAATTAAAAGTGGGAAAAAATTAAGTGGGAAAAAAACCTCAATCCCAGCCTTTTGTGTCAGTGGAAAAATCCCCATTTTCTCCTTCCCACACACCCAGCCAATCCTACCAGAAAGCAAAGACCAGAGTGAGCATTGAAGGTGATGTTTGACCCTTTTGGGTTCATCTAGCCAAATGCACAAAACCTGGGAAAGAAAAAGGGAATTAAACAGAAGGGTTTGAGTAGGGCTGAGACTAGGAAGAGGAATTCCAATGGTGAACAAACCCTCCCAGCACTCTGTAAATTTCTGGCTGCACCTTTATTGTCTCAGCCATGTCTTGGCTCAGCTCCACCAGGGTTTGGGAATATTCCTGACATGAATTTTCCAGGAAAAAACACATTTTTTGGGGGAAAAAATGGATGATGCAGATGAAAACACAGAAATGCGTTTTTAAAGCGTACTAAAACTTCCCAATGAGCAGATGAAATAGGGAAAATTGCTTTTTGTGGGTCCCAGCTTGCCTTGACAAGATGGGAATTCCAAAGGATTCCTGGTGAGGATCTGTGTGTGCCACAGAGAAATTAAAGAAAATGAAATCTTGCCCAAAATGGCACTGATTAAACCCAGGGCTGGGAACATCAGCACGGAGAACTCCAGGGCCTGCTTTGCCTCTCATTAATGCTTTACTCAATTTCCAAGTCTGGCACCTTTCTCCCCATGTTTGAGGTATTTGCCTTCAAAGTAATTTCAATATTCATGTTCCAGAGGTGTTTGCTGCCTTTGGCTCCGCTGACATTTACTTGTGAGAAACTCACTGGTAATTTCTGTGAGGTGTTGGCATTAATTTTCTCACCTTTCTGCCTCGTTGCTCCAGTTTGTAGATCCCAACGTTGCCTGATCCCACCCTTTTTACTTGCATTTGACAGGTTACTTACGGTTTATTGACTGTGGGAAGTTTACTCCATGATTTTTGCTTCCTTGGCCCTGGAATCCAGCAAAAAGATTTAATTTATCTCGTGGTAGAGTGTTTATCTGCCCCTAAATCCTTTTATTCCAAGTCAAACTTCCAAAGAATGATTGTGACCTTCACTACTTAGGTGTTAACAACCTCTGTACACTTTCACTTCTGATTAGGAGAGATGAAGGAAATGTAATAATATAATAATTCGCTGAGTGAGAACTGTCTAAAAAAATGTTCAGTTGTCATTTATTCCTGTGCTATCAGATGAGGGAAATTCTATTTCCTGGAAAAATCAATACTGGTGAGTGCTGGGCTTAATAAGTGAGGTTAGAAACACTCATTCCACATTTAAAACCAGCGTCCAAAGTTTATTATTACAAGGATCTTTTCCAAGGTTATCATCTACCAGGCGAGCAAAGAATAAAACCGCAATAACGGGAGAGCGACAGCCATTGTAAAAGAATAATTAATAAATACATTAAGATCCAGCTGAAGACTTGTGTCAATAATTACCTCCATGTAATCACACCCAGCACTGATGAGCTCTTGCACTCCTCGTGCAGATTTTAACTCCTGATCATCCACATTGATGGGGCCTGCAGGAATTGCAGGCTGTGAACAGAGCTGCAGGCTTGGACTGTGAGAAATTTGTTTTCCACGAGATGAACTGTGGGGGATCTGAATGGGTGTGAGAAAGTCAGGAAATGCCCGATTTTGGGGAGGAATTCTTGGCTGTGAGGGGCAGGATAAAGGAGATATTGGGAAGGAATTCGTGGCTCTAAGGGGATAAATGGGATATTGGGAAGGAATTCTTGGCTGTGAGGGGAAGAATAATTGGGATTTCAGGAAAGAGTTCTTGGTTATAAGGGGCAGGGATAATTGGGATATTGGGAAGGAATTTTTGGCTGTGAGGAGGAGGGATAAATGAGATATTGGGAAGGAATTCTTGGCTGTGAGGGGAGGGATAAATGAGATATTGGGAAGGAATTCTTGGCTATAAGGGTCAGGGGTAATTGGAATTTTGGGAAGGAATTTGTGGCTATAAGGGGAGGGATAATTGGGATATTGGGAAAGAATTCTTGGCTATAAGGGGCAGGGATAAATGGGATTTTGGGAAGGCCCTGGCACCTCATCCTCAGTCCTTCACCTATTTCAGAACCCGAAAGTTTTGTTTCCCTGAGTGCTGTTAAGCACTTGAGACCCTTTGTGACTCTCAGAGTATTTTCCCATTTCCTTTTAATCTCCACCAAGCTCGAAGTTTCGTGTAACCCGTTTTAAATGTGTCACCAGAGAGTTTATTTGGCTACAGGCAGCGTTTTCATGACGGGGTTTGGTTTTTCTCCCGAGCTGATAAAAATGGAATTAGCAGGTATTAGCAACTAAATTAGTCAGGAGGCATTAATAACAAAAGAACCTGCTCAGGTTCGCTGAAGCAGATCTAATTCTCATCACAGGTAAAGGATTTTTTTTTTTTCCAATAAGTTGTTTGTTTGCATCGCTTTTCAGGTATTATTTCCTAAGAAATTAATTCTTCTTAAGCACAGCTCAGTGAACTCAAGAACCTGCCTCAGACTTTTGTTTCTGCAGAGGAAACACTCCCCACCCTCTCCGTTGACTCCCAGATAAAGTGTCTGTATTCCCTGGAGAGATTTTCATTCAACCTCTGGAGCAGCATCATTTCCAGAGTCTCCAGAGAAAAGGAGTTACAGGTGTGGAAAAAAAACAAGTCCAGGCTCATGGAATTGGCGTTCTGCTGAATTTCTTACAAATTCTGGTGAAACAACGACATTAAACATTGCAACACTGCAGCAGGAGTTGTAAAAACTGGTTCTAAACTGGTTCCAAACTGGTTCCAAACTGGTTCCAAACTGGTTCTAACCTGGTTTTCCCAAAAGCTGTGCTTGGTCTCATATTTGCTGGTTCAGCTATCACCAGATGGAGCAGTGTTCGAATAATCCCTACTCAGGATATAAAAATCCACGGAATTCCACCCAAATTTAAGGACAGACATATGAATTCCTTTGGTTGTGATGTTTCTATCTTCAAATCTTCTGTACAATCTCGTGAAAGTGAGACCACCTTAAAATCAAATGGGCTGGAGGGCAACTCTAAACTGGGAATGACACATTCACATTTTTCCTTCAAGCTTTTAAGCATCTCCACTAATAACTAAAATATTTCTGAAATGGGCTGACCTTTAGATTCTGTTGGGGGAAAAAAAAAAAAAGCTTCTTTTCTTTTGGGAAACTGCCTCCCTCCACTGAATCATTTCCAAGCCTCCGGGCAACTCTCAGTATCAAATATTCTGTTGTTACAACTATTTCTAACATCATTTTATAAGTGAAATCTGAGAGAAATTAGCCCTCGTGCCTAAAATGAAAATATTCCAAAAAACTCTTGCAATTTATCGAATAAAACACGAGCAGAACTTGTTTGATCCAGACCTTCAGCTTTGAGTGATTTCTGGTATGGGACTGAAAAAAGCTCCATGGGAAGGTTCCAATGAGTAATTGGGTTATGAACACCCTCAGAGAGATTATCAGGGTTTTTTATCTGCATTTCAGCCACAGCAGTCGTTGGAATATTTGTCCAAGAGAGCTGAGAATGATGATTAAAATAGACAGAACGTTCATCAATGTTTACCAGAGAAATGTTTCTCAGAAGATCAACAAAACGGAAATGTCAAATTTTGATAGATCTGTTCTTTTCAGCTCAGTATCTTTGATTTGACCTAATTAAAAGGATGTGACAATTCAGTGAATTAGGATGATAACAAATTAATGTGTTTATTGTCATTATTACTGAAAAACGTGGGAAGGAGAACAAGAACTTCCTTTGATTTAATTACACCTCTGTAACGGGGCGCTGCATTAACAGTGAAATCATCAGTCCATAGGTTCTCTGAGCGGAAGTTTATTTTAGTTCATTTGAGCCTGGATAAGTGTTGGAGATAAAATATTCTGTTTTACCATGTTGTCTTTGGCCTCTGTAATCTGGAGGGTTGATTAGTGGAAATCAATAACCTCAGTTACCTGGTCATGGTCTGGAACTGCGCTGGGTGATCCGTGAACCTGGAAGACAAATGAAATAATTCCACGAATTAGAGAAAGCTGTGAAAAGTTTGCCTTTCCAAAAGAAAAGAGGGCATAAATGAAATATTGAATTCTTGGATTACTAGAAGCAAAGCACCAGAAAATTTATTTAAAGAATAATGATCAACAGGATATTGGGGCTGAGATCTTCAGTACTCTGAGGAGCACAGGGGCTGGGCCAAGCCCAGTTCATCCAATCCAGTCTAAAGCACTGGTCAACACTGGAAACTGGAACTCCAGGATTTGTTAATTCCTGTTAATGAACAGGAGTGTCTGAGCCACCCTGAACACACCAGTGCAGAACTGAATCCATGGACAGGAGTGTCTGAGCCACCCTGAACACTCCAGGGCAGAACTGAATCCATGGACAGGAGTGTCTGAGCCACTCTGAACACTCCAGTGCAGAACTGAATCCATGGACAGGAGTGTCTGAGCCACCCTGGACACTCCAGTGCAGAACTGACTCCATGAACAGGAGTGTCTGAGGCACCATGAACACACCAGTGCAGAACTGAATCCATGGACAGGAGTGTCTGAGCCACCCTGGACACACCAGGGCAGAACTGAATCCATGGACAGGAGTGTCTGAGCCACCCTGAACACTCCAGGGCAGAACTGAATCCATGGACAGGAGTGTCTGAGCCACCCTGAACACTCCAGGGCAGAACTGAATCCATAACCAGGAGTGTCTGAGCCACCCTGAACACTCCAGTGCAGAACTGAATCCATGAACAGGAGTGTCTGAGCCACCCTGAACACTCCAGTGCAGAACTGAATCCATGGACAGGAGTGTCTGAGCCTCTCTGAACACTCCAGTGCAGAATTGAACTCCTGCTCTATGTTCCACCCTGTCAGGTGAGACGTGCCCGTGATTTTCTGCACCAGAGCTGCTCCCTTGCCTTTCAGACCAGTGGCTCACTCATTTTATCTATTTTTATCTCTCCCCTTGCTTCCCCAGATGAAATTATGACTAAACTCTTAAAATACCATCAGAACCTGCCTTTATTACACTGACTTCCAGTGCAGGTTCTTTGTTACCGTTCCAAGTCCCTACACAATTTTTTTTTCTTTTTTTTTGAGGGAGATACTTTGTTCCAGGTGTTTAACCCCTAATTTTTAATAAACACAGTGCCTGCTTAATAGAGCAAAACCAGAAACATCCAATGACAATCTTGATGTGACAGCCAGACCTCCTAAAACCTCGTTAGCTTCTCTCCCAGGAAATCTGGGAGCTGGCACCTGCTGCAGGAGCAGCTGTTCCCTCCCTGCCTTACAGATGGCTGTGGGAAAGGAAATCAAATCCCCACTGCCCTCGGACCTTTCATGAAAACTCTACAGAGTCCTGAGATGCTTGGAAGCCTCTCCAGGACCAGGCTGGAATAAAAAAAAAAAAAAAAAAAAAAAAAATATATATATATACTTAAAAATAATAATTAAAAAGAAAGTTTAAAAAGATAAATAAAAATATAAACAAAAAACCCAAATAAAAATAAAAATTAAAAAATAAAATATAAATAAAAATATAAACAAAAATAAAAATAAGCCCCCAAAATTAAAAGTAAAAATCAAGTTTAAAAATAAAAAGAAAATATAAATAAAAATAAAACCCCCAAAATAAAAATCAAAATAAAATTTAAAAAAATAATAAAAGTAAAAATATAATCTGTATAAATATCACCTATTTCTATACATAACACATAGACAGAACTCTTTAAATGGAGTTTATATTCTCTGTATAAAATAATTTATATAAACAGAGGATATCTGTGTAAGCGATCTATAAAAATACTTCCTCTAAAAATAGAATTTTTTCTAAACTATAAAAATAGTTTCTATAAAGAGAGAACAACTATCTAAACTATTTAGGGAATTTAAGGGTATATATATATTTATATATATATAAATAGAATGAGCTATATATAGTTTGTATAGAGTGAACTTCCTGAATATACACTCAATTAAGTATCTGAAAATAGAAGACCTAAGCAGGAAAGCCGGTTATAAAAAGATTTCTCATAAAAAGAATTCAATAGTGAAACACTTGGTGACACAGCAGCTCAGGTGGATACATGGACGTGTGAGGCTGCTGGGAGTTAAATGTTGATAAAAGCGGTGTGGGCAGGCTGGAATTTTGGAATTCACTGGGGCAGCCCAGGGTGGGTTGGTTTAATCACATCTGCAAGGTCTGAGAGCGTTCTGCATGCGCTGCACTTCAAACAGAGCCTGATTTATGGGGTGCCTGTGATGTATGAAATGTTGAAAATCCATAATTTATGAATTCATCTGTTCAGGGATCCGTTCTTCCCTGGATTCCGTGAGCCAAAGCAAATGTACCCCAGGTAATTCTGCTCAGGTTTGTTGCCCTGTTCTTCTAAAGTTCTTCTAAGCCTTCTGATGTTTGCATCCTTGTAATGGAGTTTCACATGCACTTTTCATGTAAATAATGGTTGTTTACATTCCTTTCTGGAGGAGGAGGAATTGATGGACTGTTGGTTTGACCAGTGTGGTTGAGAGGTGGAATTTCACCCTCCAATCCATGGTCACTTTTAGAAGTCTATAAAATCCATGTCTGTAAATAAACTGCTCTCTTTTTTGCCTTGGACATCTCAGCGTGAGTGCATGTTCATTTCATGTTTTATTGCGACAGTTTTCTGTAACTGTGTGAAAGAATTCCACACTGCGGGTTTGGGGTGATCACAATTGGGTTAGAAACATCAATAATACAGATGTCAACTGTTTATTGGATAATCAGGACGTAAATAACCTTGGATGGACACCATTTTAGCTGACTTTTCCGACTTCTTAGAGAGAGCTCACGTCTCATGAGTCTGTAATAGATAAATGTCACCCTGTTTTTCAAAAGTTCTTCTGAGCCTTCTGATATTTACATTTTTGTATTGGAGTTTTCTCACACACTTTCATGTAAATACTGGGTTGTTTACGTTCCTTTCTGGAGGAGGAGAGAATTGATGGGCTGTTGGTTTGACCAGTGTGGTTGAGAGGTGGAATTTCACCCTCCAATCCATGGTCACTTTTAGAAGTCTATAAAATCCATGTCTGTAAATAAACTGCTCTCTTTTTTGCCTTGGACATCTCAGCGTGAGTGCGTGTTCATTTGTGTTGGATTGGGACAGTTTTCTGTAACTGGGTGAAAGAATTCCGCACTGCAGGTTTGGGGTGATCACAGTTGGGTTAGAAACATCAATAATACAGATGTCAACTGTTCATTGGATAATTAGGAATTAAATAACCTTGGATGGACACCATTTCAGCTCATTTTCCTCACTTGTTAGAGAGCTCACATCTCGTGAGTCTGTAATAGATAAATGTCCCCTTGTTTTTCAAAAGTTCTTCTGAGCCTTCTGATATTTACATTTTTGTATTGGAGTTTTCTCACGCACTTTCATGTAAATACTGGGTTGTTTGCATTCCTTTCTGGAGGAGGAGAGAATTGATGGGATGTTGGTTTGACCAGTGTGGTTGGAGAAGACAATTTCATCCTCCAATCCATGGTCAGTGTTGGAATTCCATAAATTCGAGGTCTGTAAATAAACTCGCTCTCTTTTTGCCTTGGACATCTCAGTGTGTGTGTGTCGTTCTGGCATGTTACTCCCCCAAAGAGCTGAGGAGACACGTGGTGGCTGCTGCTGTGGCCCAGGGAACAGATGTCTGCCGTGCCCTCCTGCACATCCTGACAGGAAAACTTGGATTTGTCACCGGTGATGGATCATCCCCCTGCTGCTCTCCGAACGCGCCTCTGTCACAGCTCAGGGAGAGTGGCCTTGAAACTTGGAAAGCTTTGGCAGCTGAGAGGATTCACTGCAGGATGGAGTGACTTTTTCCCCAAGAGGATCTTCTTCCAGGTGAAGGGATAAGAGCTGCCTGTCCTTGCTTCTTCCAGCTCTCCCATCCTGTCTGCACCAGGCACTGGTGCCATCCCAAAAAGACAATTTCCCCCGCAAAAGTTCAGATGCTACAGGACAAACTTGTTGGGAGTTCTGGAAATTTAGAATTTGGGGAAAAGAAAGAAAGAGAAAGAAAGAGAGGAAGGAAGGAAGGAAGGAAGGAAGGAAGGAAGGAAGGGAGGAAGGGAGGAAGGGAGGAAGGAAGGAAAAGAAAGAAAGAAAGAAAGAAAGAAGAAAGAAGAAAGAAAGAAAGAAAGAAGAAAGAAAGAAAGAAAGAAAGAAAGAAAGAAAGAAAGAAAGAAAGAAAGAAAGAAAGAAAGAAAGAAAGAAAGAAAGAAAGAAAGAAAAAAAGAAAGAAAGAAAGAAAGAAAGAAAAAAGAAAGAAAAAAAAGAAAAGAAGAAAGAGAAAGAGAGAAAGAAAAAAGAAAAGAAAGAAAGAAAGAAAGAAAGAAAGAAAGAAAGAAAAGAAAGAGAGAAGAGAGAAAGAGAGAAAGAAAGAAAGAGAAAGAAAGAAAGAAAGAAAGAAAGAAAGAAAGAAAGAAAGAGAGAAAGAAAAAAGAAAGAAGAAAGAAAGAAAGAAAGAAAGAAAGAAAAAAAAAAAAGAAAGAAAGAAAAGAAAAAGAAAGAAAGAAAGAAAGAAAGAAAGAAAGAAAGAAAGAAAGAAAGA